>JABFEA020000119.1:31653022-31664195 GCA_019775915.2 Cyphomyrus plagiostoma | reverse complement strand
TCTCTCTCTCTCTCTCTCTCTCTCTGGCTCTGGGGAGGGGGAAAGAGGGATGACTGTAGGGCTATTTGCTGGTCTGTTGTCATGGAAACTGGGCCTTGCCTTCAGGAGTTACAGCCAGTTCCCTTTGAAAGATGCAGTGGCCTTGTGTCTGGGCAGGGTGCACAGCATGGCGTGCTGAGCTGAGTGTCTGAGGTTTACCTTCCCACTGAATACACCTTCAGTGTGTTACTAATGTACGTGTTTTCCCAAAGCAAATGCAGAGCAAGTTGAACTTGAGGAACACATAAGGATTTAGTGTAAAATAATCATTTTATTATCATTTTTATTCCACACGTGTGTAACAAAGCGCCCTCGGAACCTACCTGACATCATCTAACCGTACCGCACCCACACCGGCCCGTGCCAGCTCGATCCGTGACCGTTCAACTTTTCAGGCTTAAACTTCTCTGGTTTTGTCGGCGGGATTTAAAAGCCTAGCAAAGACGTGAGAAAGTGCAGGTTTGGCGGAGCTCCGTGCGCTTTTCCCCCGCCTTTGCCGGCTCTGGGTGGTGCTGAAGGGACAGCGCCCAGTGGCGCTCCGTGTCCGCGGCATGACCACGCAAAACGAGCGCCTGCTGTGCCGCCTCCACCCACAATACAGCCCCATCTCATCGCTGAAACGAGGGCTGTTTCGCATGAGCCACTCGGGATACTCCGCTATTTGAACAATAGAAGGAACAGCGAGGGATCGGACTGGTTGTGCATTAGTAGTGCGCACTAGACGCACCGACACCGCCTCACCTCCGCCCGTTTCTCTTGATCATTCTCTCACTTCTTTCCCACCTCCCTCTTCCTGTGCTTGGCGTGGAGCTGCTCTGTATGACAGTCTGCCTTTGATTCGCGCATTTAACGCAAAATTGTGAGTCTGCATGCGTCTCTTCTGCGGATCTGATTCCTCATTTCGTTCTTAATTAACTTGTTGTTTGCGACAGATTAACGTATATTCGGCGACATCGCCGTATTGCACCTGCCTAGCATTGGTATTAGATGTAAGAAGTTACAGAAGGTCTGTGTCATGCTGTCAGCGGTGCATCATATATACTGTTAAGATTAATTTCGTACAACATAAGTAAAAAAACAGAACGTCGGATTTTCGTTAAGAGTGAAATCTCTTCCGTGATCTCTGCCGTTTGCTTGTCTTTCCAGCATAAAATACCGGACTCGGATGTGTTGCACCGCCACAAAACGCCCAGTCACAATTTAATTTAACAGAGCAGCCACCGGAGCCGCATCCTCAGCAGAGCCATGTCCGCTTCGGAAGACGTGCCCGCCTTCTTTAGGAGCATGGGCTCCGGCAGCCCCAAGCCCCGGCACAAATTTTGCGGAGTGTTCTGCCCGGTGGAGGGCGCGACCGACAGCAAGACGCTGGACCTCAGCTCCGTGTCGCCGTGCAGAGGGGATGGCCGTGTCATCGACAAGCAGGGAGACGTCGGGAGGAAGGTGGAGATCCGGACAAGCGCCGGCAAAGAGGCTCTACAGAACCTCGGTGACACGGTAGGAACAGGCGGCGCGTTTGTGCGGAGTCACGCCTCGGTCATTCATCCCTCCCTGCTGGGCAGTGAGTCCGGATTTACCCGTCCTTTTCTCTCGTTTTTGAAACAGGCACATCTTATCGCTATAGAAAAATGTACGCGTAAAAGTAAGAAAAAACATAATATGTTCTCTGTTCACAAAAAAACATATAAATTTCATATATAGAATCATAAGATTAAGCTGCACTTTATTGATCACAGAGGGAAGTTTTATATATAGCCAATTTAGCATCACCTGGCATCTTGTTTTCCTCACTCCTTGGTCTTTGGTCGCTTCTCATTATACTCAGTATTACATTCTATACTCAGAATATTCAGTTGGAACCACTGATTCGGACTGCAGTTTCCCCCGCGGGGGTCTCCCAGTCTCCCAGTTTCCCAGCATCCAACGGGAGCTCAGTGTACACACCAACACGCAAAATGGTCCCAGTGTGTGTCGCTCGTGTGACGGAAAGGGGCACTTTTTCATTGTCCTGGGGAGTGGTGTAGTCTGGACAGGGCCTGTGTTACCCAGACAGGTGCCTGTCCCTTTGCACAAGGCGGACAAGCTCGGGTCCCCAATGCCTGGACTGGAGAGTTTTAGCAAATCCATAATTGGAAATAGTTGACTTTCCTGAACAAAGAAAATAAAGAACTGTATAATTTTTTTGACCAGCACATTCTATGATTTCTGAGTCCTACGGTTTGACACACTCATCCTGTCATCCAGCAATAGGTGTGACACTAACATGGGTGGCGTGTCCCTGTCCTCTGAGGGGACCCTTATTCTGCTCACTCACTGTGCCCCCGCCCCCCGTGACGATCTACCCTCGTTGCCCCACTGAAATTAGGCAACATCCAAGCTTCCACTCCTGGCTCCTCACCCTCAGCCCTGAAGAGGGGGTGTCTCCCCAATCACAACGACAGATCCAGCCGTCCAGTGCTTATTGGGGGGGGCTAGCCTCAATTTGTCAGGAGAGGCTAATTATTGCAGCACCCCTCCCCTATTAAAGTGTGGTGACGTCTTTGTCCTGGATATGTCATGGAAGCTGGACCCCTGGTCCCATCTTCGGCTCAGTGACTCAAGAGGAACCCGTGAGAGTGACCGTGTGTAAGGGAAGCCCCCTGCTGACCGCCAGTCCGAAATGGGCGTGTCCTTCTTTGTGACAACATGGCAGGGTGTTCGACATGCTGACGGCAGCCAGAGAATGCAAAGACGTTCAGCTGAGAAATGTAAGACTCCACATTCAAAGGAGGTTCGTCGCCTTGACACAAACATGAGAGCTTCTAATGGTAAACCGCCAGGCCTTTGAAATAGTAACTGGTATAAACCACCTTAGGGGAAGTCCCCGGAGGGGACTGAAGGGGCCCTGGAGGGGTTCCCCGGACACACAGAAATTCACTGGCGCCGCCTGCTGGACGCTTAGTGGCTGGGCGGTGACTTGAGTCACTCTTCAGCTGGCAGCTCTGGTTCAGCTCCTCCTGCCTTTTGGAACTGAATCTGACTGAGATTCATTCCTTTCTGTGTCTCACTATCTCTTAGGCACCAGCACACACACTAACCGTCCTTCAACACACAGCTAAGCACTCAGGAGGCTGCCTTTGTGATGATGGTTATGACCTCCCTGTGACCCCAATGATGCTCCGCCCCATTCTTTTCATTGGCTGGTCACTTGGTGGCTCACTTTCCTGAACTGTTTCCCTTTGTACACCAGCCCTGTCATCCTTCCTGGAAATTAACTGAGAGATACAGAAGAGCTAGGGGAACCTCTTAGTGCTACACAGGTGCTCTAACGTGCCTTGACCCGCAGGTGGCGTGGTGGTTGTGTGTCCACAGGGCTTCCTGTGTAGCTGGGGTGATATGCAGCTGCGTGGGAGGGGGACTCTGTCAGTAACCAGGCTACTCTGTTAATTAATAGAACCAAGGAGCTCAGGGACCAGACTGAGGGTCTTCATGGACCGACAAAGTTCTACTAGACAAGCTAAGGCAAGTCAGCTGCGATTATCTGCTATCAGAACATTTTATTTATTTGGCCAGTTAATTTGCTCTGTCCAATTTATGCCACAATCGATGAATACTAACTGATACAACTAGTTAGAATGTCTGGGATTAGAAATAGCATCCAACTCATTAAATAAAGTACCTAAGGAAAATGTCAGAGTGGTCACCAGCTTATGCAAGGGAGTTTGCATGTCATGGCACTGGGGCTGTACTTTCAGGGGTCTAGCCAATTGTTCCCTAGCTGGAGGTCAATGTACCTTTTAGTCTAATTTAAGGTATAGAAATAGACCCTGATGCACATGTTTGTATCACTGGGGATACATGAATGTTATTTGTACCTTGAAGAAGAGAACGGTAGCAGCGCGGTGCCCTTCTTACATTGCTTTGTGGATGTGCTTTTCTTGCATTTTCTCAGCTGCTTGTCTCTAGGTGGACAGAGTTGGCTGAGTGGGATTATCTATGAAGATTTCACATCCA
The DNA here is from genome assembly GCA_019775915.2 of Cyphomyrus plagiostoma. Taxonomy (NCBI): domain Eukaryota; kingdom Metazoa; phylum Chordata; class Actinopteri; order Osteoglossiformes; family Mormyridae; genus Cyphomyrus; species Cyphomyrus plagiostoma. The sequence continues at coordinate 31,660,166 of JABFEA020000119.1, read as the reverse complement.
GGCTGTATGTCAAAGATCAAAATTGATCAGCACTTAGTGGTGCTGTGTCAGACCTACAGGCATGTTCCTGTTCGAACTGTCAGCTGCTTTGGATAAAAACAAAAAATGAGCAGTAAATTAATCATAATTTTACATCCACAAAATCTACTACCCAGCATAAAGCCCTGCCTACATTAAGCTCCACCCAGTATGAAGCCACACCCATTTTTAAAGCCCTGGCATGCATGCATCTCCATGTTGCCACATTGCTGCCAGTGTGATTTCCCCATGCACTTCATAAATTGATCACTAACAGCCCAGAGCTCCCTGCAGTGGAGGCACCAAGCCCCCTTTCTTTCTTTTTTTTGGGGGGGGGGCACCTTGGTTACTAATTGGTACATACAGGGACTAAAGAGGAAATGCCATAAGGTGACTCACTGCTACATCTGTGGATAGTTATTAAAGAAAGAAGAAATAGTGGATAAACAGGACAGATATGTTACTCAGCAGAGAGACACGTTCTCACAGCAGAGCAACATCATGACAGCAGTACGGGTAACAGCCTTCATTTCCTGTTTTTGGCTCTCCTTCCATACCACATGCTAGCTGGTAATGATAACACCTGCTCCTCAGGGGCTCCTCAGGGGCTCCCCGTGCCTCCCTGCACCTCCCTGTTGCTAGCCTGAGCCCCCTGCTGGTTCCTCTCCAGCCCGATTTTTTCTGAGCCGTCTCCCCTCTACTAACCCACTACTTGGAACACCCCCTGTGTCAGTATTCTGCAAGAGCCCATTCTTACTTGGGACTCCTAATCCATGGTTCTTCACTTAGTTGGGTTTCATGTGTTTAAAAATTAATTTTGGTAAGAAATCACATCTGGACAATAAGATGCATTTTGGCTGATGTAGTCAAACAGAGCAGGTTTTAAAAGTAAGTGCTTTATGGTTCCCTTGAAAAGGTTTCATTCCCCAGCATCATACACTGACGTGATGCTCTGTTTGACAAATAATAGGGGTTACGATGAAGACCAGATGCGAGGTAACTGTCCCGGATGCGTGAGTGCACTAAATTGCATAATGAAAGGAGAGAGTGAATTACGAGCAGACCGTGCAGATCTGGAGAGATTTGCATTCTGTACAGGGGCGGCCGTTGTTGCAGTAAGGAGCCTTTTCTTTGCGATCAGGGGTGGGCTTTCTGCTGGAACAGGGCGGGGCCGCGCGCATGCGCGCATCCAAAGCCTCTGGTCCGAAAGGCTTCGCACTGATTCAGAAAGGGGACGGTTCCGTGCGTTTCCTTGACTCGGTACCAGTGAGAAGGCTGCCTCCGGGATTTTTCCATATTCCCTATTAGAATTTCAGTGAGTTTGAAAGATTTGCAATAAATAAAATCCGCCGTTCCTCTAAAGCTGCAGTAACCCGCGCATCTCTGCCGAAAGAAAGACACCCACCCAGGCTCTCGACCTATAACGGTGAAAATGTCCGGCTATCAGGGCAAGAAGAACATCCCTCGCATAACAGTAAGTGTGCATTTAAGTCTTTTAAACAGCGTTGTCTAAATCAGAATTGATTCATGGCTTAATTAATTAGACAGTACCGACAAATTAGAGAGGTAGGATCGGGGACCGCTGCCCATCGCCGTCTGATGATTTGTATGTAAACCGGTTTCTCCTAACTGGTGATCTTCACCTCAGTGACTCGGTGTAGCCTTTTGGAGCTGCGGACAGGACAGAATTTGAGAATTAAATGTTAGATCAAAATTAAAAACGCAGTGGATCTTGGCAGTAATAGAGTACAGCGTAAGACCGGGCGCTCTGTGATGCAGACCTTCCCTGTGCCATATCCTCACCGGTGTGGACCTGTGCCGGTAGGGGTGCCTTCTGAAATATCAGGACCTGGGCCGTTGGGGGTGTTTTCTAAAACACCAGGACCTATGCTGTGCGCTCTTCTCACTGATGTGGACGTGTCTCGTAGGTCTCATTGCAGGTTGTTCTTATTTTTTTGAGCATAAAGAGCATGAGTAGACGGACTCGTCCTGAAGGCAGTGTCCCCTGACAGGCGCTCCTGTGCGGCGGCGCAACGCTCTCCTTTTGTTAGGGGAGACCGGCTGGGCATCCGCCCATGGATGATTTGCGACCCCTGCCGCGGGTAATGCGGTGTGCCATGTTTCTGTCCGGGGGGGCTAGGCCACAAGTATGTATTGTAGCGAGCTAATGCGGGCAGTCCGATCCCTTTTCCTGCGGAGCGAGATGGCGGAGAACGGGAACGAGATAATGGAAAGAAACAAATGGAAACGAGTATCGTAGCTCGATCGCAGCTCCTTCAGCCTTTTTATGAGCAAAGGGCAGCTATGGAACAATGAGGGGAATCTGACCCTTCATTAATTTTACTCCGTTTAAACAATTTTGCTGTGCCATCTGAAATCTCGTCGCCCTGTCACAAAGAACCGGCCCGACTCGGTCCCCACCCATCGGCGGTGAACCGGGACTAGCGTCGCGCTCCACCCGGGACGGGATACGGTGCCGGGCACTGTGCAAAAACGCCCTTAGCAGCGAATTGACTGTTTGCAGAGTTCGAATTATATATGAACATATATGTTTTGACGCCCATGTCGATGAAAACCGTCCGGGCAATTTGACCTGGGCCGGTTTTCTTCTAATCGTCTATGCAAGAATTGCATAACGCTTGTCTGGTGGGAGTCCGAATCGCGTCTGCCGGCAGCTTGCAGACGATCCGCTGCTGGTCCTATTTCAGGGCGTTTTGGTACCGGACAAGTGTCTGTGTGACAGTCACCTACTTGTACAGCGGGCATGTGAAAAAGTGACTGCAGGACAGGAATGTCGCCATGGAAGCTGCTGTCGATGGGACAAAGGCGGAACATCTGAAGTGGGCTACGCTGGCGGATGACATGGGCGTGGTGCCTCCCGGTCAGTCCAAGAAGCTCGTGGGCATGTCGCTCTTCACCACTGCTGGGGGACGCCACATGTTCTGCACAGTGTTGCCAGGCTTGCCTTAGCACCGGTCTGTCATGTGCCCTCAGAAGATGAAGGGTCAGAGGCGGAGTGGAAATGGATGATTGTCCAAACCTTGCCCTCCACGGAAGCCAGGCCACGCCCTCCCTGGAAGCTGCAGTGGCAGGTTTGACTGCGCAGTGCTGCTTCAGCTGCTTGGCTGCACACAGACCCTGTTCACACCCACACAACTCCACCCACTCAGCTGTGATTGCAACAACAGGGAGGTATCTGTCAAGAATCAGGACCGGGGACCATACCGACCCCAGTTCAGAGCTCCGGAATTTCTGTATGTGGCTTAGTCAGCTAATTAATGTTGGATGTTCCTCTAACTCTGCTGCAGAACCATCAGCACACTGCCTGTTAACAGTACCTCTCTCTGCGCTGTACTTGTTGGCTCACTCTGTTCTACTCCATAGCTCTCATAGGTGTGTTTTGTGTTAGATGGGATCACAAATGGTCCTGAGGGATCACAGTCTGTCAGGTCTTCTTCAGATTAACCCCTTAGTTATCGAGTGTGTTTGAGCTGTTATGAAGTCATGATCTTGACTATGTTACTGGCTACTTGGTTGACTGTGCGAGTACAATGTGTAATCCGTCGCTTTGCGTTTGGCCTTTGAAAATAAGTTGGCTTTGGCAGGAAGAGTCGAGTCTTTCCTGTCTTTTTGCTTCCTGAATATGAAGCTTGTGAGCTGGTCTCCAGGTGGTTTTCACCATGACGGTCCGTCTGGAAGGAACAGGAGCTGGAGCCCAGTGCACAGGAATACATAAAGTAGGAGAGCATCCTCACATTAAAAATAACATGCACCCTCAGGTGGAAGCCAGTCAGTTCATGACTGTCATGTTGGTGCAGGGCTTGTGTCCTCTCACTAATTTCTGATACACCATTAGTGATTTGGTTCTGTACCCAGCAGGAAGTAGGTCTTATCCTTTTTGGCATGTTTGTGGTTTGCAGTCCTCCCTCAGAAGCTGCCTTGTGTGTTACGGTTGATGTGTTTCTGCCAGGGCCGTGGAATTGTGTGGACTTAAGGCATCAGTTTGTAATTCGTATAAAAATTTGTATAAAAAAACAATTGTTACCACTGTTGCCTCACACCATCCTGAGCGTGCCCTGTGATGGGTTGGCGCCCCATTCTGGCCATGTGAGCGTGCCCTGTGATAGGTTGGTACCCCATCCTGGGCTTGTGAGCATGCCCTGTGGTGGGTTGGTGCCCCATCCTGGGTTGTTCCCTGTAGCCTCCTGGATTGGCTCCGTAGGCTCCGACCCTTAATAGGATAACTTGGCACAGAAAATGGATGGGGTTCCTATGTACTGGCCAGTTAGTTAATACTTTCTTTCTGAATTTGCCATTTTGCCCGTGGGTGGAGGAAGGGGGTTGACAGCAGGGGGACCAACAAGGGAAAATGTTACCCCCCCTCTGTAAAAATGTTACCCCCCCCCTTGACATGACCGTCTGCTATCTAAAGGGCACTTGGTAAAATGTGCAGTGGCCCCCCACTGATGCCTGTCTACCCCCAACCTCTTTCTGCCCCTGAAATGCAGGTGTTTTAAGCGTATTAGCTGGCCTGTGGGGGCGTGGTCATGTCACTCATTAATATTCAGTGTTTGGCTGTAATTAGCAGACAGAGCCACACCCAGACGTCCAAGAGCTCCACCCCTCATTATGAAAGCAGCCTAGAGCTGAACAGAAAATTGCATTTAGACTGTTACTGTGAAGTCCCCCCCAGGGCCTTCTCCTCCTCTGTAGGCCTGGCAGAGTGCCAAGCCTGAAACTTGCACCCCAAGGTTGGTAAAGGATGTTTAGTCTTTTGTGAAAGAAAATGAGATGGAGGTATAATGTGAAGGCAGCTAGCAGGACATGGGCATTTTAACAGGAGACTAGATCTGCCCCCGGATGAGGAGGTATCCTGAGACTGGGTCTTTTCTGGCCAGCATCTCTACATGGATGATATGTGGTTAAAAAAAAGAAAAAATGAATTTGCCATTGTCTTGTTGCAGGGGGACATCCAAGAAGGCACATTGCATAATGAGCAGTGGCACTTTTAATCAAATGCTTGCTATATATAAAAAATCATATATAATCTCAAGAAAGGTGAGTTATATTTACAAGTGACTGTAATTCACAGATCAATTGGAACACTAGATGTTAGCCTGGGTCAATGTGTCTCTATGGTGATGTTCACCATGGAGAATGTGTTCTCGAACTGAAGCTTGAGTAGGTCAGTCACTGTGTTTACAGCAATATAAGGAAGCAACAGAATTTCTACCAGAACAACCTCGATGTCACGACCTCTGTAAGGAGGTCTATGATCTCCTCTGTGGTGAGGGATCCTGCTATGTCCATGATCTCCTCTGTGGTGAGGGATCCTGCCATGTCCATGATCTCCTCTGTAGTGAGGGATCCTGCCAAGTCCATGACCTCTTTTTAATGCTTTGCCTATATTATTCTGTTTAATTTTTTTGATCATATTTCATTAACCTAGTTACCAGCACTGCACACTAAGGGTTTTGACTTCAGAGCATGTTTCTGGTTATGTTTGACTTTTTGCTTCAATTCACTTGATCTCAGTGTCGTGTGAATGTTGTGTTAAGCCCCAGACCCATATGAGTCCATCCTCTCTATTCTTCAGCAGTGGACATAATGACTGTGTTCATATCTGGAATAGTGCTGTGTGTGTCGATACTGTAGAGCTGAACAAAGCTACAGTGTTTGACAAAGAAGCTCTTAAGGTTGTTCAGCTCGGGGGGTGGGGGGTGCTATGTGGGCAGACGGCTGTTGCAGCCTCACCCCTCTGCGGGGACAGTCTCTGCCAAGGAATCCCAGAGCTGGGTTATTGTGACACCCTGCTGTTGGTTTACTGGCCTCCCACTGGGGGCTGAGCCTTCATTCACTGTCCTGGCTGTCTGGGGGGTGGAATTACAGGCTGCACACTGCTGATCAGCCTGTGCTAAAATCACTGGGGGGGCAGGCATTTGTCAGGGTTAGGGGGGCATCTCACATTGGGCTTAGCATGTAGCATGTAGCACGTAGCATAAAATGTGTAGCAGACACAGGACATCGGCCCCCTGGGTCACATGACAGCAATTGTTGGCTTGTTGCCTTCATCTGAGCCCCCCCCTCTAACCCCCCCCCCCAGAGTGACCGTCTGCTAATCAAAGGAGGGAAGATCGTGAATGATGACCAGTCCTTCTATGCTGACATCTACATGGAGGACGGTCTCATCAAGTGAGCTGCTGAGACCTTTTCATACATTAAATCATAAACGTAATAGTTCACTAATGATCAACTAAGTGTTATTGCTTTGCTTAAAGACATTTAAATATATATATGGGATTAGAACTGACAACCTGAGTGTTGGTGAGGACTCTCTGCACATCCCCCCTGACGGTTTCCAGGCAGATCGGAGAGAACCTCATCGTTCCTGGGGGTGTGAAGACCATCGACGCCCATGGGCGGATGGTCATACCCGGCGGTATTGATGTACACACCCGCTTCCAGATGCCTGACCGGGGCATGACGGCCGTCGATGACTTCTACCAGGGGACACGCGCTGCCCTGGCTGGCGGTACCACCATGATCAGTACGTGCCCCCCCCCTTCCCCACTGCCCATATTTAAATGGGAACTTTGGAGAATCTGAAGCTTAAATGAAGATGGAGACCCAGGAAAAGTGACGTAAGGGGAGGAGAGCAGGAGCACGATGTCTCCCTTAGTAGCTGCTTATGGCACTGTCATCGTGTGCGTGTGTGTGTATGCGTGCACGTGCGTGTGCGCGTGTGTGTGCGCGTGTGTGTGCGCGTGTGTGTGTGTGTGCGTGTGTGTGTGGGTTATGTACCAAATGTCCCCACAGTGTGATAAAAACCTGTACATTTGACGTTGTGTTTTTACGTCGTGATCTTTCAGTCCCCACAAGAGGAAATTCAACTTTATAAAAATCAACAGGCTAAAAATGTCAAAAGTCTTGTATTTTGTTTGGCTACTTATGGTTAAGGCTAGGGCTGAGTAGGGGTTCAGGGTATGATTGTTGAGAGTAGGGTTTTTCCCGTGGAAACGCATGGACGGTTCCCACAATGATATGAATACAAACATTCAATTCAATTCAGTTTATTTTTATATAGCGCCCTTCACAACAGAGTTGTCCCAGGGCGCTTTACATGGGT
>JABFEA020000119.1:31564696-31574945 GCA_019775915.2 Cyphomyrus plagiostoma | reverse complement strand
GACTGTGGGGGGAAACCGGAGTACCCGGAGGAAACCCCACGACGACACAAGGAGAACATGCAAACTCCACACACATGAAACCAGGCTGAGACCAGAACCCGCGTCCCAGAGGTGTGAGGCAACAGGGCTAACCACTGCACCACCATGCCGCCCCTACTATATACTTTAAGCATAAAAATAATAATAATGTAACAAATAAAATAAAACAATAACCAAAGTTTTTTTTCTTTAAAAAAAGCTTCATTCGCATCAGAATAAAACAAACAGTGTATTCCGGTATCATTAACTGTGGTTTGTGCCCACCTGTATTCTTCCATCCTGAAAAAGGTTACTCTATCTTCCCTCTAAAATAACCCAATTGCCCAAAATTACATGTTTATTCTCAAAATCTTTTTTTCCCTTCAATGTAGCCCTAATACTTTATACAGATAAAGGAAATTAATTTGTTTAAACAGTGTTCCATTTCAAGAATATGCAAATAGAAACGTAAACAGAATTCATTTTTAATAGCACACAGGCAAAATTGCCTGCTCCATTGCACCACTGACAACACGTAATGTTTTTACAAGAGTAGATAAGACTGAAAGTCTAAATTTTCAATTTTTACAAGCTATTACCAAGTTAGACAGACAAATTATAACCATTTCCCCCATTCCGAAGTCCCAACATCATGCATTGAGCTAAATGTGAACTTACCTTGCATTCCCTAAAAAGCAGAGTGGTAGTCATGAAGGTGACTTGTAAGATTAGACATGTTGGCTCCCTATGCAGATATTTTCTTTTTTACATGTTCAGCCGATAAAGTGGCCATCTGCAATGAGTCTTCCTTCTGCAGCCTTATAAAAGCCAGAATGCAGTACAACTCTGAGCTTGTCCTCTATGTAGCTGAAACATTCCCTGAGCACTGTCCTACCACCATGCTTTCCTCACAAACCCATGTTACATGCTTCAGCTCCACAGTTTTTAACATAATGTACCACTGGAGCATGCTGGGAGAATTGGCAATACCCCGATTGTGTAATTGTTAATACACACTGTGTTCCCAATTGTCAGACAGTAGGTGCCCTTGCCTGTGTCTAGTGTGAACCCTGCCCAGTCCTTGTGTGGGTCTAGTTGTTGTGTAAACTACCCAGCATGTGTGCATGTTATAGTCCGGTGTCAGACTCCCCTGTTTCCCGACTATGTGTTTAGTGGTTGTTTCATGCCTGTGTTAGTCCTTTTAAGGGCTTAATAAAAGGCTGTTGTTTCCCTTTAAAAACACATCTTCTAATTTCTCACTACTGCTGTGTTGCGACAGTCCACCACACATTACAGTAAGTTCTTCAAAGCATGAGAGTCAATCACAATGTTAACGGTAATCAAAATTTGAAATTGTAATACTGTACTAACCATCAGAAATTTCACCACGGTTTATCATGAAGCCAGTAACTGTTTCATCCCTAGTCCGCTGGAGTGTTTGCCTTAGGATGCTGGTACCATAATTACTCAGATTAATCAGGATGGCCTTGGTGTGATCCTTGGATTCTTCTTGACAACACAGGGTTACTTTCTGCTTCCTACCACAGTGTGAGGCTCCTTTTACTTTTTGATCATGCTTTGTACTGTGGCCACTGGCACTTGAGAACACTTGGATGAACCTTTATGGCTTTTCCTCATTTTTTGAGCTGCCACAAGGCACAACCAGACGTCCTCGCCAAGCTTTTTGGTTTTTCTATGACTTGCAGTTGACTAATAACCGACTAGAGAACTAATGCCTCAGCTAGTAACTTAGAGTTGATCATAATACTGTAGAACATGGTAGTAATTATCAGAAGCATTTGGAAGAGTACATGAGCTTGCATTTTCTCAAAAATGAGCATAATTTCATGCGGTGTGAATAATTTTGGACATAGCATTTTAAAAGAAATGTTAAAAAAACGTAGAAGTATTTTTTTTCATCAATGACTAACACAATGGCTTATCATACTTTGTCACATACTTATGTCATCTGCAGCCTAGATTAAACAAATTAATCAAAGAATAATTTACAGTATATTAAAGATTCAAGTGAAAACCCCCCAGAAAATACACTCTAACCAGGCAGCGGCGCCCATAACGGAGGGGGGAGGGGACGGGGAACTTTTATGGGGGGCAGCGGCATCCCCTCTCCTCCCCTAACCCACTCGGAAATTTTCAGTTCAATTCAAATCTTTATTATTACTGTACATGTCGGCACTACGAGATTGAATCAGCAATTCTCTGAACGGAGTAAAAGTACAAGACAAAACGTAACATGTTAATAATATGCACAAATATGTATAGAATAACTAATATATATTTAGTAAAGTTCAAATGTGATAAATACTATATAGTGACGTACTAAGTGGGGAATACGTGTGAGCTCTTCAGTGCCCGGTTCAGATTTTATCCGTCTCCACCCGAAACTTAATCCTCCCGCTATCCTAATTTTACTTAGAGCCCCAAAAAAGTTTAAACCGACACGGCATATTGCCATCGGGATACCAACCTCGACATTACCTTGCATCGAATCAAACAGAAAATCCATAAAATTCACCTTGCGTCCCTCATATTCCTTCCTGCTATTCCACTGCCGAGTAGAACTTCACGCTGACGTAACGACCATAATGACGTAATGCGTAATACGTTAACGCCATGACGCTACACCCCATACTCCGGTACTTGGTCACGCCCATTTCTACCGAATATGTTTTCTGGTCGATGCTATTGAATTGCATAGGTCAAAACGTTTTCATATCAAGTATTAATAAAAATCAATCCCCAACTGAATAACTCCAAATAATTTACTAACTGGCCTTCTTTACGCTTGTTGAAACTGTTCACGTTTTTTCAAATTTAAACCTAAAAATACTTTGTCAATATTGTGCAAAGAACTGAGCCAGATGATACAATGAACAAAAGTTTGTACTTTGTTGCAGTTATACATGCAATAAATAAATGTCATGAAAGACAATAAAGCAAAATATTGTGATTTCTGAAATTTTGATTTGTTAAAGTACATAAAGAGACTGAAGCTAGGAAGCGTTATTTCACACTGATGCATGGTCTCTCCCCTGTTGTGCCGGATTTCACGTGCGATTTAAAGATCTAAGTTTGCATCCCTAAAGTGTCCAGCTGTGTGGTTGACATATGATGCACCGCCACGCCTGCTTTGTGTCCTATGCTGCACAAGGGCAAGACAGATGCAGGAGAAAACAGGAATTTTAGTCACATCACGCCTTAGCCACAGACATTTCCAGAGCCTGCATTAAGGCAAACGCCTCCTCAGCCATAAGGCCAGGACTGAGAGGCTGAGCAGAATTAGTTTCCCTCAGGTCATATGAACTCTCACTGTTGCTTAAACATCGTCATCCTTCTGGTCTTAAATTCAAATAAGTGCAAATGGAGTATAAGTAGTTAACAACAATATCGTAGAATAATTTAGCACAAAAGTGCAACTGCAACATGTGACAAAAACGATGAATCATTTCTAAACAGACACGCAGATTCCTAAACATGTTCATAAACTGCCCAGTGAAAGAGCCCAAAAACCATTCTTCAAAATACTATCCCATGAGCATTACAATAATTAGAAAAATATCTGAAACAAAATCGAAATGCTTGCAAATGGGTGAACATTTTAATATTCATTAATCTGTTTGTCCATATTTTTGATGCAGGGGTGTTGCTGTGCAGGAAGTGACCGATTTGTAATCACCCATCCAATTACTACCCCTACAAAATAAACACGTCCTTTGGATTGTCTGTGAGAACTCAAACTTAAACTTACATCTTAACCTAAACTAGAAACAAACCATACATGAGAACATTAAACAGTGAACTGCACCAGCCAATGAAGGACATGAGGAACCTGGACAGTCTGCACTTAAAAGTTAAGAGGAGATCTCTATGAGGCCCATCTGTGCTTCCTACCCATGGATGAGCTATTCCTGCAGGACTGTAGGGGGACTGTATTTAAGGCTCCATGTTTGTTGTTGAGATCCTTCCCAGTCAGCACCTCGGCAGCATGGAGCGCGGCAGCAGTATCCACACTGTGCGTACGTGAGCCCAAAGAGCTCAGAAAGCTCTCCACCCTGTCTCCAGGTGAACAACTTTTATTGTAATTCAGGGTTGTGATTTTGTGCCCATAGAACACTGTGGTTGCTGAAGGTCAAACCCAGCTGAGTAACCCAGGTATCAGCTACCCACTTCCAGCAATCCCTCACAGGGCTTGGACAGGATCAGCTCCACAAGAAACCTCAGGCAAGCTCAGGATATACAAGCCACTGTCTGACTACAACCTACACACAATCCTGCTATACAGCAAAATGTTCATTAATCAAACAATCACTGCTTCTTGTGAGTCAGTGCATGTCACTCGAGTTCCCCTCAGTAACTGAAGCTCATCCAACACTGGAAGCACCGGTAGGGCCTCTCCCTGTGTGAATCCGCAGGTGCTTTGTTAGGGTCCCTACTTGAGTGAACTTCTTTCCACACTGGGGGCACTGGTAGGGCCTCTCTCCTGTGTGAATCCGCAGGTGAATTTTGAGGGTTCCTACTTGACTGAAATTCTTCTTACAATAGGAACACCGGTAGGGCCTCTCCCCAGTGTGAATCCGCTGGTGTTCCATTAGTTTTCCTAAAGCACTGAAACTGTTCCCACACTGAGAGCACTGGAAGGGCCTCTCTCCTGTGTGAATCCGCTGGTGCTTCTTTAGGTTTGTTAAATGACTAAAGCTTTTCCCACACTGGGAGCACTGGTAGGGCCTCTCCCCTGTGTGAATCCGCTGGTGGTCCTTTAGATTTCCTAAATGAATGAAGCTCTTCCCACATTGGGAGCACTGGTAAGGTCTCTCACCAGTGTGAATACGCTCATGCTTCTTTAGTTTCTCTAAAGCACTGAAGGTCTTCTTACACTGGGAGCAGTGGTATGGCTTCACCCCAGTGTGTGTGTGCTCATGCACCTTTAGGGCTCTTAAATGACTGAAGCTGTTCCGACACTGGGAGCACTGGTAGGGCCTCTCCCCCGTGTGAATCCGCAAGTGCTTCTTTAGAACTCCTGCTTGAGTGAAGCTCTTCCCACACTGCAAGCACTGGTAGGGCCTCTCCCCTGTGTGAATCCGCTGGTGATTCTTTAGGCTTCCTACATGACTGAAGCTCTTTCCACACTGGGAGCACTGATAGGGCTTCTCCCCCGTGTGAATCCGCTGGTGGTACTTTAGGTTTCCTAACTGACCAAAGGTCTTCCCACACTGCAAGCACTGGTAGGGTCTTTCCCCTGTGTGAATTGGCTGGTGCTTCTTTAGGGCTCCTAATTGACCAAAGCTCTTCCCACACTGGGAGCAGTGGTAGGGCCTCTCCCCTGTGTGAATCCGCTGGTGATTCTTTAGGTTTGCGACATGACCAAAGCTCTTCCCACACTGGGAGCAGTGGTAGGGCCTCTCCCCTGTGTGATTCCGCTGGTGGATCTTTAGGTATCGTAAGTAACTGAAACTCTTCTCACATTGGGAGCACTGGTACGGTTTCACTCCAGTGTGAGTCCGCTCGTGGTCCTTTAGAGGCCCTACATGACTGAAGCTTTTCCCACACTGGGAGCACTGATAGGGCCCCTGCCCAATGTGAATCAGCTGGTGCTTCTTTAGGTGTCCTAAATGACTGAACCTCTTCCCACAATGGGAGCAGCAGAGAATATTCAGTATCACACTGGGGTCAAACTTCTCGGGATGGGATTTCTTGATGTGTCTCTGGACGTAAGTCTCTGATGTATATGGCAGGATAGGACAGTAAGGACAGGGGAACTTGTTCATTCTCCTCGCTGATACAAGAACTTGGACTGAACAAAGAGGCATAGAGAAGAGCAAACATAAGCTTGGTAATGGTAACAAAAGTGATGGATTCATGAGAAATAAAGTCTATTGCAGTCTAGAACAAGAATTCAGTAACACTAACTGTAGGCACCAGGTATCTGTGTGATGCTGCATGTGGAATTTTCTGGAAGATGTTTCTATAGTCACCTGGGTTTGGAGGTCTGACACTCCCATCCAGCTTCTCCTCAGTCACGTCCTGAAACACTGTTTCTTCTTTCACCTCCCCAATAAAGACGGGACACACTGTACTCTCTGCTTTCTGAGGAAACGAAAATAGCCAATAAAAATTTTCTGTAAATAGTTAATCTGGTCTATGGGACTGAAAGCGACATGTTTCAACATCACACAGAGAAGCAGGGCCAGATCTACCAATGTCTTTACCAGGTATCATACAGGAGACATTTTTCCTGACTGATACTGAACACAAGCTGCTGCTCTCTCTCCACTCCTAATCCATCTAAGCAGCTCACTGCTGAAGGTACTACAGGGTAAAAGCACAGGTGACATGGCAGCAGGCCTGTGAAGGTGTTTAGATGCAGAGTCACTGTCATAGTTACATGGCTGGAGGCAGGACACACAGAGACTGTGTAAAATCCCAGATGACCTCAGAAAGGTCAAGGTTCATGCAGTTGCCTGGATACTAACAAGCAAGGCGAGCAACCTGTGAGTGCAGAAGGCAGCTGGGCCCCACACCAGCAGCGCTCCATTTCACCTCGTCAGGGCTGCTGTGCCCGGCCCCGTCCACATCCGATATGAGGACGTCTTGCGCTTCCTCCTTCACATCTGCCACACTTAGCTGGGGAGGTTTGTGGTCCATGATGCAGCTGGCCACAGCCCTGCAGGGGGACGTCTGTGAGCAGAAAGGGATGAAGAAGATCATTTGAAGCTGTTCATTTAGCAGAATCATGATACAGATGATGCATCTATCTTGCAGGTTCAGGCTCTGAGCTCTCAGCTCTGCTCTGAGTTAGCAGGTTGAAGATTTGAAGCACCTAGAAACTTGTCCTGCCTAATGTGGTGGTGTGTGTCTCTTTGGGATTGGATGCTGTGCCTGTGATCAGAAGGTTGTCAGTTCAAATCCCATGGCTGGTAAAATGATCATATCACTGTTGGGCCCTTCAGCAAGGCTGAAAATCCTCCAGGGTCAATAAATGTCTAACAGCACAGCAGAATGACTGGGTTTGTGAAAACTGCAGAATTCCTTTATACTTCTGCAAAGAAAAGTCTCATCATGGCTGTATGGACCTCTGAAGAGGATTCAGTCCTGGAGGCTGGAGCTGCCTCTACTCTACATGTCCATGGCCTGAGCTGAAACAACAGAACTAAACCTGAACTTACCAGCTTGGGGTTCAAGTGCAGCCAGCCGTTCCCTGGCTTTGGTGAGAAGCCCACAGTTCACGTTCACGCTGCTCTGTTAGTAAATGATTTTCATCTCCTCTGGCTGTTGTCCTGGATACAGCTAAAAAACACAAACTTGGTGTGACATACATACCACACTAAAAACGAGTCATTGCTAGATATTATTCCTCCAGTGCAGTAAACAAACCAGCATGCCTAAAACAATGACAGATTCTTTGGCTATGATAAATATGTAGGTCTATTCCCCAGTTGTGGCACCATCACCCCTCCTCCATCTAATCCCTTCTCCTCCTACACCCCAACACTAGCCCCCCTACACTCTCTCCCCACCACCCCAAAAAATCTTCGTTAAAAGACCAACTTGTGTGACATGTCCCATTGTAATCAGGTTCACCTGTGTACATGTGTCTTTGGCTGTCTCCTCATGTGCCACCACTAAATGACACTGTTTCAGTTTTGGTCTGATTTGTCTCAAAATATGATCAGTTCCATGTCTCCGCCTGTGTCCAATGTGTCTGCTAAGTTCTAAAAAGACCCATGAAATACTTTCTGAGTTTTCACACTGACAGGTTAAGATTCCATATGCCTGACCAGTGCCAAAATCATATGTATTCTGATTCAGGGAATCCAACAATAACAAATCCAACTTAACAAAGGAATCTTGAATGTAATGTTCAAAATGGCTGCCAATGAACCTGCTCAACAGGGGCAGATCTAGGGGGCGCCACTGCTGCGCTAAATTCAGTAAGGATGTGCAACTCAAAACTGAAAAATCGATTTGTCAAAATATCAATTTAAATAGCATTTTAAATGTTCACACTATTACAGGGAGCAGGGGGGTATTCCAGAAAGCGGGTTTAGCACACTGTCTGAAATTAGTTCAGCAAACCTGATCAACATCCATTCCAGAAACCGAAATTAGATCGAGCGTCACCCAATGAATGTGGCAACTAAACCACCTCAGGAGCAGCTTTAGCTGACAGAATCTTGGGTTTCACACTGGAGAAGTTCTTCTCCTGTTAGACGTTTGGTCATTCCCTGGAAAATCACAAACAATATAATTTCTCATCACAGTCCATGATTTATTTAATCATGTTCTCCTGGGATCAGTAAAATTTAATTTGATTGATAACACTTCACCTGACGGGACACAAAAAATGGAGCAGAACATTCTCACTCATTATATCAAGTAACCTAGTTACATATCGATCCTATCTTTGTTCATCATTAATCAATCATAACAGTTCATGAATTTCATGCAGTTACTATAATTGGTCATGATTTGTACTTGAGTAGTGAGTGAGTTAGTACACCTGGACCACAGTCACACTTCAACCTGGCCCATGGCAGAGTTAGGATCACTGAAGGCTAAAGCAAGGTCCAGCTTCAGTGTCTTTGTGGGCTCAGAGTCACCCCAGAGAGACATTACTGTGGCATGTGTACAATACAGCTACAATCAGGGGAAAGATCCACCATTCCGTACCACAGAACAAGCCAGAGACACAACACCTCCAATGTGGGCCTCAGACATGGCCGAGGTTTCAGGCACATCAGTGCAAATAACCATTTCCTCAGTAAGCGCTCAAATGTACCACAACAAATAAAATAAAGATTCACTGCAGTTTCATTCATGAGCTCTTTATTGCCTCCAAACAAAAATTACACAATTTAAACTTCTTATTCATTTCACAGTAGAAGAATCATCCATCTTTGGCAGCCACAAAAATCACCTTTAACCAATATTCCAGCAGTTGAATTTCAAAATTAGTTTTCTTTTTTTTGAAAAGATTAATATTCTTCCTCTGGAGATTACACTTTCGTGTTTCTTTCTCCAAAAGGAAGATTTTGTTAGTCCTGAGTGGAGTGGTTGCGATTACTCAAACCTTAATTACTCAATTTTTTTAAAAGCTTCAATTAAAATTTACCTTCTCAATTACTCGACAGTATGGTGGGAAGAAGATGGAGCATAACGGATGAGGGTCTAAATAAATATTGAGCGAAAGCCTCAGTTGTTTGTGACACTTTACACTGAAACTGAATGAAGAGCATTACTGCAATGCAACATCTTAAAAGAAGACACCCAATAATATGAGGTTTGCCAGAGATAACTATAAGGTATGAGCCCTTTTGCCTCTTGGAGCAACGTATATGATCAGTGTCATCACTTTAACTTAAATCAGGATTATGGCTTGAACAGTGGATGCAGAACTAGTGCAAATACACTGACAGTAAATTTTGCGCTGATAATTTCTTAAACAAATACGAGGTGATACTGAAAAGGAGCCATCAATAAAATTGCAAATCCTGCCAAGTTTGTTCTCCAATAACAAAATAAAAATGTTTTAGTATAACTTACTGATGGTCTCAAACCATCTTACATTACTTGTGATCTAACAATTGCATAATGATATTAACATTAGACAAACTGAGTGGTGAAACTAAATGATTCCTTATTTGCCATTTGCACAAGTACAGATACAATGGAATGCTTCTCTTCGCCTACCCCATCATGCAGACACACAGGTGACAGCAGGTTTTTGGGTCACAGCCCCTGGAGCTGGAGGTAAACGGCCTGGCTCAAGGGCCCATGAATTTACGACTATGTCCTGCCAAGGCTGGGACTCAAACCAGCAACCTTCGGGTCACAGGTACAAAAGCTTAGCCGCCTGAGCCACACTCAGTGGCGCAGTGGGTAGTGCTGTGGCTGCACACCCCCCACTTTGTGTGGGAAGTTTGTATGTTCTCCCCTTATCTGCATTCCGTTTTCTCCCACTGTCCAAAACAGGCAACTTAAGTAAGGCCCAATAAAAAATATCATTAGTTTATCATCCCCGCCCACGTGGCGAATTTAGCCCGCATTGATTTTTTTTTTATTTTTTAAAAGTGTATTTTCCTGTGTAAATACCACTGCCGGCGTTCACAAATTTTGAATGAAACATTTAAAAATATATATTTTCTTTTCATATTAATATTGCAGATCAGCCCATATGTCATACATCTGTTGCTGTTCCTTTTGTTTACTGTTG
>JABFEA020000119.1:31406649-31430454 GCA_019775915.2 Cyphomyrus plagiostoma | reverse complement strand
GTACAAAAACATAGATTGCACGTATTCCACATAGAGACAGGACAACCACATAAAGTGCACGTGTGCAGACATGTGCAGAACAGCAATGTAAACAACCACAAAAACGAGTGCAAGAAAGACAATAGACAGAACATATAAGAGCAGCAAAGGATGGATGAGTAAGCAGCACAGAACATGTTAAAGTGCAGCAAAAGCAAGTTGCAAAAAACTAGGCTTTTGTGACTGTGCTTAGCTTTCTGGGCACGAACGGTTAGTAAAACAAAGATGGGTTTCATTGATGTGCATCGATGGGATTTTACCTCGTTGCAGCAGAATATTGTTCAGGCCTCCCTAGTGTGTATGCAAGTAAAAAATAACTAAACATAGCAGTTTGTGGCTCACATACCTTTAGCTTACATCTGTAGAATCACATCATTCCATTTTTTTGCCACACCTTTCACACTATGGTCAGCAGTTCCAGCTGTGCACTGACCCTGCGTCCCTCACCTGACTGCCGAGCTTCTGCCACCCCATCAGACAGCTGGGTCACTGGCTGAAGGATGTCCCCTGAGTCGAAGGACTTCCATCACCACAGGAGGACATGGGCAGTAAGGGACTAGAGGTGATCAGTCTCCAGGGGCTGTGGGTGGAGCAGCTCAGTGACCCGGTAATGCCCCGGGGGGGGGCACGTTGCCCTCCTCTCCGGATTCTCGTGGTACCCCAGTGGTGGAGCCCAGGGGATGTCGGAGCAGCAAAGACCGGCAGCAAGCAGGACACAGAACTGTCATGGCTGTGACGCCTGTCTCCCCCACCAGAGACAGAGCGTCACTCTTCTGTAAATCATGGAGTTCCTCTGTTGTTGTGGCTGCATGTTGCATCTGGCCGTGCGCTGTTAATAAACGCAGAACATAACTAAAAGGGTCACAACCACACAAATCCTGACACAATATTCAGCCACTGATTTTGTTTCTCAATTTGTGAATAATAAATTTTTTTTTTGCAAACTGCATCCTGGTCCTTCCTTGTTTTTCATTAATGAAGCACTTCTTCCTTGCTTTATGGGACCTCAGTCCTGCTTCATTGACCCTGATACACACTGTCCTAGCAGTGCACTTCACACCTGCACTTAATGTTTCCCATTCCTTTCGAAGGTCACTTGATGTCATCCTCTGGTTTATGAGAAACTGTCAGGTAAGTTACGCCCATCTCTGCCACTAGAATGTCGCTTTTTCTGGTCGTTCTCAGTGTCTCCTGCTTCACCTTATATTTGTGTGCTGCTGTCTTAGAAATTTTGAACCTGGAAGCAACCTGCTGCTCAGCGTAGGCCAGGGCTCTCCAACTCCGGTCCTGGGGAGCTACTGTCCAGCAGGTTTTCTATCCTACCTGGCTTCTGATGAGCCACACCTGCTCCTGGTATTTACCTGAGAACAGGTGTAGATCATCAGGAGCCAGGTAGGACAGAAATCCTTCTGGGCAGTAGCTCTCCAGGACTGGAGCTGGAGACCCCTGACGTAGCCTCTGTCACCAGGACCAGTATTAAAAAAAATGCAGATTTGTTTAAAAATGGTGGTGGTGAGTGGTCTCATTTTTTTCTGCAGCTGCATTTGCACGTCTGAAATCCTTTTTTCCTGTTTAAATGTTCCCTGTGGAATCTTACCTTCTGTTCCTGTTGGTGACAAAAATCAGGAGTGTATTATGTTTCTGTGATAACTTTAATACTGCTACTAGTCGTTTTTACGCCCTCAGTATGACGGCATCAAGCATTCTGGAAATTAAATCCACCAGCATGGCATGCGGCCTCCCAGCACCAGGTGGTAATATGGTGCGTCCGAACGCTGATAAAAACGTCACGAAGAACGTCACTTCCCGTCGGAAAACACGTCTGATGTTGATGTAATTGGCTGGCGAGTGCAGTGTGTTGATAAAATATGGCGCCGCCTAAGAGTAGCAACGTGACTTCAGACAAATCAAAGAATTCCAAAAATACAACCAAAACCGACATTAATACTAAAGCTGATCTTATTATTCAGAGTCGTAAATGTGCCAATGACATCTTTGACATTTTTGAGTATTTACAAGTGAGTAGTTGCACGTCGCCCTTCTTGTGTCGGCCGGAATATATCTTCTTTATTGCACTTTAATAGAATTCTCAACCACGGTAGTTGCTTTTCTGCTTGTTACAGAGGAACTTTTTGTATTTACACTCAAACGGAAATACTGTTTTTTTTGTAATGGAGGGGTAATAGCGACTGAAACCGCTTCCTTTCAGACTAGCAAATGAGCAGTTGCACTACGGGCGTCATTAAGGGGATGTCTGTCTCTTCTCCAGGCAGAGAAAGACAGAGATGTTATCTGCGCGATTGGAGCCTGTAGCCGGATATTTTGCGCGCTCATGAGTCGGGGTGACCTGTTTGTGGGACCACTGCCAGAGGAGGACAGCCTGCTGACCGGTGTGTGAAGAGAACCTCCATCTAAAACGTGTCTGTCACCTGCAATTTGTGTTCTGTTGTGTTGGGCAACAATATATTTGCAGTTTCATGAAGTGAAAGCCGTTCCAAAACCCGTTGTTTTCATGCCAGGTAGCGCAAGACCTAAGCAGAATAAGATCTGCTTAGCAATTTTGGTTTTACAAACGGAATTATCTCAGTATTTGTAAATGAGACTGCCTCCTTCCCTCAGAGCTCACTGACTCCTGTGCGTTTCCTCCCAGTGGCAGGAAAACACAGCGCTGATGAGAAGTATGGTATCTTCATGCGGCATCGGTACAACGACTGTGTCAAGCTTCTGCTGGAGCTCATGGCTAACAGGAACCACCAGGTCAAGGTGAGGTTTGCCTTCCGGGTCTTGGTGAACATAGAGACCAGCACCAGAATCACTCCTCTGGTTGTTTTTCTTTTGTACTGGAGTACGTAGCAAACTCGTATGCAATCTAGGTTGCATGTGGTTTAAGACCTGGACCTAACACTAGAAAGTTATAGGTTCATATCCTAGATCAGTGTTTCCCAAAACAATTCTTGGGCCCCCTGGACAGTCCACATTTTTGCTTTTTCCCAGCCAATCAAGAGCATCCAGGTATAGGTGTTTTTGGAGCTAGTACTATAGAAACATGGACTGTCTACGGATCCTCAAGGACGGGGTTGGAAAATACTGTCCTAGATACAGGTGTGCTGTTATGTCTTTGAACTTGCTAATTGATTTCCGTTAAACAGAACAGTCAGATGATAATTCTGAAATGACTTGATTTTCATTTTGACTTTGAAACGTGGACGTAGCGACATGAGTGGCAGCTTCAGTTATGTGAGCTGTAGTCTTACTTCCTGAACCTGCATGTTGTTCTCGCTTCATTCACGGAGTGACGTGAGTGAGTAAATGAACAACCCCTCACTCTGAGTGTGATCGCCTGTAGGAGGGTGCTCTGTGCACCCTGATGAAGTTTGTTTCTGCCGAAGGACAGCGCCCCCTCAGCTCTGTGGACTGGGACTGTCACTACAACTTCCCCCGGGAGACGCTGAAGGTAAGTACAAATCAGATTAGCGAGCTCTTTATTTTTAATTGTAATACGTTTGTGTTTTTCCCCTCATTTTAACCGACGAGTTGCAGTGTGTGGATGCCATTTCGGTATGATTGACGGGTGTCATTTTTCTCTGTGTGCAGACTGTGGTCTGTGGGCTTCT
This sequence comes from Cyphomyrus plagiostoma, assembly GCA_019775915.2. Taxonomy (NCBI): domain Eukaryota; kingdom Metazoa; phylum Chordata; class Actinopteri; order Osteoglossiformes; family Mormyridae; genus Cyphomyrus; species Cyphomyrus plagiostoma. The sequence continues at coordinate 31,426,801 of JABFEA020000119.1, read as the reverse complement.
TTCAGAGAAAGAGGACATGGCTCTGCTGATCTCCAGGTTCCAGGAGTTCCTGGAGATGGATGACGTGCGGTATTATGTAATGGGCCTGGTCAGCGACAGCGTGGGCCGGGTTATGGCCCGGGCCAAGGGGGTAATGCCCTTCTCTCTTTAGGCTGGTATTAGAGACCTGCTCGTTATTCAGCTGGGCCATTCTGGATGAGCTTGTTGTCTCAGAAGCTTGTTCCTACAGTTCCTGTTATGTTAATGGAACGTAGGTGATATCCTGCTACTGGATGGCTTTGGCTTTGTAATGCTCCTGTTTAGTATGGTCAGGTGTCACTGTCACATTGTGCTGTGGGTACCTGTATGGTACCTGTATGGTACTTGCCCCTGGCTACCATGTTGTCCATCTGTCTCACAGGCTCTTCTTCCCATCTACCAAAACAACGTGTTCGCTTTGCTATCCAACATCAACATGCCAAGTCAGGAGTCTGAGCTCACCAACTTCCTGATCCACATGGATGGTCAGTGAGATCCTCTGATTATTACATATTGAAGTACATGTCGGTCTGGCCTTTTGATTGGTGAACATTGGAGCACATATTGGTCTGGCCTTTTGATTGGTGAACATTGGAGCACATATTGGTCAGTCTTGTGTCCACTGGGTATGGACTGTGTCTCTTTATCTGTCTGTAGGTGATCGAGGAGACTGGAAACCAGCAAAACTCAAGGTAGTTCTTTAGCTCTGTAGATGGGGGTTTATCTATCCGGTCAGTGAGGGGGGACATAGCTGGAAAACAGGCCTGAATGAATTATGACTAAGTGATAAACACTATAAAATGGATACATATGTAAAGGTCATTATTTGGTCACCTACTGATCTTGAGTATGTGTTTTTTTTTTTTTATTTTGTCCCCACTTCATCAGGACCACAAGCGTGCCTTTGAGAGGATGTGGCTGGGATTTCTCAAGCACAAGGTTTGAATTTCTAAAGCACCGGTACTTTCCATAGAGTCTCCTGTTCATAAGTTTGAATGTTTATTCTGCCTCCTCCCAGCTGCCCAGTAACATGTATAAGAAGATCCTGGTGGTCCTCCATGAGTCCATCCTCCCCCACCTGAGCCAGCCAACCCTAATGATAGACTTCCTCACTGCAGCTTATGACATTGGTCAGTTGGAGCCCCTATCTCCCATTCCCATACAATTGAATAAACTGAATTCGCTGTTAAAATGTCCAGCTGGCTGACTCTTGTCTGATCTATGCTGGGCTACAATTTATGCATGTTCTTCTCTCTTTATCCTCCAGGGGGTGCCATCAGTCTTCTGGCACTGAATGGACTTTTTGTACTTATCCACCAGCACAACCTGTGAGTCTGGGATTTTGTATTCATACTGTATCTCATGCTGCTGTAACCCTTCAGCCAGCTTAGTGCGAGTCCCCCTGCATGTCCGCTTATTTTCCCCTCTCTTGTCCCCCTGCATGTCCGCTTATTTTCCCCTCTCTTGTTCCCCTGCATGTCCGCTTATTTTCCCCTCTCTTGTCCCCCTGCACGTCCGCTTATTTTCCCCTCTCTTGTCCCCCTGCACGTCCGCTTATTTTCCCCTCTCTTGTATCCTGCTAGAGACTATCCGGATTTCTATAAGAAGCTGTACAACCTCCTAGACTCATCAGTGTTTCACGTGAAATACAGAGCGCGCTTCTTCCACCTGGCTGACCTCTTCCTGTCCTCCAGGTCAGTCCTGTCTGTCCCCCTGTAATAGAAGTTTCCTTTGCAGTTTGTAACAGAAGCACGTTTCCACAATGTAGAGGGAGCGTCAACTTCCTGAATACTGATATGTGCTTCACCATGGGGCTGTGCTTCACCATGTCGCGATGTACTCGTGATTATATGGTGCATCCGCAATGATCGCTAGTGGTTTAGGTGAGGGGCGAAACATTTGCCCAGACGCCAGATTTTTGCTATTATTTGGATGTTTACTTACGGCCTCAACTTGGTAAGCAGATTAGTAGTTACTCCTAAAATATTAGTCATCTGTTCAAGTTTGGCACATCTTTGTTTAGCACTAAACTGCAGAAAGTACCACTGCGCCCACATAACTTTTTACCACGTTTATCCAAATCATGTCCCCCCACCCCTTCAAAGGATGTGGTTGCTGACGTGTCCCTTTCTTCACCGCTGCTTCAGTACTTATCAATTTCATGATTCACCAGAACAGTTGCATGTGGCGTGTTCCGCTAACCAAGTTTAATAAACATAAGGATATGCTGAAATTATACAGATTACTAAGTTTTGGGCGTCACAATGCACATCTCATTGATATTTTAGCTGCACTACTCATCTGCTCATCAAATTGTCGGCACAAATAAATGTCGGTATAGTACCGAAAAGCTGCCATCTGGTCGAATGTTTCACCCGTCATCTAAAGCCCTGGCATGTGCCATATATCCTGGAGTACACTGCGCTGTGATATCCTTTAGCCCGACCATCATGCCACAACAAAGCCATGACCCTCTCATCCTTTGTTTCTCCGCAGCCATCTACCTGTCTACCTGGTTGCAGCATTTGCCAAGCGGTTGTCACGACTGGCACTAACAGCGCCCCCTGCTGCCCTGCTCATGATCCTGCCCTTCATCTACAACTTGATTCGGCGTCACCCTGCCTGTCGGGTCTTGATTCACCGACCAGACGCTCCTAATGGTAAATCTTCCCCTTGATCAGATTATTTAATTTATTGTTCTTAATGGTATTGTACTGTAGTAAGACACACTAACGAGTCAACAAGCTTATATTGTGGGTTTCTTTGCCCAGTCAAAGGACAGATAACAGCAAGTAAATATTCAAACTACTCCTCCTGAACCATTGGGAATTTGGCATTTCTCCCTCAAATCAAGTAATGTTTCAGATTGATGTTTGGATGCTCTTAAAAATGATGAAAAAATAAATAAAGAAAGAAATAAATGTTATAAGAAGGACATCGTTATATACATGCACAGCAACTTGACATCATGTAAACTTTTGTCCCGCAACCAGCCGCATGCCTTGATAGTTTTCTCAGTGATTCACCCCTTTGCTGTGCATTTTTCTACGGGTACTAAGTATTTTCTGAGCAAATATCTTGATAACCACGAGGCAAGCAGTAACATATCTTGCATCGTTTGAAAGTACTTTTCGTCAGGAATACAACAGTATAATCAAATAAAAGATCAGTGCACATCTCGAGAAGCAAGCTCATAAAAAAGATGAAGTGCCATCGTCGACTTTGCACATAGTGTCAGGAATTTAAACTTCTTTATTTTCAGTTCGAAATGAAAAAGGAATGAGTTCTCCTGTACCAAATATTTATTAATTTATCTCTTCTATCTCTGCATTTGCTGACTCATTATTGGCCCAATGCCTTTTTGGAAAGTTTCTGCTTTTTTGAAAATAAAAAAATGCATCCTTTATGGAAATAAAATTCCTCCAGAAGGCCCGAGGTGTCCTATGAAATTTAAATAAATGAAAAACACATTTTTTCAAATTTTAAAATTTTTTATTTGTCAATGACTTCACAAAAAACAATACCACTGCACATGAGCCAATTAAGACATTAAAATCCTCTTGGCCATTATAGAGTGGTCATTGGCTATAATTATTCTACTTCGTGACCAGGAATTCCAGTTATTTGGGATACTAAGCCACTTGCTGATATGGACATAATGTACATTTACTTTTGGTCCAGCTGGAGCCTTGCAGTGCACTTGGAAAAGATACCCAGTGACTCATATTTCTTTATACCAAGAAATTAGACAGGTGATCCAAATACTTAATTAATGTAAGCTTTGGAAAATGTCAAATTACTACATAGTCTGAGAGCCTCGGATATGTGGCCTTGGTGTCCTGGGTTTACTCCAGATCTTGGCCTTGTGCCCAGGCTTTAATGGCCTTGTGTCCTAGAAAAAATATGAATAGCCAAGGCCAAAGTGGCTGTGCCCTCCTAAATCCTTATGTCTAGCCCTGCTGTAGGGTTGTTGGTGCCTGTTGCAGTAGCAACCGCCAAGTTTGGTGGTGGACACCAGCAGTAAAGGGAGCCGTCTGGCTGAAGGAGTAGACCTTCCAAGCTTGGTTAGCTTGTGGGGCTTAGAGGGCAGCTGACCGGTAGCGGCTGGCCAGCAGAGTACGGCTTTGGTAGTTAAGGAAGAAGAATCTCTAGTGTGGGAGGAATTTGGTGAGCACATGGAAAATGACTTTTGGTCTTAAAGAGATTCTGACAAACCATCAGGTGACTCAGGAGGGGGAAGCAGGTCTCTACCCATGCTTTTTACAACAGGGATGGAATGCTGTTGACCTCAACTGGGGATATAGTTGGGCGGTGGAAGGAGTACTTCGAGGACCTCCTTAATCCCACAGATATGCCTTTCATGACAGATGTACTTGGAGGACTTGCCCATCACGAGACAGTATACTGTTCCGTCGTGGTGAAGAGAGAGCTGAGGCAAAAGGGGAGGATATTGATTTACCAGATGGTCCATATTCCTGCCCTCACTAGTGGTCACAAGCTGTGGGTAGTGACTGAAAGACTGAGATCACAGATACAAATCGCTGAGCCTCAGAGATGGAGTGAGGAGCTCAAAGTAGAGTAGCTGCTCCTCTGCCTCGAATGGAGCCAGCAGGGATGGATTGGGCATCTGTCTAGGACGCCTCCCTGGGGAGGTGCTTCATGCATGTACAACTGGAAGGAGACCTTGGGGCAGACCCAGGACACACTGGAGAGATTATATCTCTCAGCTGACCTGGGAGCACCTGGCTGTCCTCCCCGAGGAGCTGGAGGAGGTGGCTGATGAGAGGGAGTCTGGGCATCTCTGCTTAGACTGCTGCCCCCACCATGTGGATAAGGGATGGACAATGGATGGATGGATGGAGTTTATTCAAAGTGTGCAGTTCATGTGTTTGGGATTCTTTTTGCTTAGAGCCCCTTGATGACCCTTACCTGATGGAGGAGGAGGACCCCGCCGTCTGTCATGCCCTTGACAGCAGCCTATGGGAACTGCAGGTATGTGTGTGTCGCCAGTGGAGGCTGACGGCCCTTTAATCCCGTCATCACCCTGCACCCATCTTCTCTGACTCAGACCCTCCAGAAACACTATCACCCAGATGTGTCCAAAAGCGCCATGGTGATCAACCGGCCTCTTTCAGAGCAGGAGGACGACATCAGCGAGCTTCTGGAGTTCTCGACATATGAGGTGACCGCTGTCACGCGCTTGTTTCGCCTCACGTTCCGTTCCCCCTGTTCTCTAGCTGTGATGAAGATGAGCGGCTCGCTAGTCCTGGTTGGTTTGCTGGATTCTGGTGTACCTGGGTCATGGGGTTCAGTGTGTGTGTGTGTGTCACGCTGCCTCTCTCCTCACAGCTCTTTGAACGGGATCTGCAGCAGCTGCAGAAGCAGCCAGTAGCCCTGGAGTTTGAAGGAGTCTCCCAGCTACTGGAGGGGTCTGCGAAGGTTTTGGGTAGTCTATTTACCATGGAGTGAAAGGGAAGGTTTTGGGTGGTCTATTTACCATGGAGTGAAAGGGAAGGTTTTGGGTGGTCTATTTACCATGGAGTGAAAATAAATTTAAACAGACTGGGTGCAGAGCCCTGTGTTCCCCTGGGACTGGAGCTTGTATAAATATACAAATGTAACCTATGATTTTTAAAAAATAAAATGTAAAAGATTTTTGAAATTTTCCCATGAAATCAGTGTATGGATTTTTCACGATTTAATTTCATTTGAATTTATATTATTAGTTGTTTGGCGGAGTTCTTGAATCATTCCAGTTAAAACACAAGTACGTTAATCAGACATCACCTCTGAAGTACAAGTACGGAAAAAACAGGGCTTGTTTATTATTGGTACATTCAGACATACAGTGGTACTTAGGTTCTCGATCTTAATCCCTTCCGGACTCTGGATCGTATCCTAAAAAGTTCGAGTTCTGATCGGAAAACCAATGAAAAAATAATGGAAAACCAATTAATTGGTTCCCGGCATCCCAAAATTACACCTAAATGTTTTTTTAGCATTTAAACTCAAAATGAACAGGATAAAACAAGAGCATTTTTTTCTTAATGGCTTCCAAAACGATAAAGATCTTATCCCAACATTACCCCTGTCCTGCCCCGATCGTCTGCTCCTTCCGCGTGCCACGCCCCCTAGATAACCTCGTGTGGGATCCTCGTGTGATCAACTGTTTCTGGTTGTTTTCATTAGTCCTCTGTATTAAGTCCGTGTTTCAGTTTGTTTCCTCAGTCCGGTCATTGGGTGCGACTTGCTTACAGCTGGTTTAAAGCAACGCATTCTGATCCTGACGCAATGCGGTTAGATGCATTGCGACCTCTCACCTGGCTGCACAAACTGGAGCCGCCTCCGTGACAACAAACTTTTGCTCTTATTGGCTGAAGAGTTTAGTTACACCCATGACGTTTGTATCCCAGGCAGTTCCGATGTGTAATCTGTTATTTCTCCCGAATATCAGCACTGGGAACTGGCTTTCAGTTAATTTACCTGATAAAATAAAGTTTAAATTAATGACGTAAATGCTGTAATAGTACATGTAAGTTAGTGGTTTATTTATTGTTAGTTACTATAATGTTGCGCTGCTTTATTTAGTTAATCGTCCAGCCTGTGAAGAAGACATTCAAGTAAGAATTGCATTGTAGTATGACTCATTTCCTGGCGCATACAATTTTTATATTAGATCAGCGTTCACGGTTCGACTTCTGATATTCAGAAATTCAGAAATTCGAGTTCTAGTGAGTTCGAGAACCGAGGTACCACTGTAATTCTTTGAAAATTTTAATGTATCTAAACAGATGACCATGGTTAGGTGGACAGAAAATTATTTTTAAAACACAAAGCATATAAAATCCTAGTAGATTCTAGTGGAGTCTTAGTTCTATCTGTGCTTTAGCATTTATGAGTGAATGGTGCTAAATTTCCATTTTTCCCCTTGCAGTGTCTTAATTCAACTTCAGTTATTACATGAGCTGATGTGCAGCTGTATTTCTAACACTGTGACCTGTTGAAATCACTCTTTGTCTTTAAAATTTCCAAAATTGTTAAAATCATTTATTCCAAGCAGCTACAGCTTTTAAGTTTTCCCAAACTTGATGCTTTGATCCCCTTGTACAACTCCACGCTATCAGTCAGTCATAGAGACGGGTGGAAGAGGGAAGGTGCACTTGGTTGGGACTGAACCAAGGGAAAGAAAATGTAACTTCATGTGGACAGGATAGTAACGAACCTAAATGTGATGTCTGTCAAAGTACTGTTCGAGAGTACAGAACTTCTTACAGTGCCTGTTCTGGTATTTTAAAATGTATATTTGTATATATCGTAGTACCTCAGAACTCGAACTTAATCCGTTCCGGACTCCGGATCGAATCCTAAAAAATTTGAGTTCTGATCAAATTTTCCCCATAAGAAATAATGGAAAACCAATTAATTGGTTTCCGGCCCCAAAATTACACCTAAATATGTTTTTTTTTTTTTTTTTTTTTTTTATAGCATTTAAACACAAAATGAACAAAACTGCAAGAGCTGCATCTCGGTCGTCCTGCAGTATTTATCAGTATTTATCAGACTAATAAAACCAGAAGAGCATATACTGTACTAAACACATCTAAGCACATTTATCAAAACAGTAATTTGTAAAGTAAGAAAATAAATGTATCCATGCCCCCTCGTTAACCTCATGTGGGATCCCCTTGTGATCAGCTGTTTCTGGTTGTTGTCATTAGCCCTCTGTATTTCATCCACTTTCAGTTTGTTTCCCCAGTCCAGTCATTGTATTGTCCGTCTGTGTTTTTCCTGCCTTACCTGTAATTAAACCCCGTATTCCCCGATACCCTGACGTCTGCCCCTTTGTCTCCATTCTGTCCCTGCTGGGAACAATATATTATAATTAAATATATTAATAGTTTATTATTAATATTAAAATAATGAATAAGACATCTTCATTTTTAAACCTATTTTATTATATAATAATAATAACTGTCATTGTCTAAATGTATTTTTACTGTCTAAATACATGTATTCAGTTAGTGTAAACATGCACGGTGCTGTCACAGCGAATGCCAGGCTGACACTGAAGCTTTAGCCTTTGTTTCCGCTGAGAGACGTGCTGCGTGACTCATTTCCCCGCGCGTACAAATTATCTTAGGTAGGCGGTCACGGTTTGACTTCTGAGATTCAGATCGAGTTATACGTAATTTTTTTTTAACTGGTTGGTTCAACTTTTAAGAAATTCGAGCTCCGGTGAGTTTGAGAACTGAGGTACCACTGTATTTTGGAATCTTGCCGATGAAATTAGCCAAGCAGAGTAGAGGTGCTCCATGATGAAGTTGTACTAGTATATCCAACGTTCCACAGTATAAACGATGTTACCTTAATATCGCCGAAGCCTATAAAAGTACATTTTGAATGAATCAATTAGTATTAACTACCAATTTAATAAGCATGAGTATAGTGTCTAAACCAGAAAATCTGGTTCATAACCTATTCTTGTAGCCTATTTTTCCTCAATACTTATTTAAGCTACTGTACAAAATGCTACTTATATTTCCTACTCTTATACTGCAGTGATTACCATGTATTAGTGTATGAAGTTTTTAGGCTGGTAGCGTAATGAGGTAGTATACCTAATAATGCCTAGAAGCATTTAGGGTGGCTGCAATATGCTGCGCAATTGCCATGCATCACTGTCTTGATGCATTGTTGGTCAAGAGTTGTGTCCTATTTTAGGGGCTGAAGACCAAATGTGTCATAGCTGCACATTTTGAAACTGCTTTCTAATGCAGCCTAGAAATGCATTCTTTTTCTGGGCTGATGGATTTGTGGCTGTTGAAAACATACCTTTCAAATGTTCCCTTTCTGTTTGGGGTGCAGAATGTTTCAAATTTCCTAATCACCAGATCAAAGTCCTTTTGCTTCTCTGCGGTCAACAGGAAGCTATTAGACACATCAGTTGCATCCAAGTCTGCAATTTTCAGAAGCAGGGTAACCTTTCTTTCACTGGCCCTTGCATCTGTTCGTACTGCTTGTTAGTGGAAGGCAAAACACCATTTGAAATGTCTCCATTGATCTTCCACGTTGCCTGTAAGTTTCAATTCTGTCGGGCCTCCAGTTTATCCATAGTGTTTGGTGGTGCCAGTTCCATGATGTGTTCTTTTAACAGGAGCCACTGTTTTACAGGCATCAACAAGTGTACTAATCATCAGCCTTGGGATTATGTGTGCCATAAGTATGCTGTGTCACACGCAAAACTCTCCCACGTGACACAATATGTTCACTGATTATCACGTTATAGTTGCTCATTTAATGCCTAATGGAATATTACAAAACATGTATCAGCCATCATAAACAACTATCCTGAATCCTTAACCCTCAGGCAGTCTAATACCTTCTGTTATCCTTTAGAGAATCATTTATTAGACTGGCTTGGAGCTGATCTGGCCTAGTTGAGGAGACGGAGGGTTCATCTTCATCCCTATAGCTCAGCCACTGTCTACATCCTCACAGCCACCTCCGCTGACAGACTGTATTCATAAGCATGTAAGCTCCATTGCACCAAAGTAGGCACTTACCAGTTTTGAAAAATTGCACCATAATATAAAAAAAATGTATTTTACTGCATAATCCTATATGGGAGATTAAGCCCGAGTGAAAAACTGTTCTTTGTGAAATGAGGAACCTAAAAATTCACATTTTTATATTTTATATAAAGTAAAAGCAACCATCAGTGGTATTTAATTACTGCTCAGATTTTCCTGAAATAACCTTGGTACAAGAATCACAGAATCTCAGATCATAAGGCAAACTACCCACAGTCAAATGGGTTAGGGGAGAAAAGGGTGAAATTAGTCAAGCAACTGATCCGGAAAGCAGTACTATCAAGGAGATCCTTATCTTACTTTGCTCAACTCCCCTGAAGAACAGCCTGTCACCAGCAGATGTGTCGTTTAAGAGGAAGTTCAGAACAACCATATCTCATGTCCTTCAAACTAAAAAAAGAGGAAAAACGTTTTACTGGAAGGTAAATAAACAAAAACACGAGGTAATATGACAAAGGGCTGAACCCTAAATGACAGAGAAAGAATGCACAATGGCAAAAGTTGGAATCTGTATCCCAGAATTTGACAAAAAGTTGCACCCTGGTGATGTAAGGCAGTGACACCCGAAGGGGTCGCATACAGACTCGAAAGGTGACACTTACTGCAGGTTTCAGAAACTCTTAACTGGAACGCAAACAACTGCATAGCCAGTTCCAACTATACCATAGCCAATCTCCCCAGAGACGGCCAAAATGACAGGTGAAATAAAAATGAATTTTCTCTGGAAGCGTGATTAAACCACTAAAAAGGTTAACTGAAGAGATGCAACATTCACTGAGACTACAGCAAACACAAGAGTGTGGAATTTCTGTTTATGTACAATGTCAGTTTTGTCTAAATTGATTTGCATGGTCTGAGCAAATGCTGCTGTAACTTCTTACTAATATAGTGGCATCCTGTTTCTTGGACCATATACGAGTCAAATCTCTTGTTACCCTAATAAAAGGAACTTTAATCTTGATAAGGGGAATGTGTTATTTGGGAATATTTATGTGTGACAGAGTCATCATATCAGGCAAATTCCTAGGACTGACGATCGCTATGCATGTTTTTTCCTGATAAACTATATAATTAAAAGTTCCTGTTAAAAGAACTCATTTGAGTTCTCATTAGTTTGCATTGTTTAGTGTCACAGAAGGCACAGCACATAGTGCTGAGGTTCATTGGTAGGATAACTTGAAAGATTATTTCTTCCAAGATTAAACTTTGTTGCATCATTAGAACCCTGTTGCTCATTGCTTTGATGACACCTAAGATATTTTCACCTCAGAAACATAATTCACTAATGTTTCATGCTCATTTCAGCTCTGGAAATGTTAGCATACCAAGCTGAGCCCAGCCACATTCCTCCTTTTTACCAATCGTTGCAAAATATCAATATCGTCAATTAAAAAATATCATCCCTCAGGTTCCAGTTCTTGGATAAACTCCAGCCTGTTGGCACCTCTGCATCCCCCTCCAGTGTGATGAGCAAGGAGCTACAGAAGAAGAGACTGAGGGGGTGACTTTTATTTAGGAAAAGTCATCTGTGGAAGGTGGGGGATGCAGAGCTGCTGATGGATGGGCTGCTTCACTGCATTGAAGGCTCCAGATAAATACTGCAGGATGACCGAGATGCAGTTCTTGCAGTTTGCAGGAAGTGAGCATACATCAGGATAGTGGTCCTGCATTGAAGTTTCACTGCACTGAGGAACCAGAAAAGTATTCTGTGTAAGAAAGTCAGAAAATGGATTTTGCTCAGCACAATCGAAAAATTAGAGGAGAGAGGCTGGCTTGTAGTTTTACTAAAGGTCATAATTATATATGGCTTCTTTTTGGAATTGAACTAACCCCCCCCCCCAGAAACCCCCAGAACTGCACGGTCTGGGGGAACCGTACAGTTATATCATTTGCATTTATTACATTTTTAATTTGTTATGTTAATATGTGGGGGCGGCATGGTGGTGCAGTGGTTAGCACTGTTGCCTCACACCTCTGGGACCCGGGTTCCGGTCTTCGCCTGGGTCGCATGTGTGTGGAGTTTGCATGTTCTCCCCGTGTCGTCGTGGGGGTTTCTCCGGGTACTCCGGCTTCCCCCCACAGTCCAAAAACATGATGAGACTGATTGGAGTTGCCAAATTGTGCATGTGTGAGTGTTTGGTGTGTGGCTGTGCCCTGCAATGGGCTGCCCCCCCCATCCAGGGTTGTTCCCTGCCTCATGCCCGTTGCTTCTGGGATAGGCTCCAGACCCCCCGCGACCCAGTAGGATAAGCGGTTTGGAAAATGGATGGATGGATGGATGTTCTGTTGTGCTATATATCCTCAGACCTGCAGCAGAATAATTAATATCGCTAAAGCAATCATTTGTATATCTCTGACACTATAAAACTTACGCAATATCTCACAATATGCATTTACATTTCCTAGTGGAGGAGGTGACTGAAGAAGACAGTAACTAAAAAAACACATGATTAAATAAATAAATAATGGGTGTATAACCTTCATTTATGTCCATATTGCATTTAAACAGTTTGTTTATACAGTGTATGGTTGTTTGTTATGTATGGCCACATCATTCATGATTCACAGTTAAATCTTTGTCAGTATGTCTCCATAGAAACAATGTAAAGCGTGGATGGAGGAAGGCGGAAGGTGTGTGCATGGCGGGGGGGGTTTCGGCAGACTGGGAGGATTTAAAAGAGCCAGTGTAGCCCTGTAAGCTCAGACACTGCCAGTTCTGCCTGAAACAGGGAGCGACACCCAGCTATCCCTCCATTTTGTTTGGTTTGCCTTGTTTTGATGGTGACTTTGAATTTTGCTGCAGAGACAGACGTTTTGGATTTAAAAGGTTACTTAGCAGAAAAGACCATGGAGAACAAGACAAGTCCAATGACAGGAGTCAAGATGCAGCTGGGGCTGACACTTGCTGCCATCTACTTGGTCATCTTCATCCTGGGGTTATTCGGTAATGGACTGGTCATCATCATCATCTCAAAGTTTAAATCCAAGCAGGGAGGTGCTAACAGTTACATCAGACACCTGGCTCTGGCAGACTTGCTGTTTGTACTGACGTTGCCACTGTGGGCAACAGAAGTCTTGCTTCAATATCACTGGCCATTTGGATGGTTCCTCTGTAAGGTCATCAGCTCCATAGTACAACTCAGTATGTATGCCAGCATCTTTCTCCTCACCTACATGAGCTTTGATCGCTACTTGGCCATCGTACGGCGAGTACCCAACAGCCAGCGGTACTCACAGAAGACCACGCTGCTCTCGCTGGGCTCCATCTGGCTTTTGTCCTTCCTCCTGACTACGCCCACAGCACTCTTCCGCACCACACACACTACGCCCGAGAATAAGATATCTTGTAATATGGACTTCAGCCTTGTGGCACCAGCACTTGAGCAGAACAATGCCTGGGTAGCTGGCTTGTATCTCATGCGCGTAGTGATGGGATTCCTCCTGCCTTTCATGGGTATCACAATGTGCTACTGTTCCATTGGCCGAGCCTTAAATCACCACTTCAGTGCTGTGCACCAGGAGGACCGAAGGCGTCGGCGGCTGCTGAAGACCATCACCATACTGGTGGTGATATTCTCCCTCTGCTGGGCCCCTTTCCATGTGATAACTACTTTTTACGCCCTAATACTTCAGCAGATCTTACCAGAAAGAATGAATAGCTTTGTTTTTCCAGCATTTTACTTAACCACCTGCCTGGCCTATGTCAACAGCTGCCTCAACCCCTTCCTCTACGCCTTCTTTGACCTGCGCTTCCGCACCCACTGCCTGCAGCTCCTCCGCCTAAAGAAGGATACGGAGGGTTCTGCAATCTCCCAGTTCATTCAGAGCCCGAGCTCTGAACACTGACCTTGTTTCCTGTGGAAGCACATCTCTCTCTGAAAGGAGGAACCAGGTCCACAGACTGTGCCACAGGCTATTATGAAGTATGTAGAAATTACTCTGTGGGGAGTGAGAAATGGGCTTTAGTTTCTTTCATATCAAAGGGCTGTACTTATATAATGTGTTTGCATGTATTAATCACAGAGAGCAAATGGAATCAACAGCCTTCCCATTGTAATAATTCGTAAAAGAAGCCTGTAGAGTATAAATTACAGTGGGAAGACGGTCTACAGAGTGCAGCTTCAAGAGGCTGTGTGCTTTGTTACTTTGTATCTTTAGCACAAATATTAAAGCAGAGCATGTATTGTATTATTTTGTCTTGTCCGAAATAGAAGTTGCACTTAGCTTGTGGCTTGGTTACCTTGGGTGAGGGGTTTGTGAATTCATTAATAAAATCACCTTAAACAAATATGTCAAGTGTATTGTATATAATCATATAAACATCAAAACTCTCAGCAAAAAACAGAACAAAACTAGGACTCCCTAATACCATTTTGACTGCATTGTCACTGCTTTGAGGTTCAGCTGTACTGAACATTCTTTCAAAGCTTTTACTTGTTGTACAAATGCACGTGTGTTTTTTTGCTAGTTTGGCTATAAAAAGAAACACTGGTTACCATGTCACCACATCAGAAGATCCAGTGTGTCTTCCTGGAGGTACTTTGTCAGCTTAGCCTCTTTGATAGCATCCATGACCGCTGTTCCATCCATGTTGCCCCGCTGCCTTGGCTTCAAGATGGTGGCCCTTCTCAGAAGCTCTCGAATTGCAGGTGGCTTGTAGATCAAGACCATCGCACATGTTATTCTTGATGTTTTCTGTGAGAATGGTGTTCTTAAGATCTGGCGATCGGATTCCTCATTTTCGAAGTTCCAACACAGGCTTCATAGAAGATATAGGCACATATTTTTCACCTGACAGAACATCAGTGAAATCAATTAATGGTTTCAATGCTGAGTTGATTGATTCCAACACAGCAGTGTCCTGCCAGGCTGAGTTCAGGTGATCATGTTTATGGTCATCAGTCAATACATGTCACATGGCACTTCCAGCACACTATTGATCTTTCATTGCTTGCTGTCCCATTGTGTGGAAACATCCCCGACATGGCAAATCTCCTTGGAACCCCCCAGGCAGACACACGCTCCAGTCCCACAATCTGGAAATGGCTATCCATCTGCCACAGCCAGCTGTTACATGGGCATCCCCTTGTGCCAGGTGTTACATGGGCATCCCCTTTACCAGGTGTTACATGGGCATCCCCTTGTGCCAGGTGTTACATGAGCATCCCCTTGTGCCAGGTGTTACATGGGCATCCCCTTGTGCCAGGTGTTACATGGGCATCCCCTTGTGTCAGCTGTTACATGGGCATCCCCTTGTGCCAGGTGTTACATGGGCACCCCCTTGTGCCAGGTGTTACATGGGCATCCCCTTTGCCAGGTGTTACATGGGCATCCCCTTGTGCCAGGTGTTACATGAGCATCCCCTTGTGCCAGGTGTTACATGGGCATCCCCTTGTGTCAGCTGTTACATGGGCGTCCCCTTGTGCCAGGTGTTACATGGGCACCCCCTTGTGCCAGGTGTTACATGGGTATCCCCTTTGCCTGGCCAAGCAGTTCAGCTCCTGAGCAGTGAGGATCCTGAGAGCCGGATCACGCTCAGGGAAACGTGCCACATGGCCGTAGTTCTGTCCTTTTCATTACCTGTTGCCCAATTAGCCAAAGCAGAATGAAGAGGTTCTGTATATCAACATTGTGCTTCTGAGGTATATGTCTGGTTTCCAGGCACTTAGACTGCAGAGTTCAGTCAGTAGCAATACAGTATATGGTTATGCTCATGCATGGGGTCATATTTGAGCTTGATCACATGTCTGTTGTGGCAGAGGAATTTTTTTTTCTTGTTCATTCAGAATTTCATCCCTCACTTATTATTTTGGTATGGCTCTTTTGGGGATATATGTTTTTACTGGCCACTGCATGTCAACGTTCTACAGCATTTCTCTAGATGCTGTTTTTCCAACCATATTTAAGGGCTGCATTTCATTCTCCATATATTGTGTTTAACTGGTAGTAACATTTGCCATCTGGCATAGCTGCACTTATCTTTTGTTTGTCCTCCAAAAGCCTAAATAAGGAAACTGTTAAGTAAAATTTAAAATGAACCAGCAACTCAGTGAAATTATGGAGAACAGACTAGTGCCAGACAGTTGCCACTTTTTCTGGGTTGGTCACGCACCACATTCCAGAACAATGTCTAATGGAGCCACAAGTTGTACTTTTTGGGCTTACGGTAGACGAAACCATGGAGGGATAGCAGGAAAGACTTCTTGTAAGTTGTATATAGTTCCCTCTTGTAGGTTGGCAAGATGACTAGCAAGATGTTGGCATTTAACTCATCTGTCTTCATTTATTTATCTTATGTACTTTATCTTGCATTACTTGACCGTATTCTATAGTTGTTGCTTGTTTTATGTTTTTGTTTATTTTTGTTATATGTGCTTCTTGTTTTATGTTTGATTCTGTACAGCACTTTGGCCCAGCGTGGTTTGGAAAGTGCTTTATAAATAAATTTGGTATGGTATGGTATGGTATGGTTGGCAAGGTACAATACACTTCACAGCACGCCTGGGGAATGAGGGCTACCTCCCTCTGTGTGATACATTCAAAGTTGGTGGGAGTATTGCGAAATCCAAGTAGCCTCACACTAAACTACCAAAGCCCCTAATTAATGTGAAAGGCTATCTCAGGCTTTTCTGGTTGTGCTTTACCACACGCCAGTAGCCACTGCGGAGATCAGGAGAGTTAAACCAGGTTAACCCAGAAAGGTAGTCACTGACATTACTAATGCTGGCCAGAGAGTAGGAATCCCTCCAGGTGATGGCATCAAGCTATCGATAGTCCATGCAGGAACACCAGAAGTAGTCGTTCTTATGGATAAGGACTACTAGAGCTACCTATAGAGTATCCAGTGGTTCTATAACACCTTCCTCTGCCTTCACTGGGATCATCTGCTTGGCTATTGTAAAAGCTAAGTCCTGGCGTTGCAACCAAATGGGCTGGACATAACGGGTATCAATGGAAAGCTGCAGTTTCTATCAAGGAAATCGGCATCAACAGCCAATACTATGGCAAAAGGAACAGGCTTGAGTTGCATTGCTCCAAAAGCAAGGGCAGGTTTGAACTCTGTGTAAGATTGGGATGGTGGGGATAACTGGACACCCTCCACAGTCCCAACAACACACATCTCGGGGTGATGAGGGAAACACCTCTGCTAGTCACTCTATTAGTGAGAATGGGAATTCGGTGTGCTTAAATGTAGGTTTTATGTAAAATACAAACACTTATGTTTCTGATTCACAAATAACAGAGCACTCAGGGAAAAGTTCCCATATAGGATAGTAATAAAGTGCCTTTGTTGTTTGATATTCTGCTGCAACCTGTGAAATCTACAGAGTTAACTTAAACGTCTCTGGCTTATTGTCTGTAAAATTAAAAGGTAACAGACATTTTTAGAGTGGTAATAAAATGATACAGTGGAAATAAAATGATAATCAGCAGTTTCTGTTTTGTGGTATTGTAACATTTTAAAAACAACGTTGCTTAAACATATCTAGTTCATTTGGCTCTACTGGGGATTTTCTTTCTTGAGTTACTAAGAATATACCAGATAACCAGTATCACCTCATGATGGAATGACATCAGACTGACCTCTTAATGTCCCTGCGTGCAGCACTGGGCACTTCCTGTTAGAGACACATTACAGGAAATGACACGGATTGATAACCCTCAGCCATAGCGGTCTGAGGGTTAGGGATAAGGTCAGGGTCAGCTCTGAAGTTTTTCCAATAAAGTGATACCTTATTTTTATATTAAATTAACAGATAAATGTTTTACTAAGAATGGAATTTGCAATCATGGGCGTAAATTTCATTTAACAGTAGGGGGGGACAATAAATATAAAATTTCTCATGAGCAACTTTTGAAGGGGACACAAATAATACAGTCAAATTGTACTTATAAAGATATGTCCTGACAGTGGAAAAACTTTGCTTCTATTATTATTATTGTAGCATGGAGACTGCGTATTTATGGTTATTTTCAAAGTTTTTCTCAGGTTCAATGACAAGGCAGATTTTTCTTCGAAACTTTAAAATTTAAACATGACTGTTATTGTGAAAACAGCTAAACAGTATGCTAATTGTGACCATTAATGTTAAGTTAACATTATGCCAAGTCGTCAAAAAAAAACCAATGCATGGAAAACGGCTTTGGCGTGTTAGTTGCAGTGCACTGTGGAACAAGCTAATGTAAACAAGCTAACGTTAACTAGATAAATAATATTTTAATCGCTAATATAGCAGATTCATGGAAAATTACATCGGTAATCAGCATTTTTTTTACAATATCAGTATGAGGTAATTTGAATTACCACACTGAAGACACCAAAGGCACTCCATATTGGGAAGGACCCAAATATTATAGCCTAATATTCTGAGGTGTAATAACGATTTCATTGCTCGGTGACATTGAACTAGCTTCATTTACCCTATAGTTGTATGCTTCACGTTATAGCTCTTATTTTAAATAAATGAAAAGGCTTTTCGTGAAATACGATAAATATATTACGCATTTAGCATGTTTGCCAGTCTATTAAAATGTGCGACGCGCAAAAATCAGCTTTCAACACATATACCGAAGCCAATTAATGAAAAACATCAACGAAGAGGATAAAAAGCGCACAGGGTGCTTGGGATGCGGGAGCGGCGTTGCTAAGCAGCATCTGGGCCGCGGCCCTGGAGAGCATCATAGCTGCGCGGCCACCAGCGGAAGATCGTCTACAGCTGCGGTGGGGACGGATGGTGGGGGGGTCGTCCGCAGTTGCTGCGAGTCTGTAATGAACCTGTGTCTTTCCACTGATGTAAACGGTCCATTTCCCAGCGCACCGCTGCGCCTAATGAAACGCCATCAGAGAGGGAGACGGAGCTCCATGCAAGCCGTGCCGCCGATCGGCCAACACCGCATTCGTCCGTTAGGTGAATATTTCGGCCGCCGAGATATAGAAATGGTCAATGGCTGCTATGTATATGTCCTGTATTCTTGAAAGATGGCATCCACTGTGCAGGAGAGCCATTAGTAACCCATTTTACCGTCGGACATCTGCTTATGTGGGTTGTCTGACGTCGCAGTTTGCTCGGTGATAGTTATATATATATATATATATATAAAATGGGCGCTTCTATTTTACCGTTTCAATGTTATGACTCCAGTACGGAATCACCGTTCATTTAGGCCGGTAGAAATAGCATTTCCTTGCATGTGGTGAAACGCAGATAATACAAGGGAATTTTAATTCGATTTATTTAATTATTTATGATCAGCTGGCCGTGTACATGCAAGCGTCCTGACCCGGTATCTGTGTCTCCATCTGTCCTAATGCTTTCCTGCATGTCTGTCTGTCTACACGTCTGTTTCTCTGTCTGTCTCTGGGCCTGTTTGTTTCTCTGTCTGCCTGTCTCCCTGTCTGTTTCTCTGTCTCTATGTCTGTCTGTCCTTCTGCCTGCCTACATGTCTTTCTGTCTCGCTACTTGTCTGACTATCTTTTTGTCTCTGTGTGTCTGTCCGCCTGTCTTCCTCTCTCTCTGTCTGTCTGTCTCTGTCTGTCCACTCTGTCTGTCTGTCTACCTGGCAGCTTCCTGCCCCGTAAGAGCTGCAGGCTATGGGGTCCCCTTTCCGGAGTGAGGAGATGTGCCTGGCACAGCTGTTCCTGCAGTCGGGCTCCGCGTATGACTGCATCAGCGAGTTGGGGGAGTTGGCCCTGGTTGAGTTCCGTGATGTGAGTGCTTCCCCAGGCTCTTCCATAACGCAGGGACACAGTGGCAGGCCGAATGGCTGCAGTTTAAGGTCACACTTCTTCAGTTTTTGTGTTTCAAAGAGGAAAGAGGGGCGTTAGGTCAAGTCCCCTGGCCCCCTCCCATACAGTCAGGCCCCCAGCTGCCTCTCACGCTCTCTTCTCTCTCCTGCTCCAGCTCAACCCCACTGTCAGCTCCTTCCAGCGCAAATTTGTTGGGGAGATCAAGCGCTGCGAGGAGATGGAGAGGATCCTTGGTGAGGCATTTCATGATTCAGAAAGAGCTCAGACCTGTAACCTACTCTATACCCCACTCTGTACACCACCCTGTATCTCGCCCTGTACCTCACTTTGTACCAAACCCTAATCTCACACTCACCCTATACAGTGCCCTGCACCCTACCCTGTGCCGCACCTTGTACACCACCCTTTACCTTGCCTTGTACCCTGCCCTGTATCCCACCATATACCCAACCCTGTATAACACCCTGTACCCCACTCTCTACCCTGTCCTGTACCCTGATTGTGTGTTTAAGGGAGCAGTGTATCTGTGTCTTTCACTAATAACCTTCTAGGCATCCTGTTCATACACAGACATCCTACCTCCTTTATACTGCCCCTCAGTGCCCCCTTTATACTGCCCCTCAGTGCCCCCTTTATACTGCCCCTCAGTGCCCCCTTTATACTGCCCCTCAGTGCCCCCTGTACACTGTCCCTCAGTGCCCCCTAATGCCCCTCAGTACCCCCTTCACACTGCCCATCAGTGCCCCCCAGTGCCCCTTAGCGCCCCTCAGTACCCCCTTTATACTGCCCCTCAGTA
>JABFEA020000119.1:31355533-31369032 GCA_019775915.2 Cyphomyrus plagiostoma | reverse complement strand
GCGTCCACATATAGAAAACGCAATTGCAAATGCAATTTGCAATTCCTTTTGAAAAATGTCCGGGATTTCCCTCCATAATTATCGCTGCAGAATTTTGACTGCATAAGCCCTCATCTTTTAAACATTATAAACTGTTCCTTGTCACCTGCCGTTGTTCCTCCCTATTTTAAGTATGCAGTAATTCAACCAATGTTGAAGAAAAAATAATTAAAATCAATCTCTACTGAGCAACTACAGGCCCATCTTTTATTGCTTTTATTGCTAAAGTAAAAAGTTGCTGAACAGCCACTTGCTGCCTTCTTAGAGGAGCAGCAGCTGCATGATCCCCTGCAGTCTGGTTTTAGAAAGCAGCACTCGACATACATTAACTGGATGTGCCTCTGTGTCTTTGTGTGGGACATGCATTCCTTACCCAATATCCTCCCAGGCCAGTGCGTGTGGTCTGAGTCTGTACACCCCTGAGGAAAGGCAGGTGGCAGCACTGAGCAAACACCAGAAGCAGGACGCCTTGCATCCGCTCGGACGTCACCTGGGGGGATAAAAGGAGGAATAGGAGAGAAGAAGCCAGGAGAGGGACACCCAGAAGGAAGAGACACATAGCAAGGAAGTCAGAACAGAATGGAGAACAAGGCGAGAAATGAGAGGATTGTAGACACAGGTAAAAACAGGCAGCACAGACACAGACAGGGAGGCAGACAGGGAACACAGACACAGATAGAGGCAGGGAGCACAGACACAGATAGAGACAGGAAGCAGAGATACAGATAAGACAGAGAGCACATATACAGATAAAGATAGAGAGCACAGACACAGAAAAAGACAGGGAGCACAGACAGAAAACACAGATAGAGGCAGGTAGCACAGATAGATAAAGACAAGGATCTAGAGAGAGACAGCAGAGACATACATAAAGATAGGAGCACAGACAGAGAGAGAAGCAGGGAGCACAGACACAGATAGAGAAAGGTATCTAGAGGGAGACAACATAGACAGGGTTACACACAGGCAGCACAGGCACAGACATAGGCAATCAGCACAGAAACAGATGAAGACAGGCAGCACAGACATGGAACACAGACACAGATGAGGACAAGCATCACAGAAAAAAATTAAGATCAGGAGGACAGACAGAGAGAGAGAGACGTAAACACAGAGATTTACAGAGGGACATACAGAGAGTGACAAATAGAGACAAAGAGAAACACACAGAAATGCACACAATCTCAAAGCGAGCTGGTCTTGAAAGGCACCTTTTTATAATACGTTTGCACACTAATACTATGCATCCAAATATATTTAGTTAGTTTTTAGCACTTTAAGTATAATCACTGTTCTCTGAAGGATCAACCTCTTACTGACCAGCACGTGTCCACTGCCACTGAGGGTCTCCATGAACAGCTCTGTCCATGGATCAGTGAAAAGAGCATCTTTAAGCCGCTTGCTGATCATGGAATTCATTTCCTGCAGGCTGGCACAAAGAGAAGGATGGAGAAAACAATGTAGAACATCTACAGCCACTGGTTCCTGCAGGCTCAGAGTGCTACAATGAAGAATATCTGCAGTCACTGGTTCCTGCAGGTTCAGAGTGCTACAATGTAGAACATCTATAGTCACTGGTTCCTGCAGGCTCAGAGTGCTACAGTGCAGAACATCTACAGTCACTGGTACCTGCAGGCTCAGAGTTCTACAATGCAGATCATCTACAGTCACTGGTTCCTGCAGGCTCAGAGTGCTACAGTGCAGAACATCTACAGTCACTGGTTCCTGCAGGCTCAGAGTGCTACAGTGCAGAACATCTACAGTCACTGGTTCCTGTAGGCTCAGAGTGCTACAATGCAGAACATCTACAGTCACTGGTTCCTGCAGGCTCAGAGTGCTACAGTGCGCCTCCCAGTCGACTCCCAAAGATAACGGTCAATGCAAATTAGCTGCATGCACGTATAATATGCAAATTAAGCCTTTCTGGTTGCTAAGTCCAATAATAGTGGCGTATAAAAGACCAAGATGAAGAATTGTGAACAGTTCAAGGTAGAGGCAAACAAAATGTTATACATCTACAGTCACTGGTTCCTGTAGGCTCGGAGTGCTACAATGCAGAACATCTACAGTCACTGGTTCCTGCAGGCTCAGAATGCTACAATGCAGAATATCTACAGTCACTGGATTCTATAGGCCCAGAGTGCTACATAGCTGCACTGAGAGCATCTTTACTGGATGCATTATAATGTGCTGAGGTAAACTAACTGTTTCTGCCCCCAAACTACTGCAAAGAACTGTGTGGACAGCTTTAAAGATCATTCGTATGGATCTTTCTCAACTCATACTAACCTGGGGGGGCTGAGACTATCATCAGGGACGCCATACACCCAGCTCACGCCCCATCACACTCATTCCCTCTGGAAAATGGTCCTCCTGCTTTAGAGATGATTTCTTTCCACAGTTCTGTTTTGTCATTGTACGTCCCACACGTTTCTAACACTTTATACTGTATTATTGCCAATTTGTCAATTAGCACTTCCCACAGATATACCTCATCACCACAGTCACACTATTTATTTATTTATTACATGAACTTTGGAAAGACTCACCCAATAATATACATGTCAGCCTTTACATCAGTTGTATTCAGTCCCAACAAGGAGGTAACGTCATCTGGAGGGACGGCTGACCCCACATTCCATGAGACTATGCAGACCCTAGAAAAAAGTAATGATTTAGAAGGAATCCCATGACCCAGGGAAACATACCAACAGGCAGCATTCAGTAAGGCAGTTTATATGAGAAAATGACTGGTTATCTGCCATCCTGACAAACACATGGGTGAACAGCTAAGGTGGGATCTTATGACGCTATACACCAATGAGCCAACATTATGACCACCTGCCTAATATGCTCTTACTCCTTAGCATTCTGCTAAAACAGCTTGGACTTGCTGACACATGGGCTGTACAAAACCTCTGAAGGTGTCCTGTGGTAACTGGGATCCAGTAGTTGGCAGTAGATCCCTTAAGTCCTATAAGTTGTGAGGTGGACCAACCACAGATTGGACTTGTGATTCCAACACATTCCAAACATGCTGGATTGCATTGACCCCTGGGTAATTTGGATGCCAGGGAAAAACATTGAACTTCATAATTTTCCTCAAACCATTCCCAAACAACTCGTGCAGGTTGGCAGGGTGCATAATTCTGCTAGAAGAAGCCATTTCCATCAGGGAATATGATTGCCAGGAAGGGATGCACCTGGTCTGCAATGATGTCTCCATAGATGGTACATGTCAAACGAATGACCACATGAATGCCTGGACCAATCCCAGCAGAACATCACCCAAAGCATCACACTCCCTACATCGGATTATCAACTTCCCACAGTGCATCCTGGCAGCATTTCTTCCCCAGGTAAGTGCTGCATACCTACCCAGCCATCCACATGATGCCGCAAAAAACAGGATTCATCGAACCATTCATCTCATTTATCCAAAGGTGCGCATTATAGGTGCTTTTTATAGTAAAAGGGGGTTTGCATGAGCACTCTGACTGGCCTATGGCTGTTTCAGCTCCATACGTAGCAGGACTTGATTCCCATGCTGATCTGCCATAGCAGCCATTTTGTTGGTTCTTATCAGACGGGATAGCCTTTGCTCACATCATGCCTTAGTAAGTCTTGGCTGCCAAACAGCCTGTCGGTGGATTGTGGTTCATCACTCTTCAATCTGCTCTTGGTATGTACTAGTGCTGCAAGAAATATTCAAGATATTCGAAAACTTGAATATAAAAAAGATTTGAAAAGAAAAATCTGCATTTGAATAACTGGTTAATAACTCTTAAATATCTAGGGCCCCATTCATCAAAAAAGCAATTCACTGCACAATGACACTATGGATATATAATAAATAGAACTTGAATAAATTGTAACTATTTACATTGTAACTATCTTGTAAATGCGTCTATGTGCATGAGCCTGAGATCCTACCCAGTCGACTCCCAAAGATAACGGTCAATGCAAATTAGCTACATGCACGTATAATATGCAAATTAAGCCTTTCTGGTTGCTAAGTCCAATAATAGTGGCTGTATAAAAGACCAAGATGAAGAATTGTGAACAGTTCAAGGTAGAGGCAAACAAAATGTTATATTTGGAGGCCTAAGCACATTTATCACATTTATCAACAAGAAAAACTACAAACATACATTTTCCTATTAAGGGTCACGGGGGTCCCGAGTCTCTCCTGGAGGCTATGGGTACAAGGCAGGGAACAACTTAGGTTGGGCTACCAACCCATCGCAGGGCTAATCACACACCATTCACTAGGATGGGGTACCAACCCATCGCAGGGCTATTCACAAACCATTCACTAGGATGGGGTACCAACCCATCGCAGGGCTATTCACACACCATTCATTAGGATGGGGAACCAATCCATCGCAGGGCTATTCACACACCATTCACTAGGATGGGGTACCAACCCATCACAGGGCTATTCACACACCATTCACTAGGATGGGGTACCAACCCATCGCAGGGCTATTCACACCATTCACTAGGATGGGGTACCAACCCATCGCAGGGCTATTCACACACCATGCACGAGCAAAAGTACAGCAGTTTCAACTGCAAAGTTCTCAGCATGTGCCTAGCTGTGCATCACATCTGTTTCCTGTGATCGTGGACCACCAGCCTCTGACATACATAAAGGCTATAGGGCTCCTGAGCCTCGGTCTGGCTGTCTGCAGTAGCGGCTCTCCTTCACGACTGACATTCGGCAGGTGGTGACTAACTGCACTCCCACTCGGTGGTGGGCACCATGTACTTGGGGATGGATTATGTTCAAATGGTAGCCAACTAACAGGTCAACTCGGAGGTTCAGGCATTTTGAACTGGCAGATGTTCCCTTCTATGACTGTGGCCACTCTTCGGTGTGACGACTTGACTGGATTAGCCTGAGCAGTTGGTGAAGACACATTTCCAGTGTGGAGCATAGGCTTTCACACCCAGGGAGAGAGGTGTCTCAGTGATTGTTGGCTGCCAAGTGACTCTGGAGTCAGCTTCGGAAGGATGTCTGCAGTTGGGCTGCCAACAACATCCGGTGTCTGTGCGCTAAGTAGCACCAACACACCGGAGTGCTGTCAGTGCTGTTTGCGGGACTGGTACGCCATTTTGACCACGTGCATGTGAATCTGGACAGCCCTCTTCCCCCCTCTCAAGGTTCACTAAGGTGGACAGGTCCACTTGATGCCTGGAAGCCATTTCACTGTCGTTCACCACTCCTGCAGATGTGGCCAGGGCATTCATAGGTTGTTGGCCGCCTATATTGGCATATCATCTAATATCTCTTTAAACCATGGTAGCCAATTTATGTTGAAGCTTTGGACTTATGTGTGTCTCTCCATTGCACTATAGCTTGCCACCCACAGAATAACAAGCTGTGTGGGCATTGTCACTGATCCATGAAAGCTGCTCTTCTTGCCTCTGAGACGACAGCTGGGTCCAAATGCTTCTCTGGATCCCGTTGGGCCTATGGACCACCCCCAAGCAGGACCAGCAATCCTCTTCGGCTGAGTTAGTTGTGGGCCAGACCCTGTGTGTGCATGGGGACCTTCTACCTAATGCCACAGCCCATTGGTCCACCAATTTCCAGCATTCCACTCTGTAGGACTTGGTTGGTGCCTTCACACCAGTGCCCATGACTCAACATAGCATTCCCCAGACTCATGTTCTGGTGAGCTTGACAGAGGCAAAGGATGTCTTTGTTCACCATGATGTCCATTAGGGCCTGCCATGAATGCCTTAAAATGGACCATTCCGGGCACTGCAATTCGGGGACAAATTCGTCACATTGGAGGGTGGCAGGAAGCCAGACTGGGTTTTGGTGGATTGTCTGAAACCAGCCCACTCGGATAGAGACACGGACAGGTGAACGTGACCAGCAGACCACCCCTTTGGATGGTGGTGGAATGAGCTGCTGAACCATGCTCAGGCGTCCCTCTACATTAAAAAAATGCCTTAAGCCCCATGTGTGCCATGAATCCCTTTACTAACCTGGTTGATCTTTGAATGCTCTTTGTACCATTTACTTGCTTGGTATTATTAGATTCTTACTTTGTTAATAACTATGTGTATCTGTTGGGTAGCTCCTGCTCCAAAAACTGCTTACACCTTTACCATGGCATTCTTTGTAAGCTCAGCCTAGCTGGAGTTATTCCTAGTTGATTCTATGACAACATGAATGTTTGCAATTTGCTATTTACTTGATTAGTACATTGCTTTGGATAAAAGTGCCAGCTAAATATGCGAACGTAAAATGAAAATGTCATATATCTCACCATTATTGACTGAGAGTTCATGTTTTTCTCTTCACATGGGGTTAGTCGATGTTATTCACTTGACATGCGGGTGGTCATAATGTTTTGGCTCATACCTAGCAAGAATGACACTACCCACTCAGGGCGAACAACATCTGCCAACTGTATGTAACACTAGGTCCAGAGTTGGTGTAATTTTGGTTCACCTGAAGTCCTCGGTATTGCTGTTCTGAGATGGGGTCTCTGTCGCCCCTCCTGTAGACAGGGGTTCCCATGACTGAGGGCTGGCCAACGATGACAATGGGGTGGAAGGTGAAGCTGGTTCCAGGGAATTTGAGGCAAATACAGGGGCATCAATGGCTCTACTAGGGACAGGGGTGGGGGCAAGTGTAACTCTAACTGGAATAGGGACTGGGGCAGGCGTGGCCTTAACTGAAGCAGAGATGGGAGCAGGGGGAATCTTAACTGGTGGAGGAACATGGGCAGGGTTAAGCTTAAGTGTTTGAGGGACTGGGGCAGGGGGATACCTAACTGCATCAAGGGTTGGGGTGGAGGGAGATTTAGCTAGATTAGAGACTGGGGGCGGGAGACCTTTAACTGGAACATTGACCGTGGAAGGGGGAACTTTAACTGGAACTGGGAGTATGGCAGAAGGATCCTTGACTGAAACAGGGACTAGAGGAGCTTTCACAGTAACAGGGACTGTGGAAGGGGGAACTTTAACAGGGACCGAGACAGGAGTATCCCTACCTGGAACACGGAGTGGGGCAGGGGGATCCTTAACTGGAACAGGAGCTGGGGGGGCTATAAATGGAACAGTAAATAGAGCAGGGGGATCCCCGATGGGAACAGGGTCTGGAAGTGGCAGAGCTTTAACTGGTATGGGGTCTGTGGAAGGGGGATCTCTAACTGGTACAGGAACTTGAGCAGGGGCAACTTTAATTTGAACTGGGAGTGTGGCAGTGGCATACCTAATGGGAACAGAGACTGGGGCAGAAGCAGGGGTGGCCCTACCTGGAACAGGGACTGGAGTAGGAATGTCCATAACCAGCAAAGGGACAGGGATAGGGGCAGGGGTGTCCCTAACTGGAATATGGACTGGAGCAGGGGTGTCCCTGACTGGGATAGGAATTGAGCCAGGGGTGTCCCTAACTGGAATATGGACTGGGGCAGGGGTGTCCCTAACTGGAATATGGACTGGGGCAGGGGTGTCCCTAACTGGAATATGGACTGGGGCAGGGGTGTCCCTAACTGGAATATGGACTGGGACAGGGGTGTCTGTAACTGAAATATAGACTGGGGTGGGAGCAGGGATATCCCTAAATGGGATTAGTAGCGGGGTAATGGTAGAGGTGGCCTTAACTGGATTAGAGTCCAGGGCAGGAACAGGAGTGTCCATAATTGTAATAGGAACAGGGGTGGGAGCTGGGGTGGTCCTAACTGGAATAGGGACTGGAGCTGGGGCGTCCCTAACTGGAATAGGGACTGGAGCTGGGGTGGCCCTAACTGGAATAGGGACTGGAGCTGGGGTGTCCCTAACTGGAATAGGGACTGGGACAATGGTAAAGGTGGCCCTAACTGGAATAGGGACTGGAGCTGGGGCGTCCCTAACTGGAATAGGGACTGGAGCTGGGGCGTCCCTAACTGGAACAGGGACTGGAGCTGGGTTGTGCCTAACTGGAATAGGGACTGGGAGAATGGTAGAGGTGGCACTACCTGGAATACAGACTAGGGCAGGGACAGGAGTGTCCATAATTGTAATAGGAATGGAGGTGGGAGCAGGGGTGTCCATAACTTGTATAGGGACAGGGCCAGGGACAGGGGTGCCACTAATTGGAACAGATACCGGGGCAAGGGTGTCCCTAACTGGAATAGGGACTGGAGCAGGGGCTGGGGTACCTCTAACTGGAATAGGGACTGGAGCAGGGGCTGGGGTACCTCTAACTGGAATTGGGACTGGGGCAGGGGCTGGGGTACCTCTAACTGGAATAGGGACTGGGGCAGGGGTTGGGGTACCTCTAACTGGAATTGGGACTGGGGTAGGGGCTGGGGTACCTCTAACTGGAATAGGGACTGGGGCAGGGGTTGCCCTAACTGGAATATGGACTGGGGCAGGGGTTGCCCTAACTGGAATAGGGACTGGGGCAGGAATAAGGTTTGGTGTTGGGGCAGAGGTGTCCCTAACTGGAACGAAGAAAGGTGCTCTCAAAGTGTGCATTGTGAGATCAGGCCATATGATCTCAGGAGGTATGGTCACATGATCAGTGGGTGGAGTTGTATAGCTAGAGGCAGTGGACTCATGGTCAGCATGAGTGGCTGTTGGCCAGCCCAGGTTTCTGGTGGCCATGGGGGGCATGGGGCTGACTGGGTCAGGCAACAGTGAGACTGGCCTGGGGGGCCAGTCGGGATCCAGCTGGTTTTGGTTTATAAAGTCTGGGTCCATTGATGGCAGCCTATGTGGAGAGAGATGACTCAGTTGAGAGGTCAAATGCTACATGCACTGCACATGGTACTGAGCACAAGAAGGACTCACCTGAAACCAGAAAGATCCTCCCCACGTTCCTCAGTGAACTGTACAATATTTCGCTGTAAAAATCAAATAAAAAGAGAGAAGCACATGAGACTAGGATGCTGTGTGTACCACAAGTGGAAGGATGAGGGTTAAGTATGAGGATGATATGTAGGTCTGGGGATCTGTCCTATCTACAGTGCCAGACTGCGGCTACAGGAAATGGAAGCGAAACACTAAAATTATACAGAGGATGGGGGTTGCAAAGGACAAAGAATGATAAAGAAACCTTTAGGCTAATTGGTGCCTGTTGACGCCCAGTGAAGAGCACTATAAAAGCTCAGAAAAGCCAAGGTAACACTTTACTTAAGGCCATGTTTTTAGTAATTGATGAACATGTTCATAATGCAGTATTATGCATTTATAAAGCATTATAAACATGGCTATAAACATTTATAAAAAGGTATAACACATTATAGCCATGTGTATTATGCATTATGACTACCATATGAAGCTGTCATCTACAGTGCACTATAGACACTTTTATAAATAAAACACCCTTAATGCTTATACCAACCATTATAATGCATTATAAAGGTGTCTATAGTGCATTATTGATGAGAACTTCATAATGAATGATGCATATGACTGTAATGTTTTTTGATAAATATTTATAGCTATGTTTATAACGGGGGCGGCATGGTGGTGCAGTGGTTAGCACTGTTGCCTCACACCGCTGGGACCGGGTTCTGGTCTCCGCCTGGGTTTCATGTGTGTGAAATTTGCATGTTCTCCCCGTGTCGTCATGGGGTTTCCTCCGGGTACTCTGGTTTTAAACATAGCTTAAGTAAAGTGTTACCAAAACCACTTCAGGTTCACTGTCATTTAACACCACCATGCTCTAGTATACAATGACATAAATTATGGGGGGGGTGTAGCCCCCCCAATAAACCAAAGCCAGCTAATACAACCCCTCCAATAATCATGTTTCCCCCATAATGGGTGGAGACCTCAACCCCCCCAATGTTGTACCCAAAGTTACGTGCTTGCTAGTATATGGCACCACTATAACGACTACTTTTTTATGAATTAATCTTTCAGCTATTTTATATTGCAAACGGTTAATTCTCCTCCAAAAAATCAAATAAACCGTTTCATTTAATTTTATTTTTACACCAACAAACGGCATGTTATTGTCGGAATTTAGATAATATGTTCGAGTTGTGATCGAATTTTCCCCATTAGAAATAATGGAAAACCAATTAACTGGTTCCAGGTCCCCCAAGAAATACACCTAAATATGTTTTTTAAGCATTTAAATACAAAATGAACCGGATAAAACAAGAAGAGCATATACTGTACTAAACACATCTAAGCACATTTATCAAAACAGTAATTTGTGAAGTAATAAAATAAATGCATCTAAACAATGTGTCCTGCCCAGATTCTCAGCTCCTTCCGTGTGTCACGCCCCCTCGTTAACTTCATGTGGGATCCCCCTGTGATCAGCTGTTTCTAGTTGTTTTCATTAGCCCTCTGTATTTCGTCCAGTTTCAGTTTGTTTCCCCAGTCCAGTCATTGTATTGTCCGTCTGCGTTTTGCCTGCCTTACCTGTAATTAAACCCCGTATTCCCCGATACCCTGACGTCTTCTCCTTTGTATCCATTCCCCGTTGGGAACGACAATATTATTATGATTAAATATATTAATGGTTTATAATTAATATTAAAATAATTAATAAGAAATCTTTATTTTTAAATGTATTTTATTATATGATAATTATTATTGTTACTGTCTATCATTTCCTAAATATATTTTTGCTGTCTAAATATGTGTTTTCAGCTAGTGAAACATGCACGGTGCTGTCACAGCGAATGGGAGGCTGACACTGAAGCTTTACCCTTCGTTTCCGCTGAGAGACGTGCCTCGAGGACTTGTTCCCCGTGCGTACAATTTATCTTAGGTAGGCGGTCACGGTTTGACTTCTGAGATTCAAATCCAGCTCTTCCTATTTTTTTTCGAACTGGTTGGTTCGACTTTTAAGAACTTCGAGTTCCATTGAGTCCGAGAACTGAGGTACCACTGTATATAGTCTTTCTCTGGTTTTTTTGTAAATATTGTTTTCATTTTTATATTAGTTCACGTGTTGTTATCTTTTGTTTAGTGTTCATTTCCGTTTCAGTTTATGATAACACTGGTCCCAACAAGTCTAATGCTCACGAACACACCGGCACCGTCAATCAACATAGAATAATCCCACATTTTAGCGTAAACGATTCCTCAAACACTTAATCGACGGAGATTCTGAGGAAGCAGGCAGACAAATTTAATATTAAACAGCTCTCCGTAATAATGGTAATTCAATTAACATGAATAGATAACACTTAGATTGGTTTGCTTATTCTGGCGGTCCAGCATAGCGGCTATATGCCACCGAATTTCGCACAATGTAAAACCACCTTTTTGTTTTGTGATAATTTGAACTACTATGATAATAGCGTAAAGATTTTAAAGGAAAACACTTGTTGTAATGAACTCAGCGTTTTAGAATTCATAATGGTAATTTCATAAAAATACAAAAAATGGTACGTATGAATTGATTTCGACGCATTTTCAGCGTCGACTACGTCGACTAATCAGCAGTCCTACTTGTAGCTCTAATTTATAATGCATTATACACGCCTTAATAATGCATTGCAAAACAACGATAACGCGATATTGTGGTCGGTATAAGAATTAATAAAGCATTACAGCATCTACTGGTGACAGTCATATGGCATTATATTATATGTCATTATATTGCATATGGCATTATATATAAGATGTCATCAGTAATGCAGTATAAACACCTTCGTAATGCATTACAAAGCATCCATAATTCATTACAATGGTCGGAATAAGAATTAAGGAAGTTTGTAATGCATTATGAAGGTGTCTATAATACATGCTAGATGACAGCTTCAAGTACAGCTTTATATGTTATATATGCTATTGCCTGCTTGCATTTGTTAAGGAAATGAGCATTCATTTAAAAAAATCAAAATGATGAGAGAGAAGACAGTTTTAAAAGCAAACAAAAGGTTTCTTGGAATCCGAGGGGTGGGTGATATCAGTCAGAGCAACTGAGTGGAAAGCAGGCAATGTGATAGACAGCCTCTGCTCTGGAGTGTGGTAGAGAAGCTGAGAGGGAAGTAGGCATGGGGATAGACAGCCTCTACTCTGGATTGTGGCACAGGGGTGGGGAGGAAAGCAGGCATAGTGACAGACAGCCTCTGCTTTGGAGTGCAATACAGAAGCTGAGGTCCTTCAGTGAATGTGCTTAGGATGTCACTCTGAAAGGGCATATGCAAAACTTGTGGATTATTTATAAACAAATAAAGGAAGAAAAGAAAGAAAGACAGAGGTGAGCTGGCTAGGCACACGGCATGAGTGTATTTTCCGTACTAATTATTAATGTTGAGAGAAACACACAAAGCAAAAGTCTCAAATACCAAAGGTCCCTTCTGACCTTCTCACAGAGAGCAGTATTATGGTCACCCTGTCCACCGACTGTCCTACACAGACCAGTATTATGGTCACCCTGTCCTCTGACTGTCCCACACAGACCAGTATTATGGTCACCCTGTCCTCTGAGTGTCTCACACAGCAGCATTACAGTCACCCTGTCCTCTGACTGTCTCATATAGACGATTTTTATCCAGATGACAGTTTTGCTCCAGAACTGATTGGATCACATTGATTTTGCATCACGATCGGTTATGGTGATAGTGAAATATCAATATGAAAGATAAATGACTAAATGTATCACATTTACACATAAGAGTGGTCCCTTGTGCAATGTGGCTAACGCTTAGCAGTGACTACATGTGCTGTCTGCTCACAGGGCACCTACATAACACACGGGGGCCCATAATTCTTGGGGTTTATCCACATATTGCCAGCAATCAGTTTTACTTATATTATCTGTACAGTTTTATATGTAGGCAGGGATCTGAATGCTTGGAGACTGTTTATTTATTTATTTTTGTTCATTGTTAAAACTACTACCGCTTCAAACACATGCAATTCAAATGTAGATGTGTGAGGACTTGCAAATAAATCTGTCATACACACATACTCTGAGTACAATGAGTTTATATTCATAAGAAAGGAATTTGTTAAGATCCTGTTACAATCCTGCTCCTATGAACAAAGGGGAAAATGATAAGTGTACTCATAGAGTAACTGTCAGAGAGTCATTGTTAAACATCATAAAGTCAGCATCAGGGAGTAAGCACCAGAGAGTCAATGTCAGAGAGTCAGCATCTGAACGTCAGCATCAGGGAGTAAGCACCAGAGAGTCAGCATCTGAACGTCAGCATCAGGGAGTAAGCACCAGAGAGTCAGCGTCAGAGAGTCAGCATCTGAACGTCAGCATCAGGGAGTAAGCACCAGAGAGTCAGCGTCAGAGAGTCAGCATCTGAATGTCAGCATCAGGGAGTAAGAACCAGAGAGTCAGTGTCAGAGAGTCAGCATCTGAACATCAGCATCAGGGAGTAAGCACCAGAGAGTCAGTGTCAGAGAGTCAGCATCTGAACATCAGCATCAGGGAGTAAGCACCAGAGAGTCAGTGTCAGAGAGTCAGCATCTGAATGTCAGCATCAGGGAGTAAGAACCAGAGAGTCAGTGTCAGAGAGTCAGCATCTGAA
>JABFEA020000119.1:31333880-31344269 GCA_019775915.2 Cyphomyrus plagiostoma | reverse complement strand
GGGGGGTAGCTTAGCTTCTGAGTATGGTGGATTTTGGGGTCCCATATGAAAATGTTTGCATTGGGCTGGGAGTCGCCTGTGACACATTTTGCCAGCCCACTGCCCCATTGGCCCACATGTGCCACATGACCAGTTCAGTCCAGATCACTGGGCTTCCCAGCGAATTCTGACGGTTACATTAGCTTTGGAATATTGTGCTTCCTGCCAGTTAGCGGAGGCAGGAGATAGGAAACACCACTTTTCCTTATTAAGGCAAAACAGGACACAGGCGTACAGGGAAGGGGCTGGTGTTTACATTACTCACCCCGCAGATCCACACACCGCGTGTAACAGCAGAGATACACACAGGATCTGAAGTAAACCATCTGTCTGGGAAGTACCCTGACGCGGCCAAGAGGCGCCAGCCCAAGGCCTCTTCATGGGTGCCTTTTCAGAGTTAAACGCATGAGCATCATCCTGCTTTCATGGCGAAACCCTGGCAGGATCTCGTCATTAAATATGCAGTCAGTGATAAGGCAGGGTCAGGCTGAGGGCGGGGCCAGCGAGGGCTGACCGCCTGACATCATCGCCACACATACGGCCCTGTTCTTAGAGGCCCTCCATGGTGGCCAATCAGTGACCAGACTGCAGCCCAGAATCAGCACGGTATGTGAGGCACAGGTGTTACCATGACAGAACCACTGAACACCAGCGGAAATATGAGATTTGGGTGTCGCGTCTTCAGGCAGCGAAGCGTGGGGCGAGCAGCAGATAGTTGATCGTTACCCTGAAGGTGGTCCATGGACCCACCTTCTGAGCAGGTCTGAGGCCTCCTACTCCTCACCTTCATGTTTGTGTGCCTGCGGCTTCCAGATGAAGTGACAAAGACACCAGCATGGGGCAAGCCTTTATTCTCAGTAACATGAGCAAATATACACAATAATAATAATAACAAAATAATAATAATAATAAACAAAACATAATGCATATTCTCCCAGCAGTACCACATGACTCTAAAAGTACTACAAATACTACTGTGGAGCCTATACAGCACAGTGAGTTGGCGCCATCCAGTGGCCAATAATGAAATTTGTAAAGGCAGAAAACCGATTTAGGAATTACTGCCCCCTATTCATGAAGCAAGTCTCACAGTGGCCACCACTATGCTGGGTGACATTAAAACAGTGTCCTTGCCTTTAAATCTTCAGCCTGTGATTCTAAACCAAACACAGAAATGAATTCTGCAGGACAGAAGAAAGACTTGCAGTTTTTACTGTTATGGTGGGTTGGTGCCTCCTTAAAGCGTATGATGAGAGCCACAAGGAGCAACTAATCACTTGGCTTGCAAAGTTAGCAACGGCAAGCAAGGGGCGCTCATCACCGTGAAAAATCACGATGTCAAGTTATAAGTCGGCCCTCAACACTTTAATATTCCAGTTAACTATCCATAACATTGGTATCGTGGAACTGGGTCTAAGAGAAAGCAGTCTTTTAACAGTATATTTGGCAAATTAATATTTTGTTAGTATTTACAACAAATTAAAACCCCTTAGCTGACACACACACACACACACACACACACACACACACACACACACCTTGGACAGCGTGGGTAATGTGCTTCTATTATAAAACAGATTATTCATCTTGCTTTTCTTTCAGGTTCCTCGAGTATAAAAGGGAAAACCAGTAAAACAGACCCTTCCCCGCACACACACAAATCCTGGATTTTCTGGGACGTGTATTTTTAAACAGATGGGAAATGTTCCAAGTACAATGAATAAAAATAGCAGCTTATATTATCAGAGCCACAGACTGGAACCCTCAGTTCTAAATGACCTTTTCTAGCCATGGATTCCACCAGCTAATCACAAGCTGTCCTACGAGCAGCTTTATCAACACAAGCTCATAACCGTCAGAACCACGGCTTTCCGTGGTCAGCCCTACTGACACAATCTCAGAACCTTCAGAAACCTGCCTTCCCAACGCTGAGAGTGCTATGATTTCCCAGGGAATGTCTTGTGCTTCTGCTAGCTGTGGGGTCACAAGCCACCCCAAAACAACCTGGGAAACAGGAAGGACAGAGACATGATGGGAAAACAGACAGCCACTGAGGCATGATGGGAAAACAGACAGCCACTGAGGCATGATGGGAAATTGGTCTCCCCATAAAGCGCCTTGTGAGTGGGTGGGGGTGTAGCACCCACCCCCCACTCCACCCCACCCCCTGAGGGAACAAAAGCTAAGTGAGCACAACCTCAGATTTAACCACCACTCATGTAAACAAAACACAAATCTGACAGACAGTGTTAAAACAAGCCCACACCCAGTCAAAGCTGCCTTCAGTGTCAGGGACCATCCTCAGTGCACTGTAACCTCTCTGCTGTCCCCTCAAAAGAAATCACAGTGACAAGGTAGGATAGGAGGGCCACACTAGCACCCCCGTGCTGTGTGGGGGAGCTGGATGCATTCCGTCATGTACCAACTGGATTAGCCCTTGAGGTGAGTAGCAAGTAGTACCCCCTCCGGGCAATGCCCAAGTGCTTAGACCCAAACCCCAAGCCTCTCACTGGCGTCAGGTGTTTCCCTGGCAGACGCGACGCGGATGCCCCCCACCCCCTCAGTCGCCGACACTCGCTGCCGGGTGAGCCGCCCTGGGGGGCCGCCGTGAGTCCAGGTATCCGGCGATGTACTCGCAGTTCTGGTAGATGAGCATGCCAGAGAGGGTGAGGGCAGCCCCTGCACAGCTCAGCGCCGAAAGCTCACTGTCGAACAGCAGCTGTGACAGCAGCAGGTTGCCCACCACCGAGAGGTTCCCCAGGACGTGGAGGGTGACGGCTGAGGTGAGTGCCATGACACAGCAGCTCGACAGGTTGTACAGCACAGAGCCCAGGCAGCTCAGCCCGATACAGAGCCAGAGGCGTAGATCGTAGTGCCAGGGCAATGCCAGGCCTGCCCAGTTCTCCAGCAGCAGTGCCGCTACGGCCAGGATGCAGAAGCTGGGAATGGCCATCAGGTAGAGCAGGAACACCGAGGGAATCTTCTCTTCCTGGAGCAGGATGCCTGAGGACACACAGATCACACAAAAGGATCATAGACAGATTGCACAAACAGATCACACACAAGGATCTCAGACATCACAAACAGATCACACACAAGGATCTCAACCATCACAAACAGATCACACATACACTATATGGACAAAAGTATTGGGACACCTGTCCATTACATCCACAGGAATTTTAAGAAATCGATTCTAAATCTATAGGATGCCAGTGCTGCCCTGCTTTACACCAGTCCAGATGCCAGTGCTGCCCTGCTTTACACCAGTCCAGATGCCAGTGCTGCCCTGCTTTACACCACTCCATGTGACACTTGGCATTGCTCTTGGTGATGTGAGGCTTGCATGCAGCTGCTCGGCCATGGAAGCCCATTCCATGAAGCTCCCAGTGCAGTTTTTGTGCTGGAGTTAATGCCAGAGGATATTTGTTTATTGAGTCAACAGGTTGTTGACGACTCTTACGCACTAGGCACCTCAGCACTCAACAACCCTGTTCTGTTAATTTACATGGTCTGCCCCTTCGTGGCTGAATTTCTGTAGTTCCTAAATGCTTCCATTTTTGCAATAATACAGTTGAGTGTGAAAGATCGAGCAGGGAAGAAATTTTATGAACTGACTTATTGCAAAGATGGTATCCTATGACTATGCCGCGCTTTAATTCACAGGACTCTTCAGAACAACCCATTCTTTCACAAATGCATGTATCCTCACTGCATGGCTGGGTGCTTCCTATTCACATGTGGCAATGAGTCTGAGATAAACACCCGAATTCAATGATTAAGAGGTGTGTGCTGATAATTTTGCCAATATAGTGTGGATTACAAACAAAGATCACCACACACAGAACACACATAGATCACAGAAACATCACACACAGATCACGCACACATACATCATACACACTCTCACACAAAGATCACATGGATTACATGCACTCAGATGACACACAAAGATGACACACAAAGATCACCATACACAAAATTTCACTCACACAAATCATGCACATTTATCATACACAGATAACCCACAAATCACATACACAGGTCACACACATTGCACACTCAGACCTCACATACATACATAGATTTCTCTCATACATAGATCACACCCACATAACACACACATCACAAACAGACAGAAATTTTGCATGCAATGATCATATACAGACCACATGAAGATCATCATACACAGATCACATACACCCACATCCAGACTTGGACATTTCAGGTACAGAAAGTAAAAATCCAGACTAAGATTTTGTTTCAACCAACCAGTTCAGAGCTGTTGTGATTATTCTCAACTATTTGATTGAAACAAAATTTTGGTCTGGACTTTTACTTTCTGTACTTGAAATGTCCATCAATGCACAGACCACAAACAAATCACATACACAGATCACACACTAAGATCACCATTCACAGATCACGTACACACAGATAGATTACATACACACACACAGATAGATTACATACACACACAGATAATGCACAAATTACAAACACACAGATCTCAAATCCACAGATCACACACACATCACATTGATCACATACACAGAGATCTCACACAGACATATACAAATTGCACACACACATAGATCATACACACACACACATAGATCACACATACACAGCTCATACACATACACAACCAGTCAAAAGTTTTTGCGCAGAGATTTTCTACATTTGACTGTTACTCAATTAACATTTACTAAAAATACATTCAATATTCTTTGATAACAAATAAATTTACAGTATGTTTACCAAATGAGTACCTTTTAAGAAAGAAAATGTCATATCTTTGATTCATCAAAGTAACTTCCTCTAGACGTTACTTAGCAGAGAAAATTCAAGACATTCTGTGTACAAAGGACATTAAATACTAGTGCATTTGAAGTTAAAGGGCAGCCTAGAATTTGACCATGGTATCACCACACTACCAGTTAATGTCAGTTTAGTTTATATACTCGAACCTGTGGCCATAAGTGGAAATTAGCAAGAGAACATTTAAAAATGAATTTGAAAAAACACTTCTTTACACAGCTTGTAGTTAGAGTATGGAATAGTCTTACTGCTATTGCAGCGGAAGCTAAAACCCTGGGTTCCTTTAAATCAGAGCACGATAAGATTTTAACCACTGTGAGCTATTAGTTAAGTTCTCCCCAAACGAGTTTGATGGGCCGAATGGCCTCCTCTCGTTAATAAACTAATTACATTCCTTATGTAGTTAATAGGATGTTAGACAAGCAGTCACACCTTCTTTTCTTGTTATATTGGAAACTTGCTGTAGTTGACATATTTTTATGTGTAGCTGTTCACTCAACTTTCCAATGGTTAGCAAGAATAAAAAAAAATTCAGTTTAATAATAAATGGAAAAGTGGTAAAAACCTGTGTTGTGCAAAGACTTTTGGCTGGTGGTGTAGATACACAGATCACACACAGCCAGCGGACCGAGGGCCAGCCAACTGGCCTCTGTCAGAGTGGAACAAACAAAGTAAAAGGCAGCAGCATGACGCCAGGGCGGCCTGTAAACAGACGTGCAGTCAAGGAACATGCAGCTGGCTCCCCGCACCAACCACAAGGCCGGCATGAACGGGGCACGTCACACGGAGCGCTGTGATTCGCAGTCACTCCATCTCCAGATAAACACGCACAGGCACGATTGGTGCGTGTCCTGAGAGGCAACACCAGGCTCCAAAATAGCATGTTGAAACCTGAGCCAGTCCTCGGACTGCCCTGGCTGTGCGCAGGTGTACGACCTTAAAGACACAGGGTTTTTCGAGGGTGATCAGGGAGGGTGCAGCCTCTGAGACACGCAGCTGCAGTCATACTGCATTTTCGAGCCATGGTTACGCGACTCGACAGGCAAATATTGAGGAGTGAAGCTGAATGGATCTGAATACACGTGACCCTCACAACAAGGGCTGGGGTGAGTCATCACGGCTGCGGACCTCCGCTGTCGCCCTCTGGTCACGCTAATTCATCACTGCAGGCTCCCACTCACCCTAAGGCTGTACATGGGACCTCAGTCGAGGGAGAAACCAAAGAACAGAGGGTAGCAAGAGGTACATGGAAATCAGGCTACAAGCAGCTCAGCCCCCCAAAGCACACGAAACCAGCCAAAGCCCTCA
Source organism: Cyphomyrus plagiostoma (assembly GCA_019775915.2). Classification (NCBI taxonomy): domain Eukaryota; kingdom Metazoa; phylum Chordata; class Actinopteri; order Osteoglossiformes; family Mormyridae; genus Cyphomyrus; species Cyphomyrus plagiostoma. The sequence continues at coordinate 31,338,101 of JABFEA020000119.1, read as the reverse complement.
GTTCCACACCGAAAGCTGCTTATTTAACATGTGTGACATCTACATGGTATTCCTCAGAAAAAACACAGACGAGAGAATGCCTGGGGGGGCCCAAGGCCCAAGGCCCCCACTCACTCTGCTGGATAGACTTGACCCCCCTAAGTAAGGTGGCGGCGAAGACGAAGAGGCAGCCGGTCTGGTCGAAGTGCAGCTCGCCCATGACGCTGAAGGAGGCACCCAGGCAGATGGGCATCATGGCCGTGTACTTGAGGGCGTGATGCTGCTTGCCGAGGATCAGCGTGGAGATGGCGAGCGTGAAGATGGGCGTGGTTGTGTAGATCATCTGCGCGAAGGACAGCTGCACGTAGCTGAGGCCCACATTCCCCAGGGCGATGCTGGCACAGAAGGTCAGGCTCAGTAGAAAGACCTTCAGCTTGGCGGCGGCAGTCAGCTGACCCGGGGCAGCCGTCGCCGTGCCCACCAGCTGCAGCCGGATGAGGCCGTAATCCACCACGATGGCCGTCAGCATGTGCAGCGCAGACAGCAGCAGCGGGTACCTGAAGTTGTACACAGCGAAGATCCACTTGTTCAGGCTGGAGATGGTGGTGCCCGTGACGAGCCACACCAGGACTGCGGGCAGCAGGTACAGCATCTCCGGGGAGCTCCTCTTTGGCCTCCTCCACGCGGCCTGGATCGCCTCATGTCCAGGGAGCCCATCTGCAGGGATCATGCTGGCCTCATCGCCTCTTCTGGAAGGCACACACATATTTCCTGAGCAGACTGCTGGCTCTTAGGACGTGATCATTATTTTCCTACGCAAACACGTGCCGATGTGAGGCGGGACCAAAGGGACAGGGGGCCGGCTTCGCGAGACTTATCACCGGCGCTCCTGAGCCATGTGCGCCATCGGCCAGCCTCGGAAATTTAAATGCCGACACTGATACCGTTTAAGATGTTTACCGGACAGGCGCCGTGCTGTCGGGCTGCACCAGCAATCATCCCCGATACCTCATCAGGCCCGTCGGCCACACAAAGCAGCCGCTCCGGAGCCACAGGGGCTGTCCGGGATAGATCCCGTTATGGACCGGCCGCTTTACGCAATGACGGGAGCGTGAATTACGCCGTAAATCGCGGTAATCATTGTACACCATCATCATAAAACATCAACACTCCCGCTCCGCTGCCGTTACCCGCTACGGTTCCGAGGTCCGAGACCGCCGCAGGATCAGCGACACCCCCCCGCGGCACGACTCGGATGCTGGCGCCGTCTGCCGCCGCCGTCTGCCGCCAGAATGACGGGGACACACCGCCGCATGTGGATCCGCTTTCGGGACTATCGAGCCGCAGCCCCGGCACACCGGCAGCAGCACTGACAGACACGTTAGAGGTTAATTCCGTCGGCGAGAGCCCAGAAAAGCCGCCGTAGTAGGTAAAGCAGGGGATAGACGAGCTGTGGGATGCGGGAATGGGAATGCCCCGCCGCGCTGCTCCTCCGGCAAGCCTCAGCGGATAGGCGCGGTGACGGTCCGGGGGCTCCGCACTGACACACAGCACCGGCTGCATAGGGCTTCGCTCCGACCTCCGCTTTGGCTGCACCAATTGGCGTCCAGCTTTTTGGGTCACATGACTCAGTAGAACACGGCGACAACCGGAAAACATTCAGCACGACTTTCGGCAACCCGTGACTGCAAACTGGCCGCCAGATGGCGATCTCACATGTTGACAGAGACGATCCATATTTATAGCACGGGATTATTCGATTTATACAAACCCTTGAATATCCCTCTTAACCTCCACGTCTCTCACTAAAGGCAAGACGGAGCTCGTGTCAGGCTGAAACCCTCCCCCCCCCCTCGTAAACACAGAATAAGGTGATCATCTCTGCAAGGGCGAGTATTAGTAGGCAGCCAATAGAGAGGTGGCTAGTCACCCCTGGAAATCAGCAGGGACACAGATGGCAGCAGATAGTAGGTCACAGGAAGCAGCCATACAGCCATCACTAAAACCAGATTGTGTGGGTCATAGATTGTAAAGGTACATCAAAAGAATCATCCATATGGCTAGTATTAGGATCCGGCTCAAAGTTTTCGTATATTACTGGTACATATACAGGCCAACAAAGCAATGGAAGCCTTTATGGAATGTATGTATATCTTGCAGTCCATTGGTTTGGCTTTTACAGTAGACGGCAGAGCAGAATATCCTCCAAAAATAACCAGAGGCGCGCATAAAAAATGAAAACATTTAATGGTCACTTACAAGGCTTCAAAACCTGTACACAGCATGCATTGGACTGGAACCAAATGTAGTAAAAAAAAAAAAAAAAAAACGCAAGTTACAGCGTTAAGGTATTTCCATAAATATGGAGTTAGGAATTTAAAACATTCTTAAAAATAAGTCCTGTGTGCCGCATGGATTTCCACAGCCCGCATCCTTCAGTAAGGCCTGTCCCTGCGCTCCTGTCGATGCTCGCCCCTGGGCAGTTTGAAAGGGGGTAGAGAGAGAGAGATCAGAAGGCAGAGTGACCTTTAACCCCACACACACGTCAGGACTTTAAATAATCTCTGGTTAATGTTAGGAGGGACCCAGTGCATGGAAACAGGCCACCCACTCACTTCATGTCCACCATCTTCCCAGGAGGCCCCACGCCCCTCCGACTGTCCATGAGGGGGGCACCGCGCCCTCTCACGCCGCCAAAGCCTCCCCTCTCCATGCCACGTCCACCCCTGAATCCGCCCGGGACGCCACGGTCTCCTCCTCGTCCTCCGCGGAACACTCCCGGCCCCCCAGGAGCACCTCTGTCCAGGCCACGGCCCCCACGCATCCCCGGCCCCCCGCGGCCTCGCTCACCTCCTGGGGAGCAGAGACTCGGGTCAGGCAGGGGCGTCGAAGCAGACATTCGATCCTCTAAGCAGGTCAGTGGGTCCCACCTAAAGTTAGAGGCATCAGCTGCCTACTGTTGCACATCTTTACAAAGAGTGCAGGGTCAGCCTGTGATGTGGGCGGGGCAGCATGGATGGGCAGGCCTGCCGTACACTGAGGTAGGACCACACTGCACACTGACCTCAGTGAAGCCTGAGCATTATGGAATGAGGTTTTTTTTGCAGAGAGCAGTGATATCTTATGCATGTGCGCGTGGAAAAGGCCCATCTCTCCGAGCTGAGCTTTCCATACGATGCGGGAGTTACCTGGAGGGGGGAAGCCGGGTGGCCCAAAGGCCTCTGGTTTGGGGGCTTTGCACTGGTTACACTCCATCCTCCACGCAAAGTTCTGGTTCCCACAGCCACTGTGAAGATCAGTTTGCTGTGAGAAAGGGCAGCAGCCTGCAGGCCTGGTTCCCTGAGCGCTGCTACTTACACGTTGGGGCACTGCCAATCGCCAGCTCTCTGCTGCATGTTGCCCCCTGAGGGGCCCCCCCTAGCCATCCCACGGGGCATGAAGCCCCCACGCTCTCCCCCCCGACCCATCATGCCTGTGGAGAGACAGGACAGCAGGATTAGTCACACCCCCAGGCCGCATTGGCATGCGGAAGACAGGTCAGAGGTCGCCTTTCACATACCTCCACGCCCCATCATGCCACGCCCGTCGCGCATTGGCATGCCCCCGCGCATCATGCCCATGATGGGTTTTCGCCGTGCCATGGACACCTTCAGCTTCTTCCCTTGGAAGTCCTTGCCTGAGAGGGACGGCATGTCATCACACAGACACCTTGGTGCCCCGCGCCACACTCCAACACGATGCCCCGTGCCCCAGCCCTGCCACTGACCGTCGAACCACTCCACTGCGGCCTTGGCGGCGGGGGGCTCCTCATACGACAGCGTGGCATCACCCTTGTTCTTCCCCGTGTCCTTGTCTGTGTAGAGGGTGACGGCAGGGAGTCCGGTACGCTTGTTTATCTGGACAGGAAACACGGTCAGCAGCCACACGATAGCGATGGCGGGGAGCCAGCAGGGGGCGCCGCACACCAACCCGAATGATCCCGCTGTGCTTGAAGAACTCTGCCACCTCCCCGGCGGTGGCATTCTCCGTCAGCCCAGTGATGTAGATGGTGCTGTTCTCCGACTCGTCCCTCTCCTCTGGACGCACTGCGGGACATGGGGGCATCAGCCTGGGCAGTGGGCGGGCAGGCAGGGTGGGGGCGGGGGGGGGGGGGAGGCTGATTGGGTTAATTACTCATATCAGCATCAGGACCTGGCCATCAAGGAAGGAAAGGAGACTGATTAGAGGCAGCCCCAGGCGCTG
>JABFEA020000119.1:31316013-31333780 GCA_019775915.2 Cyphomyrus plagiostoma | reverse complement strand
CTGCCGCGCGCGCCCCCCGCCCCCCCCCCCGCCCCCCCCCGCCCCCGCCCGCCCCCCCCCCCGCCCCCGCCCCCCCCCGCGCCGGCCCGCGGCCGCGCGCCCCCCCCCCCCCCCCGGCTTCTTGGGTTACTTACTCATATCAGCATCAGGACCTGGCCATAAAGGAAGGAAAGGAGACTGATGAGAGGCAGCCCCAGGCGATGAGTGGCATGGTAACACAGGCCAGTACAACACTGCACTTACCAGCAGGCTTAATGAAGCCGCCTCTGTCTCCAGCACTGCAGGGGGAGGAAGCAGAGGGAAGGTGTTACCAGCAGGCTTGTTAACTACCCCCCCTCCCAAACACAGAACTCAAGGTATCACAGGGCATTAAAGGACAGCAGGCAAAAGCCATCAGATCTCAGGCTGAACAGTGGTTGGGGGTGTTGGTTCCAGAACACCCCCCCCCCGTATACTCAGCTCACGGCAGGTCAGAGAGCATGCACTGGTATAGTATGCTGCGGCACCAACCCCATGAAGAAACACCTCAGGGTCTCAGCTGGTGACTGCCCAGTATGACGTGTTCCAGTCCCAATGGGACACCCTTACGTCCCTTATACAAAATGGTAAAGTACTTATATATCCTACAAACATCTCCCCATATACTTTAAATAATCCCTAGATTACTTATAATACCCAATTCAAAGTAAATACTATGTAAACAGTCTCACATGGAGACCTAATCAAGTCACGTTCGATTGCATTTGTCGACAGTAAACGCAAACTGATGGAGACGTGTGAAAGCTGATTATATATTTACATTAATTTACTGCAGAGTACTGCATGTACACCTACCATCCAACCGGAGAATGTTGGAGCCACGTACCCCAGAACCCCCCCATTCTGCACAGCCCCCTCCCGTTCAGTAGCACAGTGTCCTAACAGGACCTGCTTCCAAAATAATGTGCAACACGTAACACGTCAGAAGACAGCAGGTTAGGGGCCGGTCTGGGCTCTCAGATGCTTCGCTGGGTGAAGCACAGAGGGCAGGCGGTTGGGGGCTGTGGGCCGAGCACAACCATGTGGCAGAATCAGTGCAAGATCACAGCTGTTACACTTCAGGGTGACCGGCATGGGGCATGAGGTTGGCGCATGACCGCAGCGGGCAGGGGAGGAAGGGATGGCCAGACAGAACACACACTTACCCCATGCCTCCTCGGCCCATGCCCGCGCGCATCATGGCACCCCGGTCGAAGCTGCCCCGCCCCCGGGCCCGGCCATCCCCAGGACCCCCGTAGCCCCCAAGCTCAGGGCCAGGGTAACCCCCGGACATTCCGTTGGGGTGCTCTTGCCGATAGTTACCTGGGGAGGGAGCCGGACATCACCGTGAACAGGGTGAGCAGACACAGGCGTGGCAAACTGGCGCACACAATGAGTCACTGTGTGGAAAAGGCTGTGACTCACCATACTGACTAGGGGCTTTGTAATCATTCTGCGGGCCATAGGCAGCGCCCGACGCCCCCTGCTGGCCGTAGGAGCTGGCCTGCGGGGGGTAGCTGGAGGGCGGAGGCTGAGGCTGCTGCGGGGGCAAGTTGTGGAATGCGCCCTGCTGGGCATAGCCCCCTCCCTGGGCCTGTGAATAGGCACTCTGCTCATAGCTGGATTGCTGGGACCCAGCACTGTAACTGCACACAGAGCAGAAACAGGAGGAGTCAGACATGGAGCAGTTTGGAGTGTTGGGGATACAAATCCCCTTAACTTAGCTGGCTGTAAGTGTTTGCTGTAATCCACCCTGACTGATGAACTCTGAAGAGCCCTGAACACTGCCTCACGGGAGATCCCCCCCCCAAAGAGCCCTGAACACTGCCTCATGGGGGGACCCCCTGCAGTACTGCTAGGCCAGCGAGAGAGAAGGCAGTTCTTGTGAACAGAGCACCATCCCTCATAAGACAGAAAGAACAGTCTGTCCTTCACCTAAAGGTCAGAGCAACTAGGACAATCAGTGGACCACCCCATGGCACGATCCCACCCCCCACAGGGGGCGATACATACCTGGAAGGAGGGTAGGAGGTCTGGCTGCTCCCAGACTGTGAAGGATAAGAGCCAGACACCTGGGAATAGCTGTAGCTGTTCTGGCTATAGCCCTGGCCATAGGGGGCGCAGTTGGACGGCACAGGGGGCATGTCAGGACCTTTGTTCACCTCCTGAACCCTGGAAGAGATTCCAGCAGATCTATAGCATCACCTGCAGCAGGCGTGCGAAGATGTGGAGCAGTTCGTAACACTGCTTCCGATTGTTCACATGTTACTTTATAGTTCCTTGATAATTTCATGGATCACACAAATTAGATATGAACAATTACCTGGGGGGCGCTGCTGAGCCAGGCTGCTGGCCATAGCCAGCATAGGACTGTGCGCCGTATCCCTGACCCCCATAGCCAGCCTGAGAGGATGCAGCAGCGGCACCCCCCGAACTCCCCTCATAGCCGTTGGACCCGTAGCCTTGGCTGGGCTGGCTGTAGCCCTGAGAGGCAGCAGAGCTGGAGCCATAGCCACCTGGAAGGGCACAAACCAGACACTCGCATGAAATCCACCCGTCTTTCCATCTTATGCGCTTCGGAAAATCGAACACAACACTCACCTGCTGCTGAAGGCTGCTGCCCATAAGAGGAGCCATAGCCCTGCTGGGCATAGCTGCCCGATGAGCTGCCTGTCTGCGAGTATGCTGCTTCAGATGGCTGACTGTAGGACCCATAGCCCTGCTGGGCATATGACTGCTGCAACACAGAAATAAGCCAATGAGTCCAGCAGGAATCAGCAGCAGCAGCCCAGCACTCATCTTACTTTGGATTACTGTGCGTCTAGATGCACGGTCACTTTGTCCAAAGGATTATTTTGATCTCCACGTCACCAGTTATATAAGCTATGAATCCATGCTGCTATTGTACTGTATACTCAAATCTAATCTATTATCCACAACTGTTAAGTACTGCATGTTCAACATTCATGATGCTCTCCGTATACTCAGGCATTATTAGATGAACACGATGTCTGGACACCTCAGACTCAGATCTTTCACATAAAACTGCATTTAATGGGCGTCTATTTTATTTTAGGGTAGTTCATTGTACTGGCATATTGCCTACTACTTGTATATTGCACTGTCCTGATTGTTATACAAAGTGTGTATGTGTGTGTGCATCATGGACCCAGAACTCCACCACTCTGTCTCTCTGTATACTGGTATAAGCTGAGACAACAATGTCCACTTTGACTTCAGACCCCAGGTTCTGCTGGTACACTAAGAAGTAGGATTGGATCTTGTCACTTGTGCTTAACCAAAGCAGGCTGCAGAAACACACACTGTGAAAGGCGACAGGGCTCATGGGAGCCCAGGAGAGCCTCTACTCACCGCCGCACCCTGTGCATAACCCTGGGGGGGCTGAGAGGCATACGAGCTGTACCTGAGAACACAGATGGGACAGTCATGCACACACAAGACCCCCCCTTCATAGGTGTCCTTCTACAGGGATCTAAACGGTCTATGAGCACTCACCCCCCTTGAGATCCAGCCTGGCCATAAGGGTTGTAGTCTGTGGAAGGGGGAAAAAATGAGGGAGAGATTTTGCAGAATGTGCAAGACTTTGCCTGGCAGGACACAGGTGCAGAGAGCACAGGCCTGGCAGGACACAGGTGCAGAGAGCACAGGAGGAATGCAGTGCAAAGCAGAGAATTCCACTCCCAGTCGTACTAGAAGCCCCCAGTCACACCTCTGGCTACTGGGGGACTGATGCTGTGAAACATCTTGCTAAAACCTGGACCTCAGTCTCAAGTTCCTGTGCCTGAGGAGCCTTCACACTAGAGCCATTCTCACACATGAACTCCGGACGTTGCCCTTTCACACGTAACACACCACCAGGGACTGTGTGTCAGACCCAGCAGACTGGAAATGTTTGCTATTCACCCACGCCTTCTTTCGGATCAGAATGCGGTGATATAGCCAATTTGTAATTTGGGCACACACAACAGAGTCTCTTCCCATTCCTAAATCTATCGGATGATTTAAGATTTGCCCCAGTCACATGATAGAAATGACATCAACGTGTCCACTCGCCTGTGGTGAATTCTCCAGACATTATCCAGCTCCATTCATGAGGGTCAATCACAAACACTCTGAACTTTGTACTAGGGAGCTAGCAGGGTAAGATCTGTTTAATGTCCGATACAATACAACCAATTCGGACGTTTTTGTTCACACTGGGAAATGTTAGTGCCACTGCATGTCAGAGTTTTCTGAATGTAGCTTTAAAAGTTGCCAACACAAGCTTCCCTTCAGCCACCATCAGGTACTGATGGACCTGTATCTGCCAGAGGTTAATATCACACACCTTCACCTGCCTGCAGCAGGTTAAAGCTCAAAAGTCTGAAATCGGTGGCATAAAGATCGTTATATGCAGCATTCACATTTCATTTGGCACATACTTTAATGCAAAGTAACACTTTGCTTTTGAGGAAGTACTGTCAGAGTCTCTAGAACAGGGCTATTCAACTCACGGTCCTCGAGGGCCGAGCCCTGCTGGTTTTCCAGCCTTCCTTCACCTGTGACCCAGGTGTGAAGCCTCTGACCAATCAGAATCAGTAATTATTAAACTAACTACCTGGGAGAACTGAAAACAAGGTCTGAATTTGGAATCGAGGGCCTGAGTTGAATAGCCCTGCTCTAGAACAACTGAAAAGTGATGGATCTTTCTCAAGGACCAAATGGCGAAATGACCCTGTTGACCTGGGGATTTGAACCAGTGATCTTTCAATTACAGGCACAGCAGCCTAACCAAGAGAACCCTGACCCATAGAGCCACACACCCTCAGCAAAATGTAACTCCTTCAAGTTAAGGACATGAACCTGCAACCTTAGTATGTTGGTGTCTTTCCTCTACAGCCCTCCACTTTACCAACTGACCTATAGGAACATGCAGAAGCAGATTAAAAATTAAATAAATCACCAAGGAAAGGACACCTGAGCTGGATAATTTGTACTGGTGATTAACTTTTGGTTGACATGCACAGTCACTCTGGCAAAAGTCATCAGAATTCAACCAGCCAAACCCTCCTGGAGCCACCAAGCAATATTCACACCAATCATGTGGTAGTACAGGACTTGCAGGATATTCATATACAGGATGTCCGACCAAAGGCACAGACCTTCCAGAGACTCCCATAGACAGAAGAAGTTTATTGCATTCCTCTGGCCAAGTACTGCACACACAAGTTTGGTGTGGATCGTTACTGCCCCCTCAGGCAGACCTTGGGATGGCTTATTCAATCAACACAGCAACAGGTTTACCGGCTGGAAGGCGGGATAACGCGTATCTGTACCGGATGCCTTCAGATCAATAAGAATCCGTGTTAGGGAGCTTTCACAGGCGATTAGAGACCGTGGTCTGAGGGGGTGACACAACCTCGTGGAGCAAAGAGCGTGAAAGCCGCGGAGAACGACTCGAAGTAGACACATCGTTTTAAAGACCTAAGGGTTCCCCACAAAACGTCTCTCATACCGCAACGCTACAGGTCGTTCAGGGGAACAGGCATGATTCAGCCAGGTGCCCGCCAATAACGACCGACTTCGAGTTATATATACACATACAAAATGTAAAATTACAAATAAGTTACTAATCATTAAAACAATAAGGAGTAACCAGAAAGCACACGCTCCCATCCCCCAATTGGCGTTACCCGGCTAGTTGGATTCATAAACGGCGCCAGTTTCATTAAAAAAAAAAAAAAAACTGCACAAGTACATCCAATACACTTATACTCTAAAAATATTCAAATAATAAAATACAAAAATAAAAAGTCAAAATAACAGCAAAAGAGTATACTCAACGCTTTTTAATACATTCAGAAAGCACTTTGCCGCCGCGACCACCCTTACCAGCTGCAGACGCCATTTCAGGGCTCGTGAGTGTAACCGTGGAAATTCAATGCGCACGCGCGAACTTTGGCCTCCGGACTGTACCACTTTGCTCCCACGGCGGGCGTACATCGGCTCATCCACTTCATACCTTTACCGATGGGGGGGTCGTGTTTGTAATAACCCTAGAGCGCTAACACGAAGTGACCTAATTTTATTGCATATACTTTGCATTATAAACACGTTTTACGCACAGCACGTTTATTATTTAAATATGAATTATTATTTAATGGTGTGATCATTGTGATGGAATGCGATTCGTTGTGTACATAAGATACGCGGTATTTTTCCTGATTTTGATCATTTCACGACGCCTCCCTAAATAACTCCTTTATTTATATATTTCATATATGTCTATAGAGGTTAGTAGATATCCCGTTTTTATTTTACAGTACCGAGTGGGTTATGTTTAGTCTCTTAGGTGTTCGAAATGTCCTAGTCAACATGGATAGATTCCTGCAGCTTGTCCCTGACACTGACACACTTTATAGCACACAAATCCCCTCCGCCCCAAAAGGGAAAAAAACACTTCGTGGGTGTCAGGTCGGGTGAATGTGGTAACCAGTCAATGCTGCCAAATGCCCGATCAAATTCTGGCCTTTACTTTGTAAAATAAAAGCTGTATACCCAAGTCTAAAACTAACTGTGTTGATTTCTTCTTGTTTCTGGGTCAGCCCGTTTACATGTGACTGGTGTTATGTGCTGTAAAGGCTGGGTAATTGAATGCTTGTCAAAATAATTCCATACAGTCCCAGTCAAAAGTTTGAACACACCTACTCTTGGAAAGGTTTATGTTTACTATTCTCTACATTTTTAAATAATCACAAAGACGTCAAAACTATAAAATAGCATTAGTTTAAGTATGCATTGGCCAAAAACAAAAGCATTAAACAAAAGTGTATTTGTTGTGGGGGGCAACTATGCAGATTGGCACTTAGAAGGTTGCTGGTTCGAATCCCTGGGTTGGTAGAGTGATCACACCATTGGACCCTAGAGCAAGACTCTTACCCCCAGTTGCTACAGGGACTGACCCTACTCATTGCATTCATTAGCTGCTTTTCCATCACTCACTGATCAAACTCCTCCAAAACCATTTTTACATTGTAAACTTCACTTTCTCTGCCCAAACTGCCTCTTTTCCTTGGGCTCTTTTACTCTGCTATCTGTATGTAAGAAGGATTTCTTCTCTTTTGATGCTGTTACAGCCTGTGATATACTCTGCTCTGTGCTTGCCTCATGTTTTGACACCTTCTGTCCACTCTACTCTAGACCACTTTAAACGGACTACTGTCCTTGTCCTAGTATACATGCATGGGAGGCGAATCAATTTATTGACTGAGGTATGAGCACATGCAGCACTCATGCAAAAGCAGCGGAGGTAAACTTTAAAATCATTTTCAAACATATACACTGCCCTGCCAAAAAAGGTCACCATTTCAATTTAAATCAGCAAATACTTGAAAGTCAATGACTGGATCATTATCACAGCTCTGCAATGCCATACAGCAATTAAGTGAAATCAGCTGAGTACCTGAATCTATTGGATGTTCAGGGTACTGCTTCATCAGCTTGGGGAAAGAGCGCCATGACAAATGTGTGCCATAATAAAGCGAAAGGTGGTCCAACTAAAAATTCAAATGGTGACTTTTTTTTGGCCAGGCACTGTATTATATAATCTTGAAAAATGTGTTTGGGAGACTTAAACTCCCTGCACTGTATTATTGGTACCAAATTGAAGGTAAGAAAAAGTCTGATCTAAATCTAGCTGATTAGCCATAATACAATGTTGGTATTAATAGGGCATCTTCCAGTAGCAACTACAGTCATTTTTTTAATTCAGTTTTTTCCCCCCATGTTATTTATTTTTTGGTTGACAAGTTAAACTAACACGTCCAACACACTAAGTACTTTATCAAATTCAGTACAAAATACCCCACCTCCTTTTGTGATGTCATTTGGTGCCGGTACCAGTTTTTACACCAGTGACAGCCAATACCAAAAGTACGGTACCTGGTGTGGTGGAAAGTGATGAATTGGACTGCTTTACGATGTTGTCCATTTTGTATGTGCTATATGGCCTCAGCTGTGGTCCGGATTTCTTCTACGTACCGACTTATTCTGTTACTTGCAGGCCAAAGCCCAGAGGGGAAGTGTTCAGCATGCTCATAACGCCTAGGCCCGTTTGAGTCCGATTCAAAATATGCATGTAGGAATAAATCCACTCCCAATTGTATTATCAGGGTGTCTTAGCTCGACTTCAAGAAATTTGATTTAGTTTGATTTTCTCCTCCAATAAAGAAGAGCTTGGGGGTCACATGATCGTTGGGCGGCTCTCAATATCTTTGTAAGAGTATGAAGGTGCTTCTTCATGCCATGAGAGTGGCAGTGTGCTGTGCCAGTGGAGGCTGCCCAGCCTGGTCTGACCTGACCTATGCTTGATGGTATTAAGGTATTACAGCTTATCTCGGTATTTCAAAATCTTGCTGACAAAAACAACACACAGTCTAGCACGCAATGCACACAGTCCGCTGGACACCCGTGATGACGACATTTACATCACTCAACTTGTGCAGGGACTGTAAGTAAAGTATGAATAGGCCTCTAGGGTCTTTCATACTCTCTGTGGGAGTGTCAGGCTAATGCATATTCTCTGTGAGAGCGTTAGGGTCTTTCATACTCTCTGTGGGAGTGTCAGGCTAATGCGTATTCTTTGTGAGAGCGTTAGGGTCTTTCATACTCTCTGTGGGAGTGTCAGGCTAATGCGTATTCTCTGTGAGAGCGTTAGGGTCTTTCATACTCTCTGTGGGAGTATTAGGCTAATGCGTATTCTCTGTGAGAGCGTTAGGGTATTTTATACTCTCTGTGGGAGTGTCAGGCTAATGCGTGTGGGCACTCCATCCACCTGTTAAAATATATACCAGTATTTCAAGCTTTTTGAGTGAAGTTAATGCAGATTTATCCGGCTTGAATAATTCAGATTGTATCACGCAAAGGAGTTCAATAAATTTAATTAAAAAACACATTCAGAGACTGAGACATTCTGGTTGCTAAAAAAAAAATGAGTTACAGTTCAAACTACATATTGAAGAAAATCGAAGTATTATTATCATCATCATCATCATCATTATTGTTATTATAATTATTATTATTATTAATAATAATAATAATAATAATAAGAAGAAGAAATGCACATCTTTCAACTATGCTCATCTTGAAAACTCACAGGTGGGTGATATTTCAGCCTCATCTGTTTACACATTGTTTCATTGTATAAAGAGGTTTTGGTTAGTCCTTCGATGGTGATATAGACACTAGTCACTGTGCTTCTGCAGTGAAACGGTAAATTCAGCCATTTTATATGCAGCCTGGTTCTTCAGTGCAATTGAAGCGCAGATCAGACCCATGGTATGGACCAGGCTGTTTATGTTGCAAATGTAAGCTTGCATGTGTTCCTTATCCTGGACACAGTCATCTCTGAAGGCTTCACTGTGGTCATCAGTACACACTCCATGATTCCAAGACAACAAGGTCAAGTCTGCACTTGTGTTTACTTTATTGGATTGAAAGTTTTGTACTAATAGAGATTTGTACTATAAAGACAGCATTCAATCAGTTTATGAATCGCCTCAGTTATCAGTCTTTTTGATTATTGTACAGTAGACATCTTCATCTGCACCTAAATTTCCAAAACAGAGAATAAATCTGCATAAACCATAATATCTACTACTACAAAATGTTAAACAAATTAAACCCAACACCCTCTGACTTATGAAGGGTTGTGACCCAGTACACTGCTGACACACTGAGTCCTCCTTACCCTCCAGTTCCTCAGCAGATCAGCCAAGATGGCCAAGGTAACCATATCCTGAAGCCCAAAAACAGAAAGAGTGTGTGCTATGATTCTGTGCCAAGATTAAAGTTATTTAATGCTTTAATGATGAGCTTCTGAAAAGGAAGGCTAGTATACTAAAGCTAACTCAGTATAGTTTAGTAAAAGTATACTGTGTATATTACCTAAGCTTACGCGGTACAGTATAATAATTTTGAGTATAATACTTTTCCTTACACAGAATAGTATAGTAATAGTATACTGTGTGTTTTATCTGAGCTAAAGTAAAGTAAAGTAAAGTATACTTCAGTAAAGTATAATAATTGAATACTGTATTACTTTAGCTAATGCAGCCTAGTAATTGTAAGCTGTGTGCATTATCTAAGCTAACACGTTATTGTACAGTAATAGTATACTGTGTGTATTTCCTGAGCTAACACAGTACAGTATAATAATAAAATGCATAATGTATTAACTGAGCTAATGTAATACAGTATAGTAGTAGTAAACCGTGCATATTATCTAAACTTAATGCAGGACTATATATTATTAGTATAATGTGTGTAGTTCCTGAGCTAACGCAATACAGTATAGGAGTAATATACTGTGTGTACTACCTGAGCTAAAGCAGTATTGCGTTGTAATAGTATGCTGTGCGTATTACCTGAAGTAACACAATATTGTATAGTAACAGTATAATGTGTATAGTACCTTCTTTGTAGCAGTACTGCCATTTTTCATCCTGGTCATAGTTGTCTGTAGATGAGCACCACGGTGGGCCCACTTTCCATGTTCTGATGCAGTAATTGTGCCATTCACCCTGGTATTTAAAAGGGAAAACACAGCTGGCCTCTGCCCAGCCACAGAGGGCATTACCTTAATTACTTCATATAAAAATGCAGAGGAAAACAGACGGAGAGAGATGTTAGAGGTTAACTTACCGGGGGCCTTCCATGCCTCATCTGCAGTAAATGAAAATCACTGGATGTTAATGATAAAATAGTGTCACTGTGTTCATTTTCCAGCTCAATTGTTAAAGTTTGTTAAAGTGTGCAGAGCTTCTTTTTAAGTCTTCGTGCCGACACCGTTTTGTATTAAGCATGTCTGTTTGTTGACTAATAGGATCTGTAGAAAGACTGGCTTTGTGTCAGCGTTTTGGTGCTCTCACTTGTGGTCATTGCAGACATGGCACTTTGACATCCATTAATTGAAACTGCGATCAAATTGTAGATTGAGGTAAAGCGAAAGAGGATTAGCCTGCATATAATTAAAGTGAACTGTACTGTTTATGATGTGCCTCAATATAAAACGAGTGGTATATAAACCATACAGGGTACATAAAAAAGACAGCATGATGGCTCACTCACCAAGTGGTTCGTCTTGAGGAGGGACTAAAGCAGAATAGGGATAATGTTAATGATGTTAATAATAATATAAGCATCATCATATGTTAAGGGTGGCACAGCAGGTACCCCCCCCTCTTGTTTGGAGGTTAGAATCCCTGGAGATCATAGAAACTTTACATATGGAGAGGAGGTAGGATTCAGACCCCCACCCTAATGGTGAGCCAGTAAGTCCCCCCCACCCTAATGGTGAGCCAGTAAGCCCCCCCACCGTAATGGTGAGCCAGTAAGGCCCCCCCACCCTAATGGTGAGCCAGTAAGGCCCCCCCACCCTAATGGTGAGCCAGTAAGGCCATCATTCAACAATTTTTCGCTTTTAAGGTGAAAAAAATGATCCTGTAAAATCCTTAAATGAATAGATGTATCTTCTCTGAAAGCTGTGTTACTGAATACTAACAGCGATACCTCTGATCGGTTTTTCCTAATGCCGACATACCGGTGAAGCCCACGCTGAGGGCAGCGAGGATGAGGAGGATCACAGCCACCTTCAGCATGCTGGCGTCTCGCTTCAGAACTCGCGTCTGACTGCCGCTGCACCAGGGAGCTTTTATACGCACGGCGTGGACACACCGTCTACCAGGTCTGCTGACTGTGAAGCTTGTAGGTGTATCCCGGACATACCCACATCACACGGTGGGTCACCGGCTTGGAACATTTCCCAGGCCTGAGCTGCAGCCATTAGCCGGTACGACCTCACATCCCATACGGAAATAATAGCTTGTACCACCCAGAAAATAGAGGGTGACAATATTGTCCGACTGCCAGACCTGTCAGGTGAAACAATGGAGCCTGTTTTAAGTGAGACTTGAAGAGCTACAACACAATGGCACAGTGTTTGATAGAGACTCTGATGTTTCCCCAGGTGCAGAATAATCAGTTAATGTCATATGATGCTGATAGTCTAATGGCTCTTACATAATGTGCTTAATGCCATTGACTGGACCAGTGGTGTGATAATAAACTTCCAGTTAGTGACCAGAAACATATTTATGGGGACAAGAGCTATACAGAGACTCTTCGGTACCTAAGATGTGAAAAGCCATTTGTATAAATAACACTAAGAGAATCTAGTAGGAACTGAACTGAAGTAGGAAATGCAAGAAGAGAAAATCCAGAAGTGCAAAGTGAAACCTTTTCAATGGAAGAGCAGCAAAGACAGTGAACTGGGCAGGGTCAGGGTAGGATAAGGTTAACTGAGGTGTTCCTGGAACAGAGGGTTAGGGTTAGGGTAGGGTTAGGGTTAGGGTCAGGGTAGGATAAGGTTAGGGTTAGGGTTAGGGTCAGGGTAGGATAAGGTTAGGGTTACGGTTAGGGTTAGGGTCAGGGTAGGATAAGGTTAACTGAGGTGTTCCTGGAACAGAGGGGTTAAGATGTTTCTTAAAAGTCATGAGGGTCATGAGATATGTTTTCATGTGGTGAAGGAATTTTCTGCTGAGCATAGATTGTCCACGTAAGATCCTAAGTGGGTAGCTGCCCTTCCATTAACAGCTCTGAGACCCAGGAGCAAAGATCAGAACTTGATGTGAGCAGCTACAGTATAGAAGGCCTGTAGAGAGACATGAAGAGGTGTGTGACATTTTTGGTAGACTGAATAGCAGAAATGCGTCTGCATTCAGAATCATCTGCAGGGCTTTCACAACACAGGCCGACAGACCTGTCAGAACTATATTCCTATGAATATTACTGTAATAAAGGACAGCACACTACTGCACAGTGACACAGTAATACATCGATACATAGGCAATGTAAATGCAGGTATCTGCAAACTGCACACACACACACGCGCAAACACACACAGGTTTGTAATTATATCTCTGTGGGGACTCTCCATTCATTCCTATGGGGAAAACTCTAATTATAACATGACAACCCCTATACCCAGCTCTAACCTTGGTCATAAGCAAAGAAACAAAATCAACCAAACCAAACAAAAGATCTTTGTTGGGACCTGAAAAATGGTCCCCATAATGTACAATAATATAAACCTTAACGAATCATTGTATTGTTAGCCTTTCCATTGTTTATCCATCCATTCATCCGTCCATCCATCCAACTATTTTCTGCCACTCAGCTGGGTCTGGGTCACAGGGGTAACAGTCAGAACTGGGATATCCAGACCTTCCTCTCCCCAGCCACCTCCTCCAGTTCCTCCAATGGGATACCAAGGAGTTCCCAGGCCAAATGAGAATTTCACTGGAGAGGCATCCAGAAGATATCCTAGACTAATACCTGAACCACCTCAGCTGGCTCCTTTAGATGAGGAGGAGCAATGGCATTGAGCTCATCCCAGATATGAAGGAAGCTCATTTCTGCCGCTTGCATCCATGGTATCATTCCTTTGGTCACTACCCAGAGCTCATGACCTTACGTAGAATGACTGTCCCTTTGGTCACTACCCAGAGCTCATGACCTTACGTAGAATGACTGTCCCTTTGGTCACTAACCAGAGCTCATGACCTTACGTAGAATGACTGTCCCTTTGGTCACTACTCAGAGCTCATGACCTTACGTAGAATGACTGTTCCTTTGGTCACTACCCAGAGCTCATGACCTTACGTAGAATGACTGTCCCTTTGGTCACTACCCAGAGCTAATGACCTTACGTAGAATGGCTCAGCTCTCTCTTTACAATGACAGATCGGTACATTGTCCCCTACCTGTCCCTCTCTCCAGTATGGAGGGGGCAATCCACCCTTTTTCAGATGAAAACCATGACCTCTGATTTGGGGGTGCTGATCTTCATCACAGCTGCTTCACACTTGGTTGCAAACCACCCCAGTGCATGCTGCAGGTCCCAGTCTGATGAAACCAACAGGACCACAATATCTGCAAAAAAACAAAGATGTAATCCTGAAGTCACTGAACCAGACACCCTCCACCCCTTGTCTGCGCCTTGATATTCTGTCCATAAAAGTTGTGAATAAGGGTCTTTTGAACCACCCTTAGTCTGGCCCCTCATCTAGGACAACTTGGCATTACAGGGGTAATGGCCTCCAATGACATATCTTACAGGAGCATTGGGACACACTTACCCCTCCACCGCAGTAAGGCGGCGATTCATGAAGGGATTCCTCTGTTTACTGCTGTATATTTAGCCTTTCCTGTGTTTATTACTTTGAATTTTTCCTGCTCTATGTTCATCACTGTATATTTGGCCTGCTATATGTTAATCACTGAATATTTAGTCTTTCCTATGTTTATTACTTAGAATTTTGCCTGGTCTATGTTCATCACTGTGTATTTAGCCCTTCTTTTGTTCCTTACGTTATATTTAGCCTGCTCTGTGTTCCTTCTTTTGTTCCTTACGTTATATTTAGCCTGCTCTGTGTTCCTTCTTTTGTTCCTTACTTTACATTTAACTTGGTCTGTGTTCCTTCTTTTTTTCCTTACTCTATGTTTAGCCCTTTCTGTCTTCGCTGTCTATTTAATCTTTCACATGTACATTAGCATGTGGCTGATTTTGTGTTTCTTCCTGGTGAATTTCTGCACTCAGTTCAAGGGTGTGTTCAGAACATCAGAACACAAACACCCCTCTCTTGTTCAAACTTAGGCGTTGCTGCTCCGGATGTTTCTACATGAGGTGTGACTCCGCAAATTGGAGCAAAGAGCAAGGACATGGTTGCCCCGAGAGACTGGTGCTGGTGAGCTACAGTATGCAGACAGGGTCAAAAGGGCTACTTACTGTCCGACTAAACTTCAGGAAGCTACGATTTTTAAAAAAGTGTTACGTGATTGTTGGTACCAAAAATGGTGATTCCAACAAAGGGTGAAAGAGTGGTCTCACAGCAGGGGGGGTGGGGGTATCAGGTAGAATTTGCCAACCAGTGGTGGGAATGTTCTCTGCAAATTTCTGTGCGTTTTGTGTGGTTGCCTGTCGTCAAAAGAGGCACTGAATAACATTTGATGGGAGGGCAGTACTATTAAAAGTGCCCCCCCCCTGCTGTGATGGGTGGATGCCCCTCTACCTCCTCCACCTTCTGGGTGTTTCCTGGGAGTTTTACACACAGTGATGCTCAAACTTTATAGAGAATGGAGTGATGAACATCCAGTCTTGGGCAGACACAAAGGTACCTCGTGTATGGCAGAGGTCAGAGGAGAAAGACAGGATCATTAAAGCTAACAGGAAGATCACAAGTGCAAGAATCACAGCTCAGTACAACAGCGGTGTGCAGTAAGGCTTCGCTGAACGCACAGCTCGGCACTGGCCACTGAATGAAGAAATAATGTTGAATAAAAGTGTATTTGAACACCACATCTGAACTGGAAAGAGCTGGGATTTGTGAGACCATACATAGAGCAAAGCAAACCTCCATGGAAGTCATTGAAGTGAGAGATAATGCCTGTCTATCGTAACTATTGTGTAACCCAGTGCCTGTCTATCGTAACTATTGTGTAACCCAGTGCCTGTCTATCGTAACTATTGTGGAATCCAGTGCCTGTCTATCGTAACTATTGTGGAATCCAGTGCCTGTCTATCATAACTATTGTGGAATCCAGTGCCTGTTTTAATATCTCTTTATTCAGTTATGATCAAACAAGCAGCCAGGAGACATTTGTCCTTCATTGAAATATTAAATGTTTTATTATAAAATGGAGTCTGTGTGTGTATAAAATGTCATTTACATGGCACTTTTATTATCTTTTTAAAAAACGTGACTTTGTGGTCAGCAGAGTGACACTCCATGTGAAAAACGCTCTTCATGATGCTATCTTCACCTACATGTGAAAAACAAAGGAAAGAGGCAAAGGTCAGAAATCCAACAGAATACAAGACACCCCAAGGCTTATGCAGTCAACATCCAGCAAAGAAATGAAAATGGATGCAAAAACCTCTATAAACTGTAAGCCAGTGAGGTCTGATGGCCAAAACCAGTACAATGAGTGTCAACCCAGCAGTCTACCTGAATGAGTCCTTACCAGGGTTAGGGTGAGTCATGGTGTCAGAGTTAAACATAAGCCCACCCTGAAATGGAAGGCAAGTTAGCAAACATAAAGTACACATCAAGGGGGTCAGAGAGGGGCACTTTAAGGTTTATATGTTATATATAGGCAGATATGTTGATATAAGTAATAAGTTACAATTACGCTATATGTACAAAAGTATTGGGACACCTGGCCATTACACCTACTGGAACTTTTATGACATTCCATTGTAAATCCATAGGGACCAATATGGTATACCTACCCTTTGCAGCCACAACAGCTGCCACTCTTTTGGGGAGGCTTTCCACAACATTTTGTAGTGTGTCTCTGGGAATTTTTGCCCATTCATCCAGAAGAGCATTTGAGAGGTCAGGCACTGACCTGGCATGCAATCTCTGTTCTAATTCATCCCAAAGGTGTTTGATAGGGTTGAGGTCAGGGCTTTGTGTGGGACAGTCAAGTTCTTCCACACCAGACGCACCCAACCATGTCTTTATGGATTTTGCTTCCAGCACTGGTGTGCAGTCATGCTGGAACTAAATTCCATGAAGCTCCTGGCATGCAGCTTTTGTGCTGAGGTTAATGTCAGAGGAAGTTAGGAAGTTACTGAGTCAACAGAACATTGGCGACTTTACATGATCTGCCACTTCATTGCTGAGTTTCTGTTTTTCCTAAATAACTCCATTGCAGTAATACCACTTACAGATGACCGTGGAATATCTTGCAGGTAAGACATTTCACAAACTATCTTAGTGCAAAGGTGACGTTCTATGACAGTGCCATGCATGAAGTCACAGAGCCCTACAGAAAGACCCATTGTTTCACAATTGCTTGTAAACCTGATTGTATGGCTGGGTGGCAGATCTTATACTCGTGTGGTAATGGGTTTAGAATGAATCACCTGAATTCAATAACTAAGAGGTGCGTCCCAATACTTTTGGCAATATGGTGTATATTCTGTGGATAGGGGATATGCCAAATACATTATAGCTGTATAAGGTGCAAAATAGCGCATGAAATCATTTTAATAATATCATATAAGTCTGCTTTTGGAGTGGAGATTCCCTGACGGGACTATGTGTCACCTGAGCTGGGACTGTGCGTCACCTGAGAGGTAGGGAAGCTGGAGTGGTGACGTGGCCCTATGGACCATCCCCAGAACCTCCATTGTTTTCCTGCCCACCCTTGACTATGGTGAAGACAAGCTGGTGGTTGTCATCCTCGACACCTGTTGATCAGTCAGGAGAGAGACAGAAATTCCAGAACGATTATCTGCAACATCTATATCACAGATTTTGTAAAATACAACTGCAGGAATTCATAGAATGTACTTAGTTAGCTTAGGCTTACAAAACAGACATTGAAGAATGAGCTGTGAGTGTGTGGTCATCTCTACCAGATTGTACAATATTTTGTGAGGAGTTCATTCTAATGATTGGAGAGACTCTGCACATTTTCTCAGATGTTTACATATCAGTTATGAACTCACAGTCTTCTGAATTCCTACGGAGAGGGTCTAAAAGAGACAAAGACAAAGATAAGGTGAAGTGGAAATCTCAAAGCAGCTTTATACACTCACCTAAAGGATTATTAGGAAAACCATACTAATACGGTGTTTGACCCCCTTTCGCCTTCAGAACTGCCTTAATTCTACGTGGCATTG
>JABFEA020000119.1:31122859-31137318 GCA_019775915.2 Cyphomyrus plagiostoma | reverse complement strand
GTATCAGTGCAGGCTCCTTACACACAGTATCAGTGCAGGCTCCTTACGCACTGTATCAGTGCAGGCTCCTTACACACAGTATCAGTGCAGGCTCCTTACGCACTGTATCAGTGCAGACTCCTTACGCACTGTATTAGTGCAGGCTCCTTACGCACAGTATCAGTGCAGGCTCCTTAGCACTCTTTGCTTTAAAAAATTGCCAGACGGCTCAAAGGATAACAATATCAGAATTGGCAATATTTGTTTCATTTTTTTATTATTGAAGGGGTTTTTAGATTTGCCAACTAGACTTTAAGTTATATTACATATTTTTTTTCTTCCCAAACATTCGACTTCTGTTTTGAAAACAATGTCGTAAGTTGAGAGAAAGTGTCTGTTGATGGCCATGTGGAGTGAAATACTTTTATGTCGTAGCAGCTTTTTTTAGACACACGCAACAATGAAATAGAAATAATTAATTTTTGTCTTATTTTCAGACTTCTGTTTGTAATAAATGCATTTCTACAATGAATATAAGAGTTTGTCAGAGGAGTGGGACGGCCCTCTCATCAGTGCTGGCCCTCTGGATGCAGCAGCCATTAGAGATGTTCAGCAGAGAAGACAATGTGGTCCTACAAAGGTTCTCTGCTTTTCTGATGAAGAGCTGGAGAGACTGACATTCTGAGGTGTTGCAGGACCTAAACCCTGCTGTGATGCAGTTTGTGAGGATGATCTTAATGGTGCCTCTGTAGAAGGTGGACAGAGTGAGAAGTGACCATCTCACCAAAAAGTAAGTTAAGGTGTACAATAAGTCATTTGATGATTTTAGCTCTGCCGACAGACCATGGGCTTTGCACCACTCCACCAGTTCTCTCACCTGTCTTCACCTCTAATTACTGAGCATGGCCAATGGTGAGTGAGGCAGCCCTGGTCTGGAGCACGTTTCCACATGCTAATGAGACCAGCTGGATTGCATGGAGGGTATGCGCATGACATCACAGTAGACAGGAGTCACTGTGGTTATACCCACTGGGTGGCAGCGTTAGCCTTTAGATTGGATGCTATTAATACACATGTAAAATGGGAAAGGGCTGTTGATCGATTGAATGCACAAATCGATTTAACAAGAAATCAGAGCCATTTTTACAGTGCAGGAAACTAAAGAAAAGAGAAGAACATGGATTGCTGCAATCCAAGGAAAGAACTGAAATCCAAGCTTCGAAACTTGGATTCGCGATTGTCATTGTGTGTCAGTTATGTTGGATTTTTGGGTAAAATATGCCTTAAGTTATATACTGTTTCGACTACAGATCAATTACATATTTTGCATACTTCATTTACGTTTCTGTGTAAGTAATGTTTTTGTCTGCATTAATTGAACAACATCCATGATGATGAGCCTTCTACGGATAAAGTCGGGGATGGTGTTACGGTTAGATAGCCAAGATAAACCCAGGTTTTCCTTGTAAGGGGCTACTCCACAAAACAAGTTTAACCTGGTAACTTCTAAAAAGTTTTGCTAAACTATGTTGTCAGGAAACCTGATTCGTGGTCACATACCGATGGCCGTGGTCCATTGGTCCTTTGGGAAGTTGTACGGATCCCTGTCGAGTTCAGCTGCCTTTAAGTAAAGCAGATATTTTTTTTTCGGTTTCCCCGACTAAAAATCAGCTATGTCTTAGCACGTTTTGCCCCTCAGTCCCTTCGAGAGGCCACGTTCCAACAGGAAAGCCATATTGATGCCTGGTCTCTATGAAAAAGCACCCTGATTAAGCACAGCAGGGGATGTAGGCTTTAGCAGGCTGCAGGACAGACTCTGTACCCAGATCTTTCAAGATGCCTGCAGGGCACAGCTCAGTGATGCCATGAAACAGCTCTTCACTGACCTCACCTTCCAGAGCGCAGTTGAACATTAAAGTCAGTCATTCCATTCAGCTTCTGTGTATTCTGGGGCCTGTATCACAAAGCATGATTTGAAGGTTACCGTGTCGTATTTAAGGTTTTAATGGACTTGATCTTTAATGGAATGTTAAACAACGTTATTTTGCTAACATAAACAGCAGCATGCGTCTGACACCACAGTCAGGTAGTTACAAAGTAAGCCAGAGAAACACATTGGGGCGGGGTAGGGTTAATGGGTGTCATAGTTAGCATTAGCATTTTTCCCATAGAAATGAGTGAGCAGTCACCAAAACAGGTCTGTGTCTGTGTGTTCACCTAACTTTAACCATAAATAACCAAACAGTTCTTACATTTTTTGATTGCAATCATGGATTTCTAGAAAATTCAGTTTTTGGATATTTGGAACAGGAGTTTCCTGGTTCTCATAAGATAAAAAGGGTACTAATCACGTTAAGGGGATATTTGGTCCCCACAAGGATAGGCCCATCCCCCCCAGCACACACACACACACACACACACACACACACACACGGTACCGATCAAAAGTTTGGACATGCCAGTCTACCTACAGAACAAAGGAGAGTGACAGAGTGCGGTATCACATGACTGGGCCACCTGACCTAAACACTAGAGATCCTGTGAAGAGTTTGACCGGAGTGGAACCAGGGCTCCCAGGGGTCGCCTCATGAAACTGGTGCAGAAGAGAACAGGGTGAGCCAGTCCCTGCAGTAACTGAGGTTAAGGTGGGATCACAGCACCAGCCATGTGATCTGAACCATCGACCTTCTGAGGCCCAACCGACGGAGCTGCCTCCCACCCCAAACAAATTATTATTATTTTTTGTTTTTGTCAATGCATGATTCCTAATATTCAATTTTATTGCTTTGATGTCTATAATTATACTAAAATGTAGAGAATAGTACAAACATATGTGTGTGTATGTGTGTGTGCGTGCGTATGTGTGTATGTATCTGTGTGTGTGCGTGCGTATGTGTGTATGTATCTGTGTGCGTATGTGTGTATGTATCTGTGTGCGTGTGGTGTGTGTATATCTGTGTGCGTGTGTGTGTGTATATGTGTGTGTGCCCTATCCCATTTTCCGATTCAAGGAATGCCAACATTGTACAAGCCAGAAAATAGGTGTGTACACATTATAAGTGCATAATTTGAGCAGGTGCATTAGGGTTCTGCTCAGTCTGCTGTTAAAGTAGCCGGTGATGCCCTGTGGGTCACATGTGCTGCCTGTGATGAGGTTCAGGGCCTACAGAACCTGCAGCAGGTGCTGAGCTGCAGTACCACCTGAGAATAAAGGGAAGAACAACAGGACACAATGAAGGTCTACAAAGCCATTAAACTCAAATTTGTTGTATGTCATTTCATTACATCAGAATATTTTCCCTATATTTATGTATTACAACTGTCAAAAAAAAGCTAAAACGTAAATTAACTGTTTGGGAAAAAATTGCCCCCTCTAATTAACAGGGATTGTTTATAACATCCACTATGATCAATCACCTGCCAGATGACAGAAAAAGACCATTAACCTCAAGCTGTGTTGAACTGCAACAATTGTAATTAGTCCAGGATAAAGGCAGCTACCCTTTGCAAGCCTCCATTACAAGGATGAAAATCTCAGTGCAAAAATTCAATGGTGGGTAACAAATACGTTTCAGATCTTCTGAATAAAGTGGTGGAAAGATGTGGCTCAGTATGTGGATATAAGAAGACTGAGACGTATCATTCAGAACACTGCCACCTCTTCCATGAAAGAGTGGCTCAGTATGTGGATATAAGAAGACTGAGACGTATCATTCAGAACACTGCCACCTCTTCCATGAAAGAGTGGCGATGGCCCAGACACCAGCAAGACCTCAGTGTCAGAACCTATCAGAGAGACCACCAAGGATCCAAAAGCCACTGTGAAGGAGTGGAGGGCCTTTATCAAAAATGCATATTAGATTTCACATGGAGGGAGGGGGGAGACTCAAACCCTGGTCCTAGGAGATGTTGTGAGCTCAAATACTTGGTGCCAAGTACATACTCACTAATTAACTAAGGCTTAGTTTGTGGTTCATTAATACATTATCTAAGCATTGGTTCATGATTAAAACACCCAAACAACTTGCATAAATATGCCCAAACATGTTCTTGTGACAGTCACGAGAAATCAACTGAAAACCATACTGATTTCTGAAAGTTTTACTTACACTGAAATACAAATTCAAATTGTTAACATGTACCATCCATCCAATACCATCCATACAGTTGAAAGTCTGTATTGCCAAACCCCACTTAGAAACACTGAACAGGACTGGGAGCTCTGGGACTATTTCCCTCCTTACAGCCAATAATAATTTATAAATATGGCAGCTGGTCAGCAGGGAGGATGTTGGCCAGTACTTGGCAGCAATTGATTTCAGGATCAGTAAAAAGAATAATCGATCATCAATACTGGAGATTGGGGCACACAAGCGCATTAAGAAAGGCACCAATATGGATGCTAAATCACCCATTCCTGTATCATGCAGCTGAAGGCCTTTTGTCTTTTTTTCTCCTTGTGACATTTGCTGGGTCTGAGCGGTGTGACATATGCAATCATAAATGCACATGGAGCTCCACAGCTGCAGACACAGATTGCCGCTGGCAGAGACGGCCAGGAGAGAAACAGGGAGATTGAATACTGCCCTAACAGACTGAAGCACAAACGTAGCCCGTTGAAGAATGACTTCATTGGGAAGCATGGCTGGTTTCCAATGTCTGAAGCTGCCTGGATCCCCAATGTTTCACTGAATTGGCCACAATTAGAATGATAATCAGCATCTGGGAATTTTGGGGTGGGGGGGGGTGCATTGGGAGTAGCCTTAGAGCCATCAGAGCACATGTTCATATCCAGAGGACTCTTCTGTGTGTCACATGCTGCACCATTGTAGTGATCCATCTTCATCAGTGGTTGCTTTCAGTCTGTGGTCAGATGTTCTCTCAATGATTGCTACTCACACAATGTCCAAACAAAATTAATTAACTAATTTATTTAGCAAACCCTTTGTCCAAGGCAATATATAATTGAGGAGCAGAGAGCAGGACAAGTCCCTGGAGCAATTTGGGTCAAGTTCCCTGCTCAAACGTGACACCACTCTGCCAAACCATGGGATGTAACTTGGCAACCTTCCAATCACGGGCACCCCCCAACCCACACCATCCCATACATATTCATTCATATAAATAAATATAAAATGGGACACAGATGAAAACATCAAACAAGTATTTATTCATTAGGCTGTGGAGCAAGATTCTGTATTGCCTGTGTATAAATGGAGACCTTCTAGGCTGGATCATTTTCCTAAAATACACAGGAACAGGTTAACAATGAAAGTGTGAGATAGTCCAGGTGAGGGCAGTAGAGAGCCAACATGAGGCACAATTGGTTTAGACAATGAATCCAAATGTGAACTTCGGGAGGAAGAAGCATGGAGACCTGGGACACTTGAACACCTGGGACAGGTGAGTATCAGAAACAGGAAACAGGAACAGAGTCGGCTGTGTACATACATACTACGGTACCAGTCAAAAGACTGCC
Organism: Cyphomyrus plagiostoma; assembly: GCA_019775915.2. Taxonomy (NCBI): domain Eukaryota; kingdom Metazoa; phylum Chordata; class Actinopteri; order Osteoglossiformes; family Mormyridae; genus Cyphomyrus; species Cyphomyrus plagiostoma. Next base: position 31,131,860 of record JABFEA020000119.1, on the reverse strand, counting down.
TACAAAGGAGAGTGACTGTGCTGCGTCACATGACCTGTGTCACCTGACCTGGTCACCTGACCTAAACACAGTAGAAATGGTTTTGGAGGAGTTTGACCAGACAGTGAAGGAAAGGCAGCCACTCAGTGCTCAGCATATACTGTATGTAGGATCTCCTTCAGGACAGCTGGAGAAGCATCTCAGGAGGCCGCCTCATGAAACTGGTGTGCAGGAGAAGGAGAGCTCAGCCAGTCCAACAGATAATTTTTATTTTGTTTATTTTTTTGCTTTTTCAGTGCATAATTTCATGTTTGCTATTTTATAGTTCTGCTGTCTTTATATTTATACTATAATGCAGAGAATAGTACAAATAAACATTTCTGCATGTGTCCAAACTTTGACTGGCACCGTACGTGACAGAACAGGGAACAGGAAAACAGCTGGCTGTGCACTTATACAAATATACATACACTGCACAAGAGAACAGGAAGCAGGAAGAGATCTGGCCATGGACATACACCCACTAGGAGTGTACTCCCAGTAGGCCGGGGCTATTCAACTCACAGTCCTCGAGGGCCGAGCCCTGCTGATTTTCCAGCCTTCCTTCACCTGTGAGCCAGGTGTGAAGCCTCTGACCAATCAGAATCAGTAATTATTAAACTAACTACCTGGGAGAAATTAAAACAAGGCCTGGATTTGGAATGGAGGGCCTGAGTTGAATAGCCCTGCTGTAGGCTATGCGTACCATGTCCGAGCGCGGTTCATTCACGGTTTGTTTGACTGGTGTGATCGCTCTGTACTGTACCTGGCCTGGCTTGAAGGGGCAGACCCAAGTACAGTAGGTTGGACTACAGGCCGGTGTGCAGCGTGACTGCTAAACCGTGCTGAAGCACGGGACACAGACATGAGGTGAATAATGTGACTGGCACACACATCTATACATGCACACTATATAGTACATGAACTGGACCCTGAAGAAACAGATTGGGTAGGCTGTACAGACAGGATAGCGACAAACATATACAGAGCTTTATATATCTGTTCGCATGCTGGCTTTTCCTTATGTTTAATAAACATGTTGGACTTTAAACTGGCAGAAGTGCTGCTTCACCTCCTGTATCTTTTATCATTTGTCTTCACCGACAGTATCTTGTGTTTTCGAAGACGTCATGGCTGCTCAGCTGTGTCCCTTTCTTTACTTCCGCTGTAGTGCTTATGCCTTTCATGATACATCGAATCAGGAGCGTGTGGGGTGCGCCACTGACCGAACTGAATAAAAATACACCAAATTTTTCTGATTATTAACTTTTAGGCATCAAAATACACCTCTCATTTATATTTTAGGCATTTAGTACTCAAAAGCCAACTTCCAAACAGATTTTCACACCTGTTATCTAAAGCCCTGATTACAACAAAAAAAATCAAACAAAATATATCAACCTACAAGACGGCAAAGGGGTGACTTTGGTCTACGGCACAGATGCAGTGTTTGCTGGAAATTTGGGTGACGAGAGTTTCTAGGAAGAACTGAATGCAACAGATAAAATGTCTGAAATATATTGTAAAATATGTTCTTGTACATGCAGTGCGATTAAATTTTAAGGGGGTCCTGTGTCATTATACCCAAAATGACTTCAATTAAGCCACAAAACAAGGACATTAATGATATATTGTGCTGTGCGATAGTGCTTTTCTTCCTGTTCAACACAAGAAGTTGAAGGTGACGACAGACGCATGCTTGGCCCCAGATTGTTAAGCACAATGTGAGCGCAGACCAGCAGGGGAGTGGGGACAGTCGTGCCCGGGCATGGTACAAAGCACAAGGTACAAAGCAACTGGGCCAAGTGTAAGTATGCCCTGAGTGAAATGTCACAGACAGACTGCTTCAGAGGTAAGTCTAGCCAAAATTGTGGCATCAAATGAGACCACAGAAGAAGAGCTGTTCTTCCAGCTTATCACAGTCCTTGATGATGAGTGATGAAAAGCAGACTGATGACACCTCGATCTGCAAACAGCAGAATGTCAGGGGTGTCAGTGCTGTGGACGACATGCCCAGGGCCGCATAAAACCTCACTAAACCAATATGTCACAAAACATCCATGGCCTTTTTAAATATAAAAGACATACAAATGAAATTAATATCAAACATTATTTACAGAAAAGTTCTGTTTGTAAATGTAAATTTCCATGTCTTATAAAGTTTTATAAATAGTGTGTGTTGATTCCTCTCCTGATGCAGCGTACTGGGGTGTGATTCATGTCCGTCCACCACCAGTCACTGTGGGATACACAGTATCCATGAAGAATGCAAATCCCTCATTCCTCCTTTAACAGGTAATTCTCTCTCAGTTCTGACCCAGTACTGCACACCCTCTAGATATGAATCTGCTGTAGTCGGCGACCCCACAGTGTGCCACAACTCTGCAGAAAAGACGAATTGCAATTTTTTTTGCAATTGAGATTGTGATTTTCTCTCTTGGTTCTTGAACAATACATTTGATTCTTATTTTTATTTTTCATTCCATGCTATCTTTATGAAGATGGAACAAACTATGTGGAGATGCAGGGTATACACATATCGGTAATAACCGATAATCATTAAAAATCAAGATATTGGTGTCAGTCCAATGTGTCAGGACTTGGCCAGTATTGCAGCCTGACATTTATACTTAATCAATATTCAAAGTCAGCAGCAGCAGCACTAAAGACAGAACAGATTAAATAATGGAAATGACTGCATTGGACAATGAGAAATTTTCTCTAGCAGAGAATGAGGGACTTTGTCAGCTCATTCACCATTTATACGAGGTTGTCAGCTCATTCACCATTTATACGAGGTCTCAAAGTGCTGGCCTGTGAAATTTTTATAATTTATTATTATATCAGGTCTACAGATCAACCTTTCCACAGAATAAAAAACAACTTAACATCATTCTGTTAATCTGTGCCAGCGTTTCCAATGAGAAATGCTAATCATAAACGTAATCCTCATCCTTAATCCTCATCTAAACGTAATCCTCATCCTTAATCCTCATCTAAATGTAATCCTCATCCTTAATCCTCATATAAACGTAATCCTCATCCTTAATCCTCATCTTAACGTAATCCTCATCCTTAATTCTCATCTAAACGTAATCCTCATCTGCTCTTCAATATAACACGTTTTTCTGCCCCCTCTTCCTGTAATGCAATGTAACACAGTCCTGTCATTAATTGACGTTGCTTAAGGAGAAAAGGGAGAGCTTGGTTTGATGTAATACATCTGCCCACTAATGCGAACATGGCAGGATCCACATAAGAATAAGATCATATACTGTAGAAGTATGAATCATGATTGTGATTCAAAACCAGTTAATTAAGCCACTCTACTCCAGAGACAAAGAATAGGCTGGATAGTGTGAAGAATGGGGAGTCTGAAGCTAAGCCTGGCTAAGGCTCAGCCTAATCCTACATGTAACATACCTTTATTTGTGTATATGTACACTATACCAGTGTAGTACGCTATATAGTATAGAGGGTAATATGCCTGTGCAATATACCAGGTAGGATACCAGTGTAGTGTACCTGTGCAATATACTATGTATTATACAAGTGTAACTTACCTGTTCAGTTTACTATTTAGTATACCAGTGTAGTGTACCTGTTCATTATGGCATGCAGCTTAAAGAGCAGTTTACCGAGTCATAATCCAAATACAAGACCGACGCATAACAGTAACCTGGGTATGTTGCTCCAAAATCATCTTTAAATTAGCCAGAATACATGAAACATAATGCTTCCCTGCAAAAATCATTTTGGGGATGTCTTTAAATTATTCTTGAACCCAAGACCACTTCCTTAGGAAAAGTGGGTTTAGGGTTGTTAAATTATCTGATAAAAGTTTGTATTCACTCCATTAGTGGAACAATCAGTGGTGAAATGGCCCTCAGCAGTGAAACTAACCAGTGCTGTATAACATCAACACACCCTCTGGACAGAGCTATTTATGATACAGGTACCCATATGTGTGTGTGTGTGTCTGTGTGTTTGAATGGATGTGGCCATGCAAGCCATTATGGATGATGCAGTATGACTTGGGGAAAGAAAAATTGTTTAGAAAATATGCTTCAAAATCACAGATTTTGCTTGCGGGTGAGGCTGGGCCCTCTCTCTCTCTCTCTCTCTCTCACACACACACATACACACTCACACACTCATACAGACGGTCATGTAGATTAACTGGATTACATGGGTACACCCTCCTGTGGGCCCACCACCTGCAGGGGGGGCCCTTTACTTCCAATCCCTAGATGTTATGAGGCCAGTTGCACTGCCAGGTAAAGTATAAATGACAACAGTGAGAGAGCAGTGCAGGCCAGGTGCCCTGCCACGCTGACATTGCTCCCAGAAGGCTCTGCAGACTCGTGGACTGTGTCATCTGTAAAGTAAAAGCAAGAGAAAGAAAAAGTTGGTCAAGACCAGGCAGTAGTTTATTACTGGACTACAACCAACTCCTTAAAAGGAAAAAAGCAGATAGCTACTCCCTGAAGGAGGAAGAGCAGAGAAGACACGCGCTCAAAGGGTAAAGGCAGACAGACTCTCGCTCATTCACAATGGAAGAGTAGATAGGTGTGGTGACTTGTGTTTACATTGCACTCTGGCTGCAGTGTTGCATGTTTGCTGACTGATGATGTGAGGGGCGTGTCCCGGTGAGAGCGATGAGCTACACCAACATGTATCAGAACCCGCCTCTTTTCTTTGGCTGGATAGGAATGTTGCCTGGGGGGGTAGGGGGGTGGTATACAGCTCCTCATCACCCACAAGTCATACACAGCGGCGTACCGAATGCAATTGTGTTTGTATAGCGCACAAGTCCAGCCGTGTGCAGATCTGTTGATCAGAGTCTGTCTACTGTCCGTTTCCTTTGCTGCAAACCCAGGCTTGTAACAATTGGCCACTCCCTCTTTTAGGTGGCTCCATACTCTAGGGCACAGCCTTACGTGCACGAAACAGACAAACACTCATTAATGAATTGTGGAACAGCCAGATCGATAGCAATACATGCAGCCCTGCTTTGGCGGACAGGAAAATGCTGCTGCTGATTGTAGAGTCTGCCAGCATCAATTATCCACGACAAGCACTATTAAATTATATATTTTCTGCTGAGCTACATAGGGCACCATAATGAATGGCTACAATAAACACTACAGAACAGGAAAGTAGTGATTCATTTATAATACAAGCCCACACAGAATAACAGATCATCATTCAGCGATGTGACAGAAAACTTAAGTGACATCATGTAAAGGACATGCCATGTTCAAGGTCACATTGTGTAGACACTGTGTGTGCGGAGGGGGTCCAGGTATGAGTATAAGTTAGGAAATTAGGGATACTGTGTGACAATAAGCCTTCCATGCTTCCTTATTGTAGTGGAGGAGTTTGTGTACCTCTGTGCTTGTAGGAGCTATGGTGTTGGGGAATTTGCCTTTGGTAGGGTCTCAAAAGGCAAAATGGTCGGTCAAAATGCGATTGAAAAACCACTGTGAAGGAAACGAGTAATGAACGTGTAACCTCACACAGATTAGGTCAGGTTGCTACCCATGAGGCCCAGCCAGGCAAAGGCCAAAGTAGTTACATGGTACACCTTCCTGTGGGCCCCCCACCTGCAGGGGGGCTGCGATGGCCCAAGGCATTATGAATCAAGTGGCAGTCGAAGGCACAGACTGATCATTGGCTAGAAAAATTGGCTTTAAGGACATAGAACACAAGCTCTCTGGCGGGAAAGGAGCCTGAGCTAGTGTGGGAGGTAGAGAGATACCATGTACATACAGAAAAGCTCACCTCCATGCATAGCACAGCCACTCCGGGAAAGGGGCTAGACTCTGCTCTGTAATTGAGTTGCCCTGGGTGACAGGCACTGGGGAGATATGGGTCTGCTCACAGCTCCCAAGTTCAGCATCACTTGGTTGGAGTTCGACCCCAGGGAAGAAGAGGATTGCCTCCTTCTGCCTGTTACCTGTGCTTAAGTGCCAAAAACTCAGAATATCCAACCTTCTTGGAGACCATGGATGGGCTGCTGGAAGACACTCCCATGGATGGGCTGCTGGAAGACACTCCCTCACTTTTTCCATAACAAGCATAAAGTATCAAACATAAGAGTGTTTAAAAGTACTCTAGGGGCCGGAACAGTCTAGGCCACAGCTTGATGACCATTTTTGTAATAGTACTGTCGGATCTGTGACTATATATCTTGGACACTTGGGTGAAGAGAGAAGCTGAACTGTCAACTGATCACAACCTAGTGGTGACTTGGATCAGACGGCGCAGAATTATGGCGAACAAACCTGGTAGACCCTCCGATTGTTGGTGCCTGTTGTGACAGCAACCCCCGAACCCAGTGATATACACTTGCGGTAAGGGAAGCTGTCAGACTGAAGGAGGAGCATTGGCAGCCTTATGTCACTGATTCTGTTCATGACTTGCTGAATTCCTAGGCAAAGCCAAGGGCCAGACGGGATTCAGTTTGGTGACCTCAGGTTTACATATTTGGTTTTTGCAAATGTGACCCTACTGGCGTCATCAAGCTGTAACCCTCAACATGCAGCGGTGCAGTTTTCAGCTGAGCGTAAAGCGACTGGGATGAGGATCAGCACCTCCAAATCTGAGGTTATAGTTCTCAACTGGAAAAGGATGGATTGCCCCTCCATAAGAACATAAATTTACAGACGAGAGGAGGCAATTTGGCCCATCGAACTCGTTTGGGGAGAACTTAACTAATAGCTCAGAGTTGTTAAAATCTTATCTAGCTCTGATTTAAAGGAACCCAGGGTTTTAGCTTCCACTACACTAGCAGGAAGACTATTCCATACTCGAACTACACGTTGTGTAAAGAAGTGTTCAAATTCAGTTTAAAATGTTCTCCTGCTAATTTCCACTTATGGCCACGGGTTCTAGTATTTAAACTAATATTAAGGTGGCCATTTGGCTGAACAGCATCCAGACCTGCTAGAATCTTACATACCTGGATCATGTCCCCCCTTAATCTCCTTTGTGTGAGGCTGAACAGATTCAGCTCAGCTAACCTCTCCTCATAAGACATTCCTCTGGTGACCAAACCTGGTGACCAAACCTGCACACAATATTCTAGGTGAGGTCTCACTAAGGAATTGTATAATTGTAGCATCACCTCCCTTGACCTAAACTCCACACACCTAGAGATGTAATCCAACATCCTATTGACCTTTAAAATAGTTTCCCTACACTGGCGAAAGTGTGACATGGAAGCATCAACATACAAAACGAGATAATCACCTACCTTTATTTCTGTGGAACCCATAAAAAAATCTGTGCTTTATATTTCTTCTCCTTGCATGGAGTACCTTACATTTATCTATATTAAATTTCATCTCCCAGGTATCCTTAAAACAGATCGGGGAAGAGTAAATACTTTGACAGGAAACACCTGTACAGCTGATACAAAACATTTTAGCCAGTCTTTAACAGGTGACAAATGTTTGGGTGTTTTTTTTTTGCCTTGGCTGGCACTGTGGTCACGACAGACTGAAGATTATGAATAGGCCTTCTAAATTAATGAGGGAACTGACACCATTCAAAGAGTAATATTAATGTATTCACATCCTTCCTGGATTGGAAAAAAGCAGTTTCCACACTGTTAGGGACAACAGCAATAATGGCGTGACGATGAACAAAGCTGAGGTAAGTCGTCTTTGCACATTATTTTATTGTTTCTCTGGCAAATAAAAGACAGTGCAAGGCACAATCTCTTAATTGTTTTGTACCTTGTCTGAATGTTATTCTTTGTACAGATGCATTACTGCATGCACCTGGGTGTAGCAAGCCAGACCACTGCAAGCCAGACCACTGCGAGCCAGACCACTGCGAGCGAGACCACTGCAAGCCAGACCACTGCAAGCCAGACCACTGCCACATCTACCCACTTCAGAGACTCCATCTCACTTCCTGCGGCTTTCTAAGACCCTGGAAAAGAACGAGACTCCACCTAAAACAAAATTCCCTTTGCATCATTAGTCTCCAATTAAATTTAAGAAAGACAACAAAATTGTTCTCCTACCCTAACATCCTAAAGGCACCACTTCTTGCACTTTGACTGAACTAATTAGTATGTACAATCCCAAGCACAGTCTGATGTATTACAGAATATGCAAAATGACTGTAGGCTCTCGTTTAAAGGGTTTGTAAAATTTGCAGTATTCTCTTGGCTTTGGTAAAAGACACCGATTCATTTTCAGCTTCTACATTCACACCAAATGTGTGCTGTTTCTGGTAACCTTGTCAACCAGCTTAGGTGGCTACGCTGATGCCCGTGAGAATTTTTGTCCCTCCATTAACTTTTCATAAGTGCAGTAACCTTCCGTCATGTCACCCTTCCACCTGCTTTGAACATAAGCAGAAGGAGACTCACGGGCTGTCTGGATGCAGGCTCATCGCAGACAGCCTGCTGGCTGACCTCTTCTGCACAGTACTGGCTGACTAAGCAGATGCCTGAGTGACAGCTCAACCGAACTCACTTCTAACTGTTGCAGAGATATAATAAAATGGATAGCAGGTACAGAGGGTTGAGCAGCCAGTCATCCTTCATCTTCTTTAGTTTTTTTTATCATTTGTTTTTGTGTACCAACCCTGTGACTAGTTTCCTTTCCTCAGTTTATTTCCGACTTTTTAATACTGACTTTGTAAATTGTGTAACTTTAATTGCACTTAATTCCATCTGTACTGGATTTCATCTTGTTGTAAGCACCTTCAGAGGTCTTGTGGACTCCATGCCTTGACAAGTCTGAGCTGTTTTGGTGGCACAAGGGGGACCTACGCTAGTGGTCAAAATTGCTAGTTAAATGCTAATTAAATCCAGATCCCGTTGTAGCCTCTCTGCTGCTAGTTCAGTGTCTGCTACACCACCCACCTTGGTGTCATCTGCAAATTTAACCAGTTTACTGTATATATTGGTGTCTATATCATTTATGTAAATTAGGAACAATAGTGGTCCTAAAATTGAACCCTG
>JABFEA020000119.1:31071594-31090316 GCA_019775915.2 Cyphomyrus plagiostoma | reverse complement strand
GCCACAGAGAGGCGTGGAGGGACCCGAGGGGCCACAGAGAGGCGTGGAGGGACCCGAGGGGCCACAGAGAGGCGTGGAGGGACCCGAGGGGCCACAGAGAGGCGTGGGAGAGACGCATGCAAGTCCATGTGACCTAGGAGCTGGCAATGGAGACTTTGGCTGTTCCACAGTCTTTAAAACTGTCCTGAGCTGGAGAAATTTACAAGGCCTTTCCAACTTAGGGAGTCACTCCGTGATTCTTATCAGGGATGCAAAATATTGGACTTTCGCCGATATTCGATATGCCGATATTTTTTTAGCTTGTTTTAGGTGGTGCTGCCACCAATGTATACATCTCTGTTTTATTTCATCGAAGAGAACAGCATGTCTGCCTCGTACTACAAACAACCTCTTATTGTGATGTCCGACTTGTTGTAGAGAGACATAAAACAAAGCCAACAACATTTGATTATACCATAAATGTATCATTTTACAAATGTACATTTTAAGCCTTGAATAATAAGGAAATAATTTCAGCTCTGTAGATGTAAATTATGTGTCAGTGTGGCATTTTATTGGAAAGCAAAACAGTAACAATAAAACTACCAGTAAAATTAATAATATGTTATGTGCCGATTTCTTCTTTATTTCTGTGAACATCACAATAACCAGCTTGTAACTCTCTATTGCACAAAATAAAGAAATGCCACCTTTTTAAAAGTAACATACATTTTCATCACCGGGAGGCTTTGATTCAGCCTGGCAGTGGTGTGACCCCGGTTCACCGACTCACACTTTCCTTAATGTCCAGGGGCGTCAGGGATGGTCTCCACCTGATCCCAACATGCCTGACCACAGATGTTACCTTCAGCAGTTCCGGGCCTAAAAAGCTACCAAACTGACATCATCTACCTCTCATTTAATCTACCTTTACCAATACGTAAATGTACAGACTTCTAGGTAGCATTTTATTTGAAGGGGCACAAATACTGTAGTAATGTTCACTTATTTCATATATTAACTAACAAGAAACTGTTACATGCTGATTTCATGTTCCTTTATCATGTCTTTCAGGCATTTACTATATTTATTCATGATTTGTACTTCAGTAGAAACTGAGTAACTGTGTTACTTGTGCCCCTCAAGCAAAGTGCTACTGATTTCAACATCAACTTAAATGCTTGCTGTCAGTCTGAAATACCTAAACTAGAACCTGAGCTAATTGCATAGATGTAAGCCGACAGAGAGCTTTTCATTGGTTTCAAAAATGGTCCGGTTAAGTGATAATATCAATCGTGCATGTTAATATCAGTCACTCATCTCAAGGTTTATTCAGTGTAATCATAAAGACTGCCCACTCATGTGAGCTGACCTCAGCCCTGGCTAATTTAATTGCAACCAACAGATGCCGCTATGCATGCTAACGGAGATGAATTTAATGTAGCATTTACAGCAACAGCACAGGCTGATTTCTGGAACCAGATGAAATCGGATAACACCTGCTTAAATTCAAATCCTCCCTTTTTAGTACAATGACAGTACAGGTGAGGTGTGGATCACACTCCAACTTTGGCCAATAAGAGGGAAGTACGAGGGCTCTGGGCCAGGGGAAATTAATGACGCCTATTAATTATCATTCATAATTTATTGTCACCCACATAAGACCCAAGAACACGGAACTTAAACGATCTTTGAACCAAGTGCAGAAATAAGACAGTAACAGTTACAAGAGCAGAGGAACATTACAGTCATGGAAAGGAAGCAACAGAACTGCCAATAACTTGGATGAGATAAAGTGAATGGGATTTACACCATCTTATTCAGTTAATGCTTGGTAAAAACATGAACATAACAATAAGAAACACACTTGCCACCTCCCTGAATGGAACACTTACACTATACTTGCTTGATTTAGTAATATGCTGACAGGTCTGATGTTAAATACACTGAGGCTGCAGCAAAAAGCTGTTAGCGGCCAGCTAACGGTAAGTGTGAGATGGGACTGGCAGCTGAAAGGAAACTTAATGAGTTTCATGTCTACTTACCTCCGTGCCAGGACACTCCGCCTGGCAGCATTTCATGCCAGGACACTCCGCCTGGCAGCATTTCATGCCAGGACACTCCGCCTGGCAGCATTTCATGCCAGGACACTCCGCCTGGCAGCATTTCATGCCAGGAAACTCCGCCGGGCAGCATTTCATGCCAGGAAACTCCGCCGGGCAGCATGTCATTGGAGGTAGATCCCAAACAGCTGTATGCCGAGATGTACAGTCTGCCTCACGTTAACCTCACTGTGGATGAAAGATAAATAAAAAATGTATATGTAGCTGTGGGAAAAAAGGCATATAGAATTATATAAAGAAGGACAATGTTATTTAGACGTCATTTAAACACTGACATTTGTGTTACTATAGTACCAGCTTACAATCAGTTCACTAGCTCTGCGGGAAACTAAGAAATCCGCTGGCAAAAATGCGATGGAACTTTATTCATAGAGGCATTTGTTAGAGTGGCGTGTTACAGAATGGCCTTGCGCTGCTTGAATACACATTATATTATGGTCACAGAGAGCTTCCAGAACCTCAGAAAGCCCCAGGAATTCCTTTAACTGCAGACAGCTAGACCAGCGTCAGACTTCACTGAATGGCTCCTCTACCAAAGGAATATGAACAGCCTACAAAACATCACTAATCTGAAGAAAAGCCACATTCTTTCCTGCTTAAAGCCCCCCACTAACCTACAGCTGATCATCTCTTCACTCACTCATCAGCGCCATGTTTGAGAGGCCACAGCCCTGATGGTGCAGATCTTAGCTGCTTACTGGTATCTGGGACGATACAGTTGGAACATATTTACCTGAGACACAGGTGGCGTCCTTGAACTCTGTCACTAAAGGCTTGAGAGATTCAAAATATCAAGTGAGGCCCCTGAGATTTTAACTGTTTTTAGACTAAGACAGATAATCTACAGAGCAGACAAAAAAAAACAATTCTCATCTCAATCTTCTAAGGTATTTCAACTACAGGTAAGCCTTCAAGAGCCAGCACATATTTTTTAATAAGATATGTAACAATGCATTATGTAATACAATCTCAACAGAATGTAACTAATTTGAATCATCATAATAACGATGATAATAATAGGGTAATGCTGCTGTATGAAGTTATGCAATCTGTAACATTTTGCAGTTATTACATATTGTAGTATTATTACATAATGCATTATTTCATAATGTAGCATAATGACAGTGCATTATGAAATAACATCACATTTTGTGATGAAAATTTGTTGGTACTGAGAAAGACACCGGGGGGAGCTGGAGTGCCTGCCCCGTTCATGCAGATACACACCCAGGAGGGTCATCCCAGCTTTCTGGCCAAACCTCTCTATACCAGCAGCCGTGGTGATGCTTGAAACCACCGCAAACCAAGTCACTAATCCCGGTTTGTTCCAATAAAATATAGTTTGTTTGGATGAGCATCACCCCTGCAGACCAAGCATGACGGCCTGCCATGGCAGATGGGCAGGCCTGAGTTTCCGGGCAGCGCCGATCAGGCAGCTAGGCAGACATCGGAAAACCAAAAGCCTACAGGGTTTATATATGTTCCACCTCCAAGACAAGCCAAGAGCAGCTCTGCCAACCTGCCCACATCTGGCTCCTAAAGCACCTGACCCCCCCAGACCATCTGCTTTCCAGCTCATTTGTACAGCAGTCTGGCAGCTTGACAGGACAGAGCAGACTCATTAACTGACACTTTGTGGGTGGGTGGGGTAGCCAGTAGTTAGCACTGCCAGTTTGCTGTGTGTCTGTGCCTTTTTAAAACCTGCTTATGATAAAGGGAAGCCTATACAATTTAGTCATGGATTCATCTATATACGAACAAACATTTCCAGGACAGATTAGAGGATTTGAAAAGGCAGGTTCTGCTCAGCATCACCACACACATGTCACTGTAGCAGTAACATGGACCAATGAGAAACATTCATTTTAATGAAACCACTACCTGCATGAGGCCTTGTCCACACATCCACAGGTATTTTTAAAAAGTGTTTCTCCTCACTAAAAATCTGTTCCCATGAAAACAAACTGTCAAGAACATGCCATACCAGCAGGTGGCACTATAACTATAAAGCCATGTTGGCCAATCGGAAGCCTTACCAGTTCACCTAGGCTAAAAACAGCCAATGTAAACAGTGAACGACACATTCTGATGTTAAGCCAAAAACTGGTTTCCCTTTCTAGACATCAACACTGCAGTTTCTGAAAATCTTCAGCCACAGATTTACAAAAACTCTATTTTCAATGACCTAAAACACCATTTGCATGTGGATGGAAGGTCAGAATGCATAGAAAAAAATGCTACTTATAAAAAAAAAAAAAGTTTAATACCTGTGCATGTGCAGACAAGGCCTGAAACTAGCAGAGTAAGCTGAAGTATAGAGCCTCTAAAGGGACCAGGTATTAGCAATTAGAAAAATATTAGCAGTTTAGTGTTCCTTCAGTCGTGTCTCGTGACTTCCATACACAATATGTACTCACTTGCTGCTGTGCCATGTTAAAGATCACCTTAGTTTGAACAAGATATGGAATTCATATAGTTTTGATCAGTATAGGACCGATATCGAATTATCGATTAATTGCCGTGCATTAATCATTACCATAATATCGTGACACAGATGTCCATTACCCTCACAAAATTTCCTACCCAACCCCTTAGGGGGGTGGTACTCAGCTATATGCATAAAATGAGAGGCAACTGCCATCTAGTGGAGAAGAGATGTGCTACAAAATATACCAGCAGAAACAAAGCAAAAAATACCCATTTTCATGCTTTTCACCAATATAGCTGCAGAAGCTAGATACAAATACTGCATATTTATTTGATTTGAAGAATACATAAGGCAATCCCCCCACACAGCCCAAATGGGTCAGCACAACATTTCTAGAGCAGCTCGGGTTCAAGCCAATGCAGGAAAGTCCTCTGGGTCTTCAGGATTGGGTGCCACAACCTGGGTCAATGACAACCAATAAAAGGTAAGACCTGGATCAATCGCACAGCATTTCCCAATTCAGTCCTCAAACGTCTACGTAGACCATCTGTGGGTCCCCAAGGACCAGACTGCAAAACACTGATCCAACAGGACCACCCATGAAGGGGAGTTCTAACAAATATCTGAATCTTGTGTGACGTATTCAGGCTTTGCAGGGGTTCATACCGTTTCTGGTGGCAACTGAAGACACTCATCAAGACAGGGGACAGAGCCATCATGAGCGAGACCACCCCCCGCCAAGCAGCCGAAGTTGATGTCTAGCTGGGAGGTGATGTTGACGGCACGACGAGGGCGAGGAGTCTCATCTTCCCCAGAGAGACCCCTGCTCAGGCCCTGACCGGGGTACATATAGCAGTACGCTTATGCCACAGCGCCAATCGCTGGGAGCCCCACTGATGGTACAGCTTACCTCAAGGTGTCTGGACGTGTGGATGACAATGGCTTTTACAGGAACACCAGAATCCAGCTTTCGCAGCTGCAACTCCTGCTTTGGTCTGCTCTGCTTCTGGAGGATCTTCCACTCATCCAGCGAAATCTCCACTGCACCCTCATCCACTGGAATCTCAAGCTCCACGGTACTATGGGGCGATGGGGGTAATATGAGGCTATTAGCCAACCCTGCCTACTGCTATACATCCATGAGCATGACAGGACACCCACCATTTCTCCTCTTCCTCCAAAGCATTCAGGGCCACTTCTTCACCAGCAGCTGCGTCTGTAAGGGCCCTGGTCATTAAATAAAAAATGCCAGTGATCGCCGGAGAATCAGTAGGTTCCATCACCACTCAGAGTGCGAGCATAGGAAGCCTCAGTGTGTGTATGGGCAGCCCATAATCCTGTGCGCTTACCTCATTGGGTCCTTCACAGAACCCCAGTTCCAAGATCCAGTCCCTCCTCTCTTTTCCTCTCGTCTGACGCTCCTAAACATGTTGCAATACAACTACAGGAGACCGAATGCTAGCATACCACACCATGACCTGCAGTGTTAGGAGACCGAGGACATAAGCTGGCTAATGGAACTTGTTTCAGAGAAGCCCTGGTTTAGTAGTGCTGCAGACACTGAATATGCAAACAATTCTGACCAAGCCAAAGAGGTACAGTCCTACTGACATTAACCTGAAGAGACGGTCAGACAGTGCAGAAAGTGACTCACGCTCGGTCACTCCCACTGTGGCGGTCAAACTCCCTTTTGCCTCGCTGATCAAAGCCATCGGCGCTGCGGGGGGGGGCTCCCAGCCTAGCCCCACGATCACTTCCCACCAGACTGCCCCCACACTCCCAGCCACCTTGGTCCCTCTGCCCATTTCTGAATTAAAGGTCAGCATTTGGCAGGTGACACCTCAGCCATCTAGGA
This sequence comes from Cyphomyrus plagiostoma, assembly GCA_019775915.2. NCBI lineage: Eukaryota > Metazoa > Chordata > Actinopteri > Osteoglossiformes > Mormyridae > Cyphomyrus > Cyphomyrus plagiostoma. The sequence continues at coordinate 31,083,931 of JABFEA020000119.1, read as the reverse complement.
ACCTGTAGACAAGCTCCAAAACAGCCAGCCAGCTTCAGGATAGACAGCTCTCACTTTTCAGCATAGGGCTCCAGAGATGCTTTGTTTACAGGGACCTGATGGGTCTGGAATGACACACACCTCTCCTCCCACTGTCGGGCTCCTGAACAGAGAACAATTCTGGTTAACTACATTAAGACAGACAAGAGCTACCTGAATGCCAACCGCAAGCCAGTCACACAGAAGACAGTGCCCACATCCCTGGGATCCTGGACTGAAAAGTACAGGTTAGCCTGATCCCAGGATTTACGTTTCCAGTACATTGGACACTTCAGTTAATATGCATACAGTGCAATGGGCAGGAATCCGCTTTAGAGCAGAGGACGATAATAATCATACCATATCATAGCAGGGTTAGCAACTCAAGAAATCTTAAGGCAAATTCATATTATGCCATTACAAACCTAAAATTAGTTAGATCAAATGCATTAAGGTAGGCCACAAATCCTATAAAAGAGTATTTACAAGGTAATCAACTGATACATACATGTAAATGCGTGTGCATACTTGTCTCGAATTAAGTTTTAGATGCGTTTTTTGCCTCTAACGGAAAGAACGCCTAGTTAGGAGGAATGCAACATTTCCATGAGACTGTAAAAGCCCTTGCGGAGGATTTGCCTTGGTTTCACCTACAGCTAAGGAGGTGGGCGTTAGCGCAAGTGTTGTACTTCGACCTCTGTCTATACAGTGCTACTCGTTTGTACAGGCACGGATCCAGACAGTTCTTGGAAAACGGCGCTATATGAGCGCGTTTGAGGAAACTGCGGCGTACGTCAGATGATCGCCATCACTGAAATCTCGTCACAGCTGGCATCAGGGAGGCAGAGCCAATGAAAACAGGGAGGCGGGAGGCAGGTGCACTAGTGACTCAACGACATCATTTGAATGCAAAGGGGCGGTACAGACTTCTCACCGCTATGTGAAATGTTGTGTACCCCATAAGATATCTACCCCACGAAACCCCTACGCTTGCAGCAGAATTACGGAACAAAAGCACAGGTATAATCAGTTTGGTTTTACCGCTGGCATTTGCCGCGAGTGAATGCCCTCCTCCGTGCCCCCCCCGCTTGGGCTCTCTCTTGCCGGCCGCCTTCCTCGGCTGGGACTCGCGGGCCAAACCGAGGTCGTCAGCATCGCTGTCTGAAGGCTTATTATGAAAGCGGGGAGCCCTGGCGCGCCCAAAGCCGGTGTCGCGAAGGACGGCTGCCTCGTCAATGACCCGTATCATTTTGCAGTTATGTAGAACCTGTCGATTTGGCGGTACCGCCCCTCTATGAGCGTGTCAGAGCGGCTGGCAGCATCTTCAACACGGGCCGCACACCAATGCTCGAACTTCTAAAATGTCCGGACTCTCCAGCGTCCATGCTGGCTCTTTTATACTGTGGCGTGAAGCCAGAACCCCGCCCTCGCACCCTCAACACCTGCAAAATGATGCAGCCAACATGATCCACTCCGTTATTAGCTATCATTCTGTAAATGAGATCTGTTATTTGGAATATTCTTATACAAATATGAGAATAAGCACGTCTAAATTGGTAGTATGTTAATACTGTAAATAATAATATTTAGTATATCAAACTAGTATTCGTTAGACCAGTGTGCCATTAAGCAAGTAGTAAGTTAACATTAAATCCAGAAAATGTGCGTTCATGGATTGAACCATGTATTTATATAAAAAAAATTAAGCTGATTACAATTTTTGTGCACCATAATTGAAGCAGTGCAGTGATATCATAGATAATGGCAGTTTCAAGCACTTGATCCTCTTATCGAAATAACCCAAAGTATTTTTGACAGATTTCTTTCTGAAATTCACAATCTTACAAGGTACATTTAGCTCGCCCTTGAGGGTACAGCCCCTGTGACAAGGAAAGGTAAAAATTTGCACTCTTTTTTTTTTTTTGACAGTGTACACGTACAGTGGTTGGGCTTTTATTAAAGGTTTTTTGGATAGGTGGATAGAGTGTGAATGGTTGGCTTAGTAGTGTCGCAATGGCAATGTTGCAATAATATTTTACATCTGCTGAAGGATAACAATATGAAAAACTGGATATCATGCAAGCCTACTGTAGGGGGGCTAGAGGTTGGGGGTGTGTGTGAGTGCGGGTTAGATCGAGGAGAGGGGATGCATCAACGTCATTTATGTCTGAGGTCCTTTCCCATTTCGATGCATGCTCATCTTAACTAGTCAAGCGTTATAATAACTATATGTTTATTCCAAACAATAAAATGCTAATATAATAACTTTTTGCTTGTTTACTAGTGTAAGTCGAATGAGCAATAAATGAATAGGTGTAGTTTCATAGTTACATGTCACAAATAGGACTTGGGTAAGACATTTGGGTAAAACACAGTTATTGGACGTTTATATTTGCAGTTAATCCATCCAGTAATTCTACAAATTGTTACAGCAATTGGGGTTAAGGCCTTGCTCAAGAGTATAATGGTGAGAAATCACTCTGTCACGCCCCTGGGAATTGAACCAGCAACCGCGCCGCACCAAATCTGCCCTCTGACACTACTGGTGCAAAACACACTGATTCTGTTGGTCATTCAGGTAAACTGGTGGTTTGTTTTCTGGGGAGCCGCACACTGACATCTGACTGAAGGAGAGGACCGGCAAACCTCTGCTCAAAGTGAGGTAAATAGGATTAACTAAATCAGAACATAGATACTGCATTTTCCAAATTAATAAGTGTTTTATTTGCACAGTTTAGTTCACGTTCAATTAGCAGTAATGGAGAGTGGAGCAGTCAGAAAAATGATGCTGAGTGCTTGTCAGATCTTTTCAAAAACTTCACAAACACATCACAAAACCATGTTATGGTACCACTAATCTTCATTCCGATCAGATCTGATCCAGGACCACATGTTTGCAAACATGAGTGTTTATGCTGAGTGTGGTGTTAGGTACGTTGGTATCGTGTTATACTACATACAATTTGTAGGTGGGTATAGACCATATACATTCATTTACCCACCCTACACCTCTGGTTGAGTGCTATAACGACGATTAGAAAGGGTTTATTGTGCAAGAAAGTTGAGAAAACATGCATTTTAAATTCTTCTCTCGCTCTCTCCGGCTGTGTGTGTGCGTGCGTGCATGTGTGTGTACCACAGGGACAAAATAGCCATGTCCAGAAACAAAATTAAGTAACTGTAGGGATTCGTCACATATCATTTTGCAAACGCCTCCCGCTGGCAGCAGCACCGGTATCTGAGCACCGTAGCTGCAGATGAGTTCGGGCTTGTTGGACGCTGCCCCGGGCTCCACAAGCAGAAACCAGTCCAGCCGGCTTAGGTCGGCTCCTCCCTCTGATCTTCTCTACTGTGGTTAAAAATAATATAAATAGATTCATAATATAAATGCACGATACACATAACCGTGAAATTTAATCAACTGCAATTAGGCCTGTTGACACGACACTATTTGTCCTACCTGTGCGATCGTATTTTTTTGTTTTTTTTTCTTTACTTCTTTCTTTTTAAATATAAATATTGTTGTAGCCCCCTGTAAAGTATTTCAGAAGCCGTTGAATCTGGACACAATAAGGGTGATCCGCGTTTACTTGCAGGATAACTTGTGAAACACCGCAGGCAAACAGCGTCGCCCGGAGCCGAAGTCGCACCTACTCTCACCTGCGCGCTTCCGGGAACCGGGGCTGCACCCCGCTGGGACTCGGCGCTGCCATTTCGCGGGAAGTGCGGCTCCTGGCCCGGGTGCGGTCCGAGGGAACGTGCGGCTCTTAGCGCCTGTCCGGTATGTCTTTTAAACTTTTCTCGCTATAATGTAACGCGTAGGCGAAACGCAATAAATCACGAGCAACTTGTGATTTGTTCTCATAATTAATATATTTTTCTGTAATAAGAAAAGCAAGCGCGGACCAACACGGAAAACGAGGCGAACTGGCTCATAGACTCTGTTCACCTCCGCGACGAGAAACTGGTCACTTTGTCGGCGGGTCACAAACCGCTGGTACAAAAAGAAACGTTTCAGTCGTGGCTGTTGAAAGTTTACTTAGGCCTGTGGATTGTGACTGATGTGTATATGTGTGTGTGAACGGCCGTATTTCCCACATACTGTCTAAATTCATTGCAAAGCCAAATGAAAACAAACGTGAAAGCAAGGATCAGTGAGATTAACCATAAAATTGATTGAAGTATTATTAATCACAACAGAACTGAGAATAACCGAGTTGTGTGCTTACGGCACATTAAGCTCGCCTTATTTAATCGGGAAGTACGGAATGTGACCAATGATTTTTCTGGGTATTTAGTAAAAAGGAAAGCCCATGCCTTTATTACCATAGAAAGAAAGGAACCTTTAAAATACAAGGACTTTGAATTGCCGAAGTTACTTTGACTGGCCTGTGCCTAGCGGCCAGGCTATGGCCTGATTGAATAAAACACTGACTGAGCATGACTGGTGCCCGAGCACGCCAGTGTCTTCCTCTTCCCTTATGGGCAACCCTGTTGGCTGGTAGTTCATGTCCTGTTGCCTTTAATATAAACATTTAAATTACCAGGTAAAATAACCCAGTATTTAACTGTTAGAATCGCTTTTCAATGTGAAACATTCAGATCAAAAGAAAAAGCATTTCAGTATCGATTAGCACATCCTTATTGGACACACCCATGTCTGAGTCACAGTAATACTCCAAGTAGAATGTCACTAATATCACCCTAGTAATTAAAAAGAGAGCACTGTCTATGAGTCATTAACTGCCCATCCATCCATGTTCTGTGCCCGCTTACCCTATTGGGGGTCGCAGTGGTCCGGAGCCCATCCTGGAGGCTACAGGCACAGGGCAGGGAATAACCCAGGATGGGGCGCCAACCCATTCCTAGAGACATGCATAAACTGACAGATAAACACACACAGACCCCCCATTCATGCCTATGGACAATTTAACAATCCCTGTTTTTGGATTTTTAAACTAAAAAGTGTTGATTTTTATTGCCTGTGTTTGACTTGCTGTATAGCGTTTTACTCCCAGTGTTTGTGTTTCACATTCACTGTGCTCTGCTTGCCGTTAGTGAAGGTCCTGGAAGGGAATGATGCAGGTACATACAGCCTGGACCAATAAACCTTTTAACCATAATATCAATGAAGTATATTAGAACTCGTCGAACTGGATGGAACATAAGCCTCCAAAATAAAGTTACCCACCCATCATATGTAGTGAGCACCTTGCTGGATGAAATGAGAGTAGTTAGTTTGAAAGTAACACTTCAGCTGTTCTTAACCTAGACTTGGTGACTGGCAGAGGGGTTGAGCTGTTCCTTCAGGAGGTGTGACAGCACCTCATCCAGGAGAGTGTCCTTCTTTAAGTATCTCCAGCACTTAGTTTTATTTGTGTTACTACCAAGTGTTTAGCCAATGGCTGTTAGGGATGATGGCGTAGGATAAGGTCGGTTGCTGGCCTTGTGCCGTCATCACGCGGCAGGGAACTGATGGCCACGCCCCTCTTTGTCTGTGCTGCTGAACCATTGGACCGGGGATTTCTGCTCGAGTTGCTGCCGTTCGGTGCCTGTCTTAGGGAACCCTGGATCTTCTTTAACTTTAATTTGGATTTGGCCCAGATATGGTCAATAAGCAGCTTGTTCTGTTTACTTATTAATCGTGTGTTCTGCAAAACTTAAAAGATCTTACATATTTAATATCGTTGTGTTTTTAACAAGCAGACAGGAATAACCCTTATTACGGTCATGGATTATTTTCATGCTGCTGATAAAAAAAAAAATTAGTAGGAGTAACAGGTCCCAGAACCACTGAAATTCTGATGGGCTGTGCTTCCAGGGTGTACGTATTTACTTTGAGGAGGTAACGGCAATTTTCTGGTTGCTTTGTTGACAGTGATCGGCCAGCACCATTACTGCAGCCCAGAGGAGCACATACACCTTTGTGGTGTGACCACTGCATGCTGTCATTGAACATGAACAGAGAACAGGATCTGTAGTGTGTTCTTAGAGCAGTGCAGCTTGGGACATGAATCACGTGCATGGTGATGTGTTCTTAGAGCAGTGCAGCCTGGGACATGAATTACGTGCACGGTGATGTGTTCTTAGAGCAGTGCAGCTTGGGACATGAGTCACGTGCACGGTGATGTGTTCTTAGAGCAGTGCAGCCTGGGACATGAATCACGTGCACGGTGATGTGTTCTTAGAGCAGTGCAGCCTGGGACATGAATCACGCGCACGGTGATGTGTTCTTAGAGCAGTGCAGCCTGGGACATGAATCACGTGCACAGTGATGTGTTCTGCATTCCTCACAAGTGTGGAATTGGACAAAATCCAGTTCCAGCACTTTATTGTCATCATATGTCGTACAAAATTAATTTATTCTATTTTTTGCAGCATCTGCAGTTAATGAGAAAAACAGGAGTAGAAAACAAAAGCACAGTAAATATAAATACCATAGATGATAAAAAATGATTAAAGTGAAGAGACGATAAATGGTAGTAGTCATGTTCTTAATGCACTAGCATCTTTTTTTAAGTGTGAAGACTCACAGTTAGTTACTCAACTGGTTGGTTGAAACAAAACCTTGGTCTGGATTTGTACTCTGGTCCTTAACTTTCCAGTTCTGTAGGCTGGTCTCCCTCACACCCGTTTCCCTGCTACGCTGAAATCCGCTGGGGAGAGTAACATGTTTATTTGCATATCTCTGCGTGTCTGCCTTGTGCTTTTTGTCATACTTATGTTTGATGTTGGTGGAGGAGGTTACAGCTCCTGCAGATACAGCGTCTCCCTGACGAGAAATCTCTCCCTGCAGTGAAGCGATCTGTCCCCTTTCGACACCAGCGATGGAGGAGATTGTGTGGGAGCAGTTTACTGTCACCCTGCAGAGGGTGAGTGATGAACATAATGCACATTTTTTTGTTGGAACACAAATCCAGTGCATCTTGAGTGCAACACTGTGTCAGATGCCAAATACACTTATCATGTGAATCGCTGCATCTCACACTGCCCCTCTGCCTAGTGTCACTCTCCCTCTGCTCTCACTCTCTGCTCACCATTAAAGGACTCTAAGAAGGGCTTCGGAATTGCTGTTACTGGCGGGCGGGACAATCCCAAGGTAGACACCGGGGAGACGTCCATCATCGTGTCTGACGTGCTTCAGGGGGGCCCTGCCGACGGACTGCTTTTGTATGTATACCTGCTCCCCGTCACTCATCATTCACCATTCCTGTAAAGGGACAGTAGCTCCCCCAGCTTACTGTCTTTTATTGGGTGAGAAACCCTTTAAACTGCCTTCAGAAGGTCGTCCTGGAGAGAGCTGTCTGCTTGTGTCCTGTGCTTAGGCAGTGCGGAGCAGAGCGGTGTACCACAAGCCTGTTGGGCCCTGAGGTCGATTGATGGAAACCGTCCTCTTTTTGAAAAGCTGTAATTCGCTCTTCAGGGGCTCGCTGTCTTTTCGCCACTAAGCAGTTCAACTCAGCTATTAACCTGTGATTTCTGCACTGACTGGCTCACTGTACCCTTTCAGTAGCACATCACTTTGGATAAAAGTGTCTGCTAAAGTGAACAAAAATGCAAAATGAATAAAACCTCTGGCATTTAATCCTTGGATGTATCGACTCTCCCAGACATCAGTGACAAACCAACTCGCTGTACTGTGCTACTTGACTGTAATATGTTAAGATGGTATCACAGTGACTGGCGTGACCCTCATCAGTGCACCTGTCACTCTGGCAGTGAGAATGACCGTGTCATCCTGGTTAACGGCTTGTCCATGGAAAACGTTCATCATTCCTTCGCCGTGCAGCAACTCCGAAAATGTGGGAAGGTGGCCAAATTTGTGAGTTTTTTTCTTTAAAAAACACCCATTTCTGTGAGTTTTAAAATCTTTTATTTGCGTCTGTGTTGTGTTAAGCGCACCTGCGCCTTGTGTGTTTACTGATTCCTACATACGGGCCTTTCTGACCCATGTAGCTGGTGAAGAGACCCCGGAGGGCAGCCCCCAGTGCACTGAAGCGCTCGCAGTCCCACGACGGGAGGCTCTCTGACTACCCTGAACACTACGATCAAGACTACGACTATGACGACCACAGCATGTACAGCGCTCAGAGCAGCAATGCAGACTACCCTCATGAGCATAGTCCAGAAAAGGAGCAGGCCAGATACCCAGACCGCCGGGGGCGTGACCACGACCGGGATTACGGTCGAGATCGCAGTCGAGGTAGGAGTCTGGAGCGGGATCTGAGTCCAGAAAGACAGTACTACCGTGACAGAAGCAGGGGGCGCTCTTTAGACAGAGAAGCCAGCCCCGAGGGGCCTTATCGGAGGGACCACAGCAGGGGTCGGGCCCTCGAACGCGGTCAGAGCCCGGCCCGTAGCCGTGACCCCAGCTACGACCGAGAACTCGACCGCAAGTCTTACGAGCCCCGCCCAGAAGAACGACTGATGAGAAGCAGAAGCAGGGACCAGCTGCAGGCCCGCTCCCCCTCGCCCCGCCCAGAAGAACGACTGATGAGGAGCAGAAGCAGGGACCAGCTGCAGGCCCCCTCGCCCCACCCAGAAGAACGACTGATGAGAAGCAGAAGCAGGGACCAGCTGCAGGCCCCCTCCCCCTCCCCGAGCCACAGCCGTGTCCATGAGCCACTGGAGAAACCATTAAATGTCGTCCTGCTGAAGAATCGACCAAATGAAGGTACGCAAGTTGCATGTGCTGGGTGGGATCTGCTGTTGGACCTTTGAATAAGCTGTGACCTCTACTGTATGACCTTTATCTCTTTGTCCCTGAGAGCAAATCATAAGCAAGAAGCTGGGTATCTGCGTCGTCCTTAAGAAAAATCAGTCTAACCTTAATCCTCTTGACTTATAGAGTACGGGCTTCGGCTGGGGAGTCAGATCTTCATCAAAGAGATGAGCAGTACTGGTCTGGCCAACAGAGATGGTGCTCTGCAGGAAGGTGACATCATCTTAAAGGTACGGCAGTATCACATGCAGGGTGTGGGCTCTGAAGGGACCCCCCAACTTACAGCCTTTATGAAGCCACACAGCGTGGAGGATGTGACATATTTGTCATGGTGTTGGCCCGTCTGGCGTAGAACTTGCAGCAGTCACTCCAGTACTGACACAGCTGCTCTTAACCCTTATGATTCTAACAACTATAGAACAATCTCTATTCAGCCATACACTGCAAAACTTTTTGAAAATGCTGTTCTAGCTACACCGCAGTCTTGCCGCTGGTAATCTTTAGAAGCCATTTCAGTGTTGCGTTTGCCCAGTTCATAGAGTCCACACTTTTTGGGGTAATTAGTGACCTCGTCTTAATTAATATATTCCTCCTCCTGTCCCTTAACTGTGCTTTTGACACTGTCCCTGACCCCCCCCAAACTGACCTGCACACTGTAATTGTACGGTGGTCTCTGCCCCACACCTGTCCCTGACCCCTGATAGCTTCGGATAGCTTTGGTTTCCGTGCGTTCCACCCCCTGCTTCTCCTGGTAGATTAACGGCACGGTGACAGAGAACCTGTCCCTGAGTGATGCTGGCAGACTGGTGGAGAGATCTCGCGGGCAGCTGCGGCTGTTGGTTCAGAGGGACCGTCGTAAGCTGCTGCTGCGCATCCCACACCTGGCGGACAGCGACTCGGAGCCCGACGGTAACGCTACCTGAGTTTGCCCTTCAAATACCTCGATCTTGTACGGCAAGGATACAACCACCCTGTGCAGCCTCATCACTGTCACCGATCAGGCCGACCGCTGCTGTGTCATCTGTGAATGTGAAGATGTGGTGTGGACTGTGCTGGGCGGGACAGTCATGCATCTGCAGGGGGGGCCCCTGTACTCAGTCTGAGGACCCTGGGGGTGTCGTATCCTGTGAAAAGGCTATTTTAAAGAGCAACGTGATGCTGTCTGTTGGGAAATTGAACCTTGATGATGATTAGACTCTCCAAAAACACTGAGTTCAAGCACACCTCCAAGCTAACCTAGATCCTGGAATGTTCTGGAGTGGCCTCCTCAGTTCCCGGATTTAAATCCCACTGAAAATGTCAATGAACAACAGGCTTTTATATATGAAGAATGGGCAAAGGTTCTAACGAGGAGGTGGAGGAAGCTTGTTAGTGCTTATTGACGATGATCATCAGCAGGTATAAAAGCCACAGGATGGTCCACAAAGTGCGGAAGCGGCAGGTGGAGTGATGGTGCTCGTGAACATTGGTGAAAAGACTTGTGAAAGAGAAGTCCATCTTCTCAAAATAACTGAAATATGCAGCAATAAGCATTTTTTGTTGTTTAATGTGGCTTTTTGTTCATTTTCATTAAACCTCAGTTCACATCATTGTCTTTTTAGAGGTGACTTGGTCGAATGTATCTTATTGCAGCTGTATGTGAAATGAAGTTCGGCTTTTTCCTTTTCTCCCTTATGACACACACAGATGGTATTTTCTGTCAAGTTAGATTTGTTATGAAGAAAATTCCTTTTTGTGAATTGTTCTGGTCTGTCCCTTGTGGGGGGGCTCTGTTGTGTTCCTCTCATTGGCTCCTATGGGAAAGGGTGGGGGCGGAATGTGGCGGACGACAGCCACAGATCAGCATTGTTGAGAACGGAGAGGCCAGTCTACAGTTTCCTGTACCTCTGCTCCCTTTTCCTGTTGGCTGCAGACATTTCGGAGATCGAGTCGTATCGCTCCTACTCCCCTGAGGAGGATCGCGGCGCTGCCCACTCCGACATCTCCTCACACTCATCCAACGAGAAGCTGCGTGAGAAGCCCAGGTACAGGGAGATGCCCCCCCGTCCCCCCCCCTTTGTGCCTGAAATGCTGTCAATCTCTGATCACTGCTGGAGGTCTGGGGAAGATCAGACAGTTAAAGGCTATTTGAGGTGACATGAACATTTACACTGACCCCAGGGAGGACCCCCCCAGCCGACTGGCCAAGATGGGTGCACAGCCCACCCCGTTCAGGGCGGGGGGGCAGCAGCCCAGCGAACCGCCCGAGAAGGAGGAGACACGGGTGGCAGAACCTGCCGGTAACCGATGGGCTTCCGGCACCTTCCTCTGACAGCATTACACAATACGCAGTAAGATTAAAGCTCTACTGGCTCCTCCTCCAGTTCTCCCAGTATACTTAACTTGTTTTCCAGTGCCAGTTATGGCAGTTGCGCCAGTGGTCAGCAGTTCAACAAAGACGGAGCTCCTCCCAAGTCCAGAGGATGAGGAAACATATGGGTAAATAAATAAACTGTAGACATTTGTACTGAAGAGGGCTCTGCAGTAGAAGGGTTGGGGGTAAACTCCAAAAAGGAGGTGTTTGATCTGTGTATCTGTAATGGGGAGAAGTGTATGATCTATAAGATCTGCATATCTACGATAGTAAGGATGAAGCCAGTGTATCACGTGGAGTTGTACTGTTTGAAGGAGTTCTGGGTTTTTTTTGTGCGGCTTGGGTCAAATATATTGTCCTAATTGCGTATTGCTACCCCAACACAAGACTGAGCAGCCAGTGCTTGCTGAGAGGAACATTGCAGTGTGTTGGCTTTTCAGCCCAAACACAGTGAAGGTGCAGTTCCTGAAGGCCGACAGCGTAGGGCTCCGTCTGGCGGGAGGCAGCGACGTGGGCATCTTCGTTGCCGGCGTGCAGGAGGACAGCGCTGCCGAGAGGCAGGGTCTCCGAACTGGGGATCAGATACTGAAGGTACCTCTGGAGAGGGTGGGGCGTGATCACACTGCTACACTGGAGGCAGGGCAGTGGAAGCAGCTGTGATGTGTATGAAATGGACATGGCTGCATAATGGAGAACATTCACTGTCTGTGTGTGATTTTTTTGCCTGCTTTTCAGGTGAACAACATGGACTTCCGGGGGATGGTGCGGGAAGACGCCGTCTTGTACCTGCTGGAGATCCCGAGGGGCGAGACTGTTACCATCCTGACCCAAAGCAAGCCTGACGGTACAAATCTTTACAGGAAAAGCCTGGGTGCACGGCCTCTTATGGATTCGTTTTAGTGGAAAAAATACATCAAATTATGTGTGCTAAATGTGCGTATATGCAGATGCGTGTTCTGTGGTCACTGAGTGTGTGTGTGTGTGTGTATGCAGGTTCTGTGGTCACTGAGTGTGTGTGTGTGTATGCAGGTTCAGTGGTCACTGAGTGTGTGTGTGTGTGTGTGTGTGTGTGTATGCAGGTTCTGTGGTCACTGAATGTGTGTGTGTGTATGCAGGTTCTGTGGTCACTGAGTGTGTGTGTGTGTGTATGCAGGTTCTGTGGTCACTGAATGTGTGTGTGTGTGTGTGTGTGTATTCAGGTTCTGGGGTCACTGAATGTGGGTGTGTGTGTGTGTGTGTATGCA
>JABFEA020000119.1:31028622-31040207 GCA_019775915.2 Cyphomyrus plagiostoma | reverse complement strand
ATACTGTTATCCTGTGAGTACAGAACACACTGTTATCCTGTGAGTACAGAACACACTGTTATCCTGTGAGTACAGAAAACACTGTTATCCTGTGAGTACAGAACACACTGTTATCCTTTTAGTCTGTGTGTACACAACACACTGATGTATTGACAAAGGGTGTTAGGGTACAGATTTAGTGCTGAACACAAAGTCACAGCGCTGCTTTGGTGAGTACAGAACACACTATACCTCGGCACTCTCTGTCTTGCCTCACAGTCTGGCTATTTACTACCTGAACTCTGTCTCAGAAGCATACAAAAACTCCAACAATGAGCTGAAGAAGAAGATGCAGATGGTGAGTGTTTGACATGTAATGCACAGAAAACACAATAAGCATAAAAAACAAGTGGAATGCATTTCTCTGCATTTGTGAATAGAGTCGCCCCTTCATATCCAGAGAGCACAAAATCTGAAAATGCTCCAGTATCTTATATAAAATGGTGTAGTATTTTCATATGACCTACGCACATCCTGAGTGCTTTAATGGCGTACTCACGCTTGGGCTGGTAGACGCGTACTGTGCCCAAGGATGACTGTCCCCCCTCCCCCCTCCCCTGCTGCACTGCACTCACACTGCATTTAACCTCCCAGGCCTGAGCATGATTGTCCCCCCTCCCCTTCTGAAATGCACTCACACTTTTGACATCAGTGCACACTTTTGACATCATTGTGTGACTGAAGAACACATTGTGTTGAAGAAAACATAGGAAGCAAAGGTCTATCACACAGCACAATAAAGTTCATGATTAATGTCCTTATTATGTGGCTTATTTGGAGTCATGTTGCCTGAGATGACCCATGGCCTTTTTATAGATTTATTGAGTATGTAACACAGTGATTTCCATTTAATTGTGCTGTGTGTATAAGAAGATAGTGCTATTTTTTGCCAGATATCACTGAATTTTGGTGTATTGCATCCAGTTGTTCCTGGATCCTCTCATCAGCCTAAATTTCCAGCAAACACTGCACCTCTGTCCCAGGGCAAAGTATGGAAGCCCATTTCTGCCATCTGGAGTAGAAAAAAACACTAATTTATCTCAGAATTCCGACTTATTAAGCCAAAATTCCGACTTGTTATTGCAGAATTCTGACTTAAGTCGAAAGACTTTTCTTAGCCAATCAGGCAGCATCACCTCCTCAACAGGATGCTACTTATCCCAAACACGTATTATTCACATAATGTAACCTTCTAGCAGTCTGGATTCCATGTTCACTCGCTACATTTTGAAAACAGTAATACAGGGTGGCACCAGCCCTGGCATCATCGCCTTGGTTTGAGTTATTCAGTTATTCTTATCATGCCAGTGTTTGCGTGGGACTTCCAACACCAACCCTAGACATAGACCATGTTATTGTCTCAACGTTGATTATAGTTAAATGCCTTGAATGGCCAGTATTAAATTATCAACATTGAAGCTGAATTGATTTTTAGTCAAAACTCAATAATTGATAGTGGCAAAACTTTGATTCAATGTTGATATAAAGTGAAACACTGAAAATCAATGTTGTTTCAACCTTTTTGTCTGATATGGAATCAATGTAATTTCAACATATGTGTGCTACCTGGGCATTATCTGAAAGACACGTTTGATTTTATACCAAATGTAACATATATTTTGTGCAATGTCACGATTGTTAGGGTCTGTAGCAGTTAATAATATAATAACTGCCGTTAATATAATAAAAGTCTGTATTGTGATTTTTATTAAAAAATGTTAGTACACTGTTATTACTTTATTGCCTTTTATTACATTCACAACCAGAATAATTACGTTATTGGCAGTTATTACAATAACGCTTGGTAATACTTTATTGGCTGCTATAGGGCCTTGTAGGTGTTATGCACGAAGCATTAACGTTAGATATGCCAGTTACTACACCTTATGAGGCCAGAGATAAGTTCTATTGCCCCTTTTCTTTTCAAACCAGGTTAAAGTCAGAATTCCAGCTTAATAAATCAAAATTCTGAGATTAATCTGTTCCTACTGAGTGCACTTCATGTATAATGTGTATGTGCACATGCGTGTGTCAGTCGCACCCTGACGTCAAGTCGCTGTTCTGTGCTTAGGCACAGTGGATGTCTACCGTGCCAAAGTCCTCCTCTTGAACCAGACATGAGCATGGCATGACATACTCTGCCCAGGCAACTTTAAGTTTTGATTTGATTTTTGGAACCTTTTTTTTTTCATATTATCGATTTGCAGTTAGATAAATCCATGGAATAGGATCCCGTGGGTATGAGGGCTGACAGTAGATTATGTTTATTGTATGCCTTAATATATTACCACACTATTTTCACTCCCACTATAAATGTACAGACGCTCCTATACTTACGAATGAGATATGTTCCCAAAGGCCATTCGTAACTTGAAATGTCCGTAAGTCCTCATTTTAAGGGTATACACAAGTACAAAGATCTAGGATGCTGGGAGTTCGTACGGCACGCTGCTGTGTGGCGGGAGTAACGGCCGGAAGTCATACGAGGCAGAACTGGCGCGCAGAAAAAAAATTATGTTGCGGACAGGAAATGGGAGCATAATGAACACAAATTGGACTTAAAGTCCTCTTTGTTCGTATGTCTGAAAGCTTGTAAGTTGAACATTCATAAGTAGAGAAGCGTCTGTATATACAATCTGTTTTTGCGTGAATGTGCTGTTTTTCATTTATTTCAATTCTTCACACTAGCAAAGAGACGAGGAGAAAAATCGCAGAAATAACACAAATAGCACTAATCAAGTGATGAAAGACCTAGAAGACCTGCTTCCCAACCGCTCTTTGGCACCCAAGCCACCTGCAGAGAGCAATGCAGGTGAGCTGCAGTTAGAGGAAAAACTATATAATATGGACATTTATGAACCAGACATGAGTTTTTTGAGTTAAAGCAATGATTTGACCATTGTTGCTGTGTAGGGTTAGGGTTACAGCTAGGCTGTGATTCCACCAGCCCTTGTGTTTGATGTAAGCCTGACACTGTCACGCACCACTCTCAGCTAATGGTTGCTTAGTACTATAGCAGACTGATCACAACTGAAGCTGTAGTGACCTCTTCCTTCCTTTGATATCTTAGACAACGATGAGAGTGGTAAACCTTCCAAGGTTACAGGGAAGCCTGGGACGGCAGCCACTGGTGTCAACCTTCAGAAGGATGTGTCCCTGGCGAGTCCCAACCCCCGCATTGCAGTTACACAACCCCCAGGAGCCCGGGGGCCAGGACCCCTACCTGGGGCAGAAACTAGCCGGAGCCGTGGACGAACACAGCCCTCCAGGAACTAGGAGCACAGTGACCATATCTGTGGCCTCCTCTAAGGGCTTCCGTGATTCCACTGCCCCCTGGGCTGTAAGTGCAGAAATGGAATGTGATGGATGCAGCACCTCATTGTAAAGCGAGCCTGGACTGCTGGAGCGTCCTCTCAGGCAGCAGGGTCCGGCTAGAAGGCTGCAGCTTTGTCCCTAAATCTGACGTCGCTTTTCTCTCACGTTATGGCCCAGAATATTTACTGAGCTGCCATTTACTCAACTCAGAGTGACATTTTACAAATGTCTGGGATTTTTCTCCAATTTAGATTTTTGTTCAGCACTTTGCAAGAATTTATCCATCCATCCATCCATCCATCCATCCATACATACATACATACACCCATATATCCATCGCCTAATCATTTATCTAGGACAGGGTAATGGGAATACAACAGAGTTTGATGAATTTATTTATTTTAACAGAAAGGTGTGTATAATACAGCCATGCGTTCAAAGATGGATGGCAAATACAAGAATTGTCCCATATGATGAATGGAGCTGAAAAATTCTTATCTCCCAGTGATGTCATAGTGCAACGCATTTCTCACTTGTTTCTGGTGAAGCTGGTGCAATCAACCCCACTGCACTGCCAGTCGTGTAAAGGTATAGTTCGTACAATTATGTACAGTACATGAGACTTCATAATGATAATAAACATGTTACTGGTGTATGTATTTGTTATATTGTATTTTAATCATTATTTTAGAGTGCTCTCTTTCTATTCATAAAAAACGTTTGCTTTAGTCTAGGTGTACAGTAGGTTATACCGTCTAGGTTTGTGTAAGTGCACTATGATGTTTGCAAAGTGACAAAATAGTCAAACAATGTATTTCTCAGAATGTTTCTCTGTCGTTAAGCGATGCATGACTGTATTCATAAATTCCAAGAGGATGTGTCTTTGAAATTATGATTGAACTTCAGTTTAGTGTTAGTAAGAACTAATAATGTGGTGCCACACCCTATTGTTATGTGGTTTAGGTATATAAAACTAAACTGAATTGAAACAATTAAACTATACTCTTTAAATTTAGTTTTTAAACAAATAAATTGTTCATTATAAAATTATCTATGTCTTTATCGTATTGTCTGCCTGAAACAATGTTAAAGCTAAAAATAAACATTTTAATTAAAAATTATAATACTTAACTTAAAAGCAATCATTATGATGCATTATAGATACCGTCATAATTAATTATAATGCATTCATAAACTATTAGTAACACGACTATACAGATGCTCATCTACTTATGAACTTTCAGACATACGAACGAAAAGAACTTTAAGTCCAAATGGTGTTCATTGGGCTCCCATTTCCAGTCTGCAACATCATTTTTTTCTGCACGCCAATTCCGCCTAGTAGTGTGCGTACTCCCAGCATCCTAGATCTTTGTACTGCCGTATACCCTTCAAATTATGTTGAATAACAACTTAAGAACATTTCAAGTTACGAACAGCCGTTTCGAACGTATCTCATTCGTAAGTAGAGGAGCATCTGTATTTATAAAAAGCCACATTATAGCCATGTTTATTATGCGTTATCAATGCTCTATGAAACTCATCTATAATGCACTATACATACCTTCATAATGCATTATAATGCCTATATTAGAATTAAAGATGCTTTGCACTGCATTTTGAAGGTATGTGTAGTGTATTAAGCAATATTACTATAATTTATCTGAAGAGAAACATGTCTTCACTGCACTATTGCACATCTTTTTCTCTGTTTATTCTCTGTTTATTTGTAAACTGGCACAGGATTGGGTGCAGGGAAAATGGGCTGAATCTGTTTCTCTGTTTATTCTCTGTTTATTTGTACACTGGCACAGGATTGGGTGCAAGGAAAATGGGCTGAATCTGTTTCTCTGTTTATTCTCTGTTTATTTGTACACTGGCACAGGATTGGGTACAGGGAAAATGGGCTGAATCTGCTTCTCAGCAGATTTGACTTCCAATCACTGGCACCCACTCCTCCAGTATTGCCAGCTCCAGTGTCTGTGCCAGTGGGGGCTTTCAGTGTCACTGCCTTATAGTATGGATTCTGAAAGAATTCAGAATGGGCACAATGAGATTACAGCAGTAGTATTCAAACTTTTTTTCTGATATATTTATTTTTCTGCCCACTGCCATCTACTGTTTTTATTTTGTAATTGCACTATTGGATATTCAGGTCAGGGCGACACGGTGGTCCAGCGGTTAGCACTATTGCCTCTGGGACCTGGGTTATGTGTGTGGAGTTTGCATGTTCTCCCCGTGTCATTGTGGGGTTTCCTCCGGGTACTCCGGTTTCCCCTCACAGTCTAAAGACATGCTGAGGCTGATTGAGGTTACTAAATTGCCCGTAGGTGTGCATGTGTGAGTGGTCGGTGTGTGAATGCGCCCTGCGATGGGCTGGCCCCCCGTCCAGAGTTGTTCCCTGCCTCGTGCCCATTGCTTCCGGGATAGACTCCAGACCCACAGCGACCCAGTAGGATAAGTGGTTGGAAGATGGATGGATGGATATTTAGGCACCTTACTATTCCCTCAGCAATTAATGACATTAACTTACTGCTCTTTGCCTGCAGTGCAGCTTCAGTCCTACGTGGAATACCGCCAAATCTTGAGCATGCTGAAAAATTTCAGAAACTCACAGACACTGCAAAGGCAAAAATATTTAAATACCAAAAATGATTTGGTTCACATCGCTGTCCCAGCGGCCAGCCTCGCTAAGCTGTCTTCATGACCATGCAATCTCGCCTTTCACCCAGTAACTTTCAGTACCATAAATTTTGCATTTTTAATAATGGGCCAAAGTATTATTTGCCAAATTTTTCGCTTGTGACTCCAGTGAAATTGAAGTTGTTACTGTATTGTAATTTGCAGCCTTTATAGAATTAGATTTGTAAAATTTCAAGTTGATCTTCTAATTTATGAAGTTTGTTTCTTTGCCTAAGTTTTGTTTAAGGGATGAATTGGAAGATAACTGTGAAATATTGTAAGAAGTTGGCATGGATGAAAGACAGAAGGACAGACAGAAAGGCAAACAGATCGACAGACAACTTGCATCTGGACATCTGAGTGTCACACATCCAGCACGACAAGCCTGTGGCTGATAAACATGGTACCTCAACTAAAAAAATGTGCTTATCAGTCATCAGGTTTTTCTCAGGTTTCACTGGCTTAAAAAATTGATTCCGTTTCTAAAGTTACAATTTCCAGCAGCTTCTTTAATTGCATATTCAAAATTCAAACACCAGTAACTCACATCCAGAGGAAATGTTCAGCTTTTACTGGCCATTCCCTTGTTTTCACGTCTGAAGTGCTACTATAATTCCTTCTACAGCAAGAAAATGAAAGCATCTACAGTCTTGAGCTGAGGCTGGTACAGCAGCATCCCTGTGGAGGGAGGCCCAGGTAACCAGATCACCCACCTTTATAGTTAATGAGTCACAGCACACCTTGCGGCGATAGTGGAGCTGCTTACTGCCGTTTTCTTAGGGTTAAACTGACCCTAAACCTCACCCAGACAGGCTCATGCTTTCTTAATCAGTCCCTCTCTTTTCTTTGTCTTCTTTGGGCTGCATATGTGTGTGTGTCTTCGTAATCGCCTGTAACCTTATGTGTTTCTCTAGGGCCCCTCACAATTCAATGGAATGTTGTTAGGATGTTGTGAAATGTGTGTGTGTGTGTGTGTGTGTGTGTGTGTGGGGGGGGGGGTGGTGGTGGTGGTGAGATCCTTTGACTAAAGTTAATAGCGTTCTGCTCTCTCCTCCACTCTCATGCCCTCTGCTCTCCTCATCTTGCTCCTCCACTTGCTCTCCTCTTGTTTCTCTCCTCAGTTCTCCCTCTAGTAACAGAACAGGAAACCTTATGCTATGCTTTAATATACTATAAAATTAATACTATTACTAATAATTCGTCTAATAGTGGTTTGCAGTGAAGAAATTTTAAAAAATCTCACTGGCATGAATAAAAGTTAAGTGACTTTTTTTAATACAAGCACTACTTTACCAAAGCCCTTAGCATACACCATACTTGCATGCTTTGTGTAAAACATAATATGTTGTGTAAAGCATAATATGTCCACAATTTATGTGCACGTTATATGTGATCATGTGATCTGTGTGATTTGACTCTTTGTTTTTTCCTGCTGGCTCCCATGATTGGTTGGCCTTTCTGTCATATGTTTCTATAGGTAGGAGGTAAGTAGTTTTCTTTTCTTTCTTTAATTATTGAGATTTGCTTTGTTAGTTTCTTTTCTTTTCTTTGGCTCTGCCCTTGTCCCTTATTCCCTTCAGTGACATGGTTACGTGCGTAAATCAAAGGGCCAAAGAGCTACGTTTTGAATCTTCTCAGATCCATGTGACGTACATGACTACATTACTCATTATCCTGCTTGTAGACCACTGCAGTCCCCTGCAGACCACTGCAGTCCCCTGCAAACCTGTTATGTCCATCTGACCCAGACCAGGGGTGTAACAGGTGCACGATCAACTGAATCAAGTTGAAAACATGCAAAACACACTAACAAAAATAAAAGCTGGATTTGCTTAGCTATCCGACAGCAGTGCAATAACATACATTTGTGGTTTCCTTGTTCTGTCATTTTGGCTCCAAGCCCTGGCAGGCAAGCATGTGGAGCTAGCATGCTGGAGTTAGCATGCAGGAGTTAGCATGCAGGAGTTAGCATGCTAGAGTTAGCATGCTGGAGTTTGGTTCAGCGCTGGACAGCAGGTATGGAAAGGCAGAGGACACTGAGCAGGAGAAGCCCTGTCTGAGCTCCACCAAGCATCGTGTTACCTGCCCTGACAGTCTGCAATGGTGCCTCTTCCCGCCATGATAGGCAAATACACAGGGAGCTACTCTCGGCCCGCTGTTTTTATGTAAAACCAGGATCAAAACCAGTTATCTGAACAAAGACTGATTTATGAGTTGTGAAAATGAGACCAAAGGAATAACAATGTGTTTCATGAAAATCTGGTTTCATTTGAAGAGTCAAAGCAACTACCTGACAGAAGTTATGAAAACATTTTAATAAACAGCAGGACACAATCTATGTGAACCAAAAATACAGACAATCAGACTTTATGGGCTTATAGCTCAGTCGGTAATTACATTATCGAACAGGCAGCCCAGTTCTTAACATGTAACTAACCTCCAGTTTAACAATGATGGTGTTTAAGTCAAGGTTTCCCAGTCCGGTTCTCAGGGATCCATTGACAGTCCATGTTTTTGCTCCCTCCAAGCCCCTAGCAAAAACATAAACTGTCTGATAGGGAACACAGAGGGAGGAAAAACATGGGCAGGCTGTATAGGGACCCCAAGGACCGGACTGGGAAACTGCTTTAAGTGATGGGGAGGTCTGTGCCTTTTCTAACAAGTGAGTAGTGATAATTTTGTCCAGCATGCATTTGAATCACACAAGTTTATGGACCATTTACACAGATACACTTCAATATTTTATTTTAAGCATATTCCATCTTGCTTTCCTTTAAGACACACACATAGAAGATGACATATATGACTATTCTGCCAAGGGCAGGAATCAAATTGGCAACCTTTCAATCATGGCCGCAGAGGCCAGACCCACTGAGCCACACAGCCCTCTTTGTGAAGTTATCTATGGTCTATGCTATATATGGTAAATGTGTCTTGAGGCCGCACTGTGGATGCAGTTGACATGCACTGGATCAGAGTGTAATTAATGTTTTATGGTTTCACTGTTGAGATGGGTGCATGCAATGGGGCCTCTGCTACACTCCTTACATTCCCTTTGACTGTGGAGGTTATGTTATAGTTACCAATATTTATTAGTTTTATAGCTAATTGTTGTATCGTTTTGGAGAGTGGGGGCAGGAGAGCAGCCTACAGTTAGTGTAGCCTAGCGGCCTGTGAACTCGTTAATCTCCCACTGTGTACATTTTACATCCATTTAAACACCTTTAAACTTAATGTTCCAATAGATCTGCAAAGAACCTTAAACATGTTTAAATTAACATTAATACAAAAAAGTAAGAGTGAGTTATATGGCATTTGGTTTTCATTATCATTCTCTTCGTGTTAAAAACAAGTCCTCAGATTTGTTTCTAAAATAAAACATATACAGTATAAAACATGAATCATTTAAAATAGTTGTTAAAACATCACATTTCATCAACAAACAGGAAAACACGAACATTAGGTGTTAATGTTTCTCATTGACCTTCATTTATCACTGCTGCTGTCTGCCCAGTACAATGGAGGCTCACACTATGTTGAATATCGTAAGGTTGTGTTTGAGGACGGTGTCCTTCACAGCTTCGAAGACAAAGCGGATGTTCTGTGTGTCTGTCGCACAAGTGAAGTGGGCGTAGATGGTTTTCTTCTTGTCTGGATTTTGCTCCACAAACATTTTCAGAATGAATTGTTTGGCTGATTCTGCATCATTTGCGCCTGAAAACACCACAAACCATTACCACTCTGGGCCACGAAACCCTACAGTCATCATTATCCACCATGAGGAACTACTTAGAAAAATCCATTTTTATCCACTATGTAAGGTAAAATAATCATAGACTCCATGGTTACAGCTGCATCAGCAGTTATGGTGCGGTGTGGCAGTGTGAAAGCCAGGAGAACTATCCACAAATGATTTAAACGAATGAAGTATTTAAAAGTATAAATAATTCAAATTTCTGTAAATAATTATGTGAGATGAACATCAGAACAACAATGAAACCAGGTGATACATTAGAAACAAACTATCAGCATTAAACCATTTTTGCATTTCCTTGTAAAATATTTTATTCTACGTTTATAGTAAGTGTGCTTCACACTACAGAGTCATAATATTTTGCTGTCAGTTTGGAAACAAAACACTGGAAAAGCTCAACGCAGCCAATGCACACAAACAGAAACTAGGGAGCACAGCAACTTACCCTTGAAGTCAGGGAAATAGTCACCTAAGTGAGAATATGCAATCTTCTCCTCTAAAATATCTTTTTTATTAAGGAAGAGAATAACAGAAGACTCCTCAAACCAGGCATTGCTAATGATGGTCTTAAACAAAGCCTTGCTTTCCTCCATGCGGTTCTGGAAAAACACCATCACCAACCATGTAAACCCCAAGAAACAACCATGGTCAGTTACATCATTAGCAGACAGACATCAGATTTCACAAGAGACCATGACCAAACTTTTGACACCAATCAGTAATAAATAATATGTCTATAAATCAGTAAAAAATAAATGTCTTCATTTGTCAAATGGAAAAGCAACATTTTCCATATCAGTTTTGCTTTTAAAGATCTGCTTGAATTTATTTACCTCATTGCGAGATTCATATAAGACTTGGTCGTATTCATTAAGTGCGGCAAGAAAGATGATGGATGTGACCTTCTCAAAGCAGTGAATCCATTTCCTCCTTTCTGATCTCTGACCTCCCACATCGACCATCCTGAAAGAATCACATGACACCAAAAAGCCCATAACTCCTAC
The DNA here is from genome assembly GCA_019775915.2 of Cyphomyrus plagiostoma. Classification (NCBI taxonomy): domain Eukaryota; kingdom Metazoa; phylum Chordata; class Actinopteri; order Osteoglossiformes; family Mormyridae; genus Cyphomyrus; species Cyphomyrus plagiostoma. The sequence goes on along the minus strand of JABFEA020000119.1, from coordinate 31,029,413 downwards.
AGCAGTCTGTATATTAGCATCTTCGCTTCTGTTAGCCTCCATAACCCTGATGTTTACCACACTCATAAATCACCTCTAACTCCTGATACCAATTTCACCATGGATCTGATTCCATTCCTTGCCAGAGACGCACCTGAAGATCATATTTTCTAGGAGGAAGGGGTACTCTATGATTCCTGTCGTGGGTGCTCTAACTCGTAAGACATCCTGTTCAGTCGGCACATACGTAGGTGCCGAGATCCGGTCCATGGAATCCAGGTAGCTGAAAGTAAATGATGCAACATTGTCAAACGTTGTGAAGGCTGGGAAGCCTGAAGGTAGCGCAGTCAGAACAAGTCCACTGGTGTTTCAATAGTTCCAATGTGCTTAAAATAGTTCTACTTATTTATACATAGAGACACAACATACAGAACCACTTACTACTTTGCAGAATCAGACAGCTGGTATTCGCGTCTCCTCTTATAGCATTCCTGAATGCCTTGGTCACTCCACAGTTGGCTGATGGCTTTAGCGTGTTTCTGGACTAAGGTGGTCACCAGGTCCACGTCCACCTGCTCCACGATGTCTGCATTTTGCTAAAATCAGAAAAGTCTCTCTGCTAAAGCTGAGCATCGACACACCTGTGCTACCTGTGTCACGCAGCATCATCACACCTGTGCTACCAGTGTCATGCAGCATCATCACACCTGTGCTACCTGTGTCACGCAGCATCATCACACCTGTGCTACCTGTGTCACGCAGCATCATCACACCTGTGCTACCAGTGTCATGCAGCATCATCACACCTGTGC
>JABFEA020000119.1:30999034-31014228 GCA_019775915.2 Cyphomyrus plagiostoma | reverse complement strand
CAACTGCCATGTGATTGCTTGATTAGATAATTGCATTAATGAGAAATTGAACAGGTGTTCCTAATAATCCTTTAGGTGAGTGTATATTTAAATATTTTTAGGAAAACCTTATATTTCTGACTATTCTTTATTTTTACTTCTTCTGCATTGTCACTGGAGTGGCATGCCAAATTTCTTTGTACACCATGACAATAAAGGTCTCTATCCTATTTTGAAAATCTTTTAACACGTATATTCAATACAGAAATTACATTCAAAAATCTTTGCTCATACCTGTCCATTGGGGTGTAAAAAAACGCAATTAATGTTAGTGCAGTCAAAAACAACGTATTATGGCGCCACATGGACTTCGACCAACAATGCCTCTTAATAACGAAGCTGTTCCATGCATCATCCCACACCGGGCAACTCTGATATGAGGCATTTGTGGTGAGAGCTTCCCTATATTACCTCCAGGTGGCAGTGGGTGACGGTTGTAACTTCAATTTCATGAGTCCATTGTTTACATGTCTTTTTTTCACTCGAGTATCACTGGAATTCTATACTGAACTAAAAACTGATCATTTTACACACAATATACTGAATGTATTAATGTGAAGACATGCAATGAAAAAACACAGATCTATCGTCATTAAAATTTCCTAACAATCAGGCATATTGTAACCTATTGCTTGTCATGTGCACCTTCCAGCTTAAGTTAGCGCATACATTTTACTCAGTATCAGTTTTTTTGCCAAGTACTTTTCTGTGACTGACAGCTGGGGAAATGAGGACTCAGATGCAGAAACAGGAGAAATTGGGGCTTTAATTGGAGCAAGAAAAAAAAGGGTTGTATGCATGGGTCAGAAAACAGCACAGGCAGACAGAATCCAAATTGTAAGACAAAAAAACAGACTGGTGAATCAGGCAAGGGTTGGGCAAGGTGAGGACAACTATCAGAACAAGGCTAGGCAAATAAGAATCTAGGAACAAAATGATCAAGGTATCAGATAAAACATTCAAATTCTCAAAAACTGAGAAGATCTCACGTCCGAGTAACACATCAGGGGGCGTAAAATAGGTGGTTTTATAAGCGGGAATCACACAACAGCTGAGGATATACATGGCTGATAGTAGGGATCACGGGGGGGCTGGGTTTCCCTGACTGGGTGGAGTCCCAGAGCTGGGGCTCTCTGGGGGGCAGGGGCTTGGCGAGTTTGTGACAGTACCTCTCCTTAACAACTTATCTCCTGGCAGTGGATCCAAAACACTGGAGTAGTCATGATGAAATCCGTCGACTAGGGAGGGGTCCAGGACGTAGCATGTCAGAACCCAGGACCATTCCTCAGCCCCGTACCACTCCCATTTGCCAGAAACTGGAGGTTGTACAGCCTTGACCACTTCCTCTATTCCCCAGGATACTCCTTCCACAAAAAGCAAGCAAGTAGCACTGGCTCCAGAGTCCTAGGTTGGGACAGGGCAGCAGTTATGAGGTCTTTGGTGCCTAGCTGGTGTGAGATCCCAAACTTGTCCACCTTGTCTGATGCACATTTAAAAGCTTAGCAGACTGGGAAGATTCTCTGGTCTATCCAGACCAAAAAACGGTTTTCACCCACTCCAGCCACTGTTGCCACTCTTACAGCTCTAATTTGACCGCCCACAGTTCCCTAACTTCAATGTCAATTCCTTTTGGCTGAGGAGAGTTTTTTGGAGAAGAAGACACACAGGTGTAGCTTATTTCCAGATGGGGAGTGTTGAGGCAGGACAGCTGGAACTCCTGTCTCAGAGGCCTCCACCTCAACCACAAACTATCTGTAGGCATCCAATGTCTGCATGATAGGTACTGATGTGAATTATTTCTCATCATTGAAAGCTTCTTGCACTGTTGATGTCCACTGAAAACGGACCTTGAGAGAGGTTAATGCTGTTTGTGGGGCAGCAACTGAGCTGTAAACTGAAAAAAAAACTGCCTATAGAAATGAGAAAACACAGGAAGCATTGGAGTTCTCTGCAGGAGCAAGGTTGTGACCAGTCAGGAACAGCATTGACTTTCCCTGGGTCAGTCTGGATTAACCCCTCCGATGTAACAAAGCCCGAAGAGGAGAACTTGCCTCCTTGGAATTCACAGTCCTCTGCTATAACAAATAAGTTGTAGTCCTCTGTGGATGTGTTGGACATGCTTGTGTTTGTCATGCTAAACAATCACAATGTTGTCCAGGTAAACGAATATGAATGTGTTGATCATGTCCCAGAGGAAATCATTAGTCAGGCTCTGAAACACAGCAGGTGCGTTAGTCAACCCAAAAGGCTTCATCAGATACTCGAAATGACCTGTGGGTGTGTTGTTGGGTCTTTCGCTCATTACCGTCCCTGATCCTAACCAGATGATAAACATTGCATAAGTCCAAATTTAGTAAAAATAGTGACCCCCCCCCCCCCCCTTTGATGCAGGTCAAAGATGAACGGCAGCATAGGTATTGGGTAACAGTTCTTAATGGTGATGTCATTGAGGCCTTTTCCTTCAGAATCCCATCTTTGTTCCCCACAAAGGAGAAGCCTGCCGCTGCTGGTGAGAAAGAAGGATGAATGATGGTTGCCTGGAAGCAACTTCCCAATGTGCATCTCCATGGCCTGTCATTCGGGGGCTGACAGAGGATACAGCTGTGCCTTAGGAGGGGTTGGTCCTGGAAGTAAGTCAATAGCACAATCATATTGGCAGAGGGAGCATGACAGCTCGAGACATGCCGAACAAGAACGATGAATGTGTGGTGTCTGAGGTGTGGCAGGCGTGGTTCACTAGGATAGGGAGATGATGGAGAAGATGGAACCACCGTCTGGGCTATGTGTAGTCAACCAAACCCTAGTAGTCAGATCTGTTGATCAATCCACTTTTGAAAGATTCCTGGGATTCACTGACCGCACAGACAGAATCCAAAAAGACAGAAAGTAAGGAAGGGAAGGGTGGGGCACAGCGTGAACAACAATCAGGACAAAGCAAGGGAAACTCGGAATCTAGGAACAACACAGAATGAAGAACCAGAGGAGAGATATCAGGCGATATGCTCTACGTTTCTGAAACTAAGAAGATCCTGCATCCAAATGATGTGTTAGAGAAACTAAAATATGCGGCATAATAAGCAGTAATCACACAACAGCCAAGGAGGGGCATGACTGATAAGAGGAATCAGCAGAGAGTCTGAGACGCGGGCTGAGCAGGGCTTCCCCGACTGGGTGGAATCCCGGCGTCGGGGTTCCCTGGGGGTTGGCGACAGAAGGAATCCCTCTACGAAGTGTGTGATGTTGACGGGGTGTCCCGGCTGGTTCGTGACACGTTTTGTGTATGTGATCATTAAAGGTGCCGTCTGTCTGGGCTAAAAAAACATCATCCACACTAAAACAAAATTTATGTGCATTTACCAGTTTTAATATCCACAAAAAAAGATGTTAACCATGTACAATGGCTGCAAAAAGGGGAGAAATTTTGAAAAAATAGTTTCTCTCCTTCCTTACAACTTGCTAGGTTGATGGGGATAAGGGGACATCATTGATGCATTTTATAGTGAACAGAGGTGCTTTGCCTGTTACGGTGTCACATGAATAACATGTCACCAGTTTTCATATTTGAATATACCTCACCACTGAAAAAACAAAACGTCAGAAAGTTTGTTTGAAGAATAATTCAAAGGGTATTTGTTTGATTGTTTGCCTTTCCCCAGGACATATCGAGAGAGCCTACAGTGGATATAAACAGTGTACACGCCCCTGTTAAAATCCCAGGTTTTTAATGATGCAAAAAATGTGACCATGATCAAATCATTCCAAAACTTTCCCCAGTATTAATGTACAATTCATCTGGAAAAAAAAACAAATCTGTTAGGGGTGAAAATATAAAAAATAAAATACATACGAAAAAAAAAAAAACTAGCTGCATGTGTGTCCTCACCATTTTGAATGTGTGTGTGTGTGTGTGGGGGGGGGGACACTGGAATAAAACTAATATTTAATATTAAATGTGGGGTGGTCCAAGCTAATAATTATGAAATGTGAGGGGGACATGGTGGAATTCAATGGTGGCGCCTCCTATGATAGCCACTCCTACAGTATGATACTCACTCCTATGATAGCCACTCCTATGATACTTACTCCTATGATACTCACTCCTATGATACTTACTCCTATGATACTCACTCCTATGATAGCCACTCCTATGATACTCACTCCTATGATACTTACTCCTATGATAGCCACTCCTACGATTCTCACGCCTAGGATAGCCACTCCTATGATACTCACTTTTATGATAGCCACTCCTATGGTACTCACTCCTATGATAGCCACTCCTATGATATTCACTCCTATGATAGCCACTCCTACAGTATGATACTCACTCCTATGATAGCCACTCCTATGATACTTACTCCTATGATACTCACTCCTATGATACTTACTCCTATGATACTCACTCCTATGATAGCCACTCCTATGATAGCCACTCCTATGATACTCACTCCTATGATAGCCACTCCTATGATACCCACCCTTAAACTAATACTTTGTTGAAGCACTTTTTGATGTAATTACAGCATCCAATCTCTCAACATCATCTTGATAATATTTGCCCACTCTTCCTTGCAAAACGCTCCAGATCTATTAGATTGTAAGTGCATCTCTCATGCTCTGCCCTCATCAGGACACCCCACAGAATTGCCCTTTTGTCATTTTTATATTTAATAATATTAGTAAATAATGTCTATAGGACAAGTGTAATAATTTAAATCCATCCACCTCTCCATCATACCCTTCCATCCATTTATGCTAAGCAGGGTCATTGTGGGTTCTGGCCCCAATCCCAAAGAGCGCAGGTCATGTGAGAGGGGTACACTCTGCACAGGGTGATTATGGAACACAGAATATGATATTCCTGATTTCGAATAACAGCAACAAGATAAAAACTGCAATAAAGAAAATCAGGGTGCAAACCAATGCAGGTAACTTTCAGTACACTGGACCATATCATTACATCGGTCAATACATCTATTCTGTCCACAGTCTTAACAGCCAGTCGTCTGGGTTTAGCTGCTTGTCTATTACTTCAGTGTTGAATGTCCCTGATGTGGAGGAAAAGAGATAGGGGTCATTCGTGGAATTGGAAGCCCCTTATCTTAACTATAGCAGCATTAAAAAATAATGGGAGAGAGAGAGAGAGAAAAGATTTGAGGCAGACCAGAGACAGCCAACTCAAACACAAATGATGGAGCAGCTAATGGTGGTGATCTCAGTTTTAGGCTGACAACTCTCCTAACTCTCACAGATAGTTTTGTGGTCATCGTCCACCGTTCACCTCGCACCTGTAGCAGTATGTGGGATTTAACACTTAGGTTATCATTCTATACTTAAATACAGAGAGTGTATTAAGACCCTGGATATGATATAAAGCTTTGTCTGAGAATCAGGTTGGAGTGCATGAAAGAAGAAAATCCAAAAGACAGACTGGAGGAAGTTTCTTTAAAGGTGAGAAGAAGTATATCATATTCTATTATAAATATTGGACTTGTTAAATCGGGGAATGCATCGTAATTTCGTTGTTTGTTATTCTCAGTAATTCAATGATAATGAAGTCTTCTTATTCCTGCATAAGTAACATAAACGGTAATTAGCATGAACTATAAGACCAACCCACTATCGTTGCATTGTTTTTCAGGTGTTGATATTCTGGTCTCTGTTTTGGTGTATTTTACAGTCATTTAATATTATTTATCAGGTTATTTTATAATCATTCTTTATCGTAATCGTATTCTTACTCGTACGTAGTTTGTTAGATTCGCTTTTGTCTTTCTATTGCATATTTCATCAAGTACAGTTCGTTAAACAGGTGGAAAGACATCTCACTGAACAGAGTGGTACAGTGCATTGTTGTGGATGTGACAAATAAAACTTGATACTCGACAACGTATAGGTGCTAATTATTCACTATAACTTCACGTGACGTGTAATATTACGAAAAAGCTAATTAGATTCAATCAAGTTTCTGATATTAATAAGTATGCATAAAATTTAGGATTTAGTGAATGTATTGTGACACGTGATGACCGAACAGCACCATATTTCAGCCTTCAACAAGGCTTTGTATATACAGAAATGCAACTGCGCTATATCGTCTTCTGTCGAAAAGGTATACCTACACCGTTACACATCATTGTGCCTTCAGAAAATAATCTGGACACTCAGATTATTATTTCGTTTTCATGTCAATGGCTATCAATTTCCGGTCATCGAAATGTATACAAAAATGTATCAAATTCTCAGACAATACCCGTGGATAAATCTGCAATTTCAATGAGTTTATTTCCCTAAAATACCATCAACAGCAATTCCACGGACTGCACAGATACGCTTTATATCGTAATTATTTGTCTTAGATTCAACCCATGTTGTGCGTCAAACTGCACGTCACAGATACATAGGATAGAGTGTTTGAGGGGAAGTGCGCATATATCCTTTTAACACCATCAGGTAATTGGAATGCTGTATATACTGTCTGGAGGCACAAATAGACTAAGTATTGTAAATAATTTTCTGAGCATTGAAATGAAAGTAAACGCATTTAGCTACATCACGGTATAATTTCCTCAGCCTTTTTTAATGCTTATCAATTCAACCGGCGGTGTGTACTCTGTATGTCTACGTCTAAGGGCTTTTACTCTGAAAATGTATGCATCGTTACATCGAAATGCCTAGGTGAATAACATACTCTTGGCTATGAACACTTTTACACTGCTGCTTATGCGGTTGTAGGCGGCGATCGGCGCATTCTGGTACCCTGTTATCACCATCGTTTTCTTCTTTCAGTCTACAGTTCCTCTGCGCTATTGAAAATCAAGATCTACCCCGTGTAGCGGCGGAAGGGGGGGGGGGGCACCAATACCGATTGGGCCGAATCTCTGGGACATTTTCATTATTTAGAAATGTGACACTGCAGGACAATTTTCGTGGAGACAGAGAGAAAGACCATTCCATCACATTCGCTCGCCGACTCTCTGTATCCAGGCTGAGGTTTTGGCATCGCAGGATCCGCCATGATTTCCTTCTGGAAGGGGGATGGAGCGGCTTGTTGGGGGTTCTGCTGGGTTCTTCTCGGGTTCTGCTGGGTTCTGGTCGGGTTCTGGAGGGCTTGTGCCGCTTGTCCCGCATCTTGCATTTGCAATGCGTCCAGAATCGTATGTCTTGAACAGGATCCTGGGCTTGCGGCTTTCCCTGTTCTCCAGTCAGATATTGACATGGAAAATGTCACCGAAATGTGAGTAAGATCTATCATTATTTTTACACTATTCTTACTAGTACTCGTGCAAACCGTAGTAATCCAGCAAAACCGAATAATAAAACAAAGATTTACATTTGACAAAGGAATTGAAGTAGGCTATTGTATGCGAAATAATGATATGAGGAGGAATATGTCAGTTAATTTTCCCCACAGTTTACAACTCTCGCATTTTAATATTGGTGAAGTGTTAACAATTTGTAATTTACACCAGATGCGCCCTTTTGGGTGCGTAATTTTATTGGGTTATTATTATTTAACAATAAGCACTTCCATTTTCTGTTATTAAACGATAAAAATATGTTTCATATGAAACAAGCAGGACTCCCGTAGAGGTGGGACAGTGTGTGCAAATGGTAACGTTTCCAAGTGACTATCAAAGAGTGCTACATGATACTGAATATGCTATAAAACGTCTGTTTGTTGCATTTACTGTCTCTCTGTGTATATATTTTAATTTCTTGTTAATTAAACTGAATATCAGTATAGATAGACTCTTTGGAGAAATGCGTGTAAATTTGGCCTTTATTTGTTCTTGAACACGGAACAAATAGACAATTTTTACAGGTGTAACTTGGCTGAGATGGAAAAAAATGAAATACTTTATATTGTATTTCTGTATGTTTTAAGGAGATCGGCTACAAGATAACTGTTCGCATAATGGTCAGATTGTTCCACTGAGGTGCATTTGTCGTTTGACTGCAGTTTATGAAGTTTGTGTATTATAACAGTTTTACACACTGGCTACAGTCCCACAATGTAAATGGCAAATCGTTTTACTTGAAGTGAAATAAATCAGCAATATTTGCAACATGAAAATAGTAAATATTAAACAGTAAATGTTTGCAAATTGAACATTATTGTTTCATATTTTAAATGTGTTCATTTTAATAGATTTATTGCAAATCAAAGCAGACTCTCTTCAATCAATGACAATGATCTAAAGTTCTATACAAACCTCAGGAGTCTGTAAGTATCATGCATCTTTTATGGGTTTATTGAGTTATCAATCAGACATCTGCTCACAACAAAATGCAGTAACACTTTACTTCAGGGGCCACAGATAATGTAGCATTAAACTGTTTCTTTTGTATTAATCAGCAAGACACCACTGAGACACACTGGGCAAGGTCCCGCCCCCAAGCACCGCTCCCTGGGCACTGAATTAGCTGCCCCCTGCTATGTCACGATGTCACATGGGTCAAATCCAGAGGACACATTTCGTTGTCGTGCACTGTGCTGTGGTGTGTCAACAATGATCACTGATCACCAAATTCAAAATTCTAATCACGAACTAAGTGTTAGGTACATACTGATCTCATGCACGTTCATCATTAATGAATAATGATGCATATTTTTTCTCAAGAACTTTGTTACTATATCTGTTACTTCTGTGAACCTTTGTGAATTACCGAAGGAACTATCAAAGTAACAAATAATGAATGAATAACACTAGTGAAATACTGGGTAACACTTTACTTGATCAGCGCATGATGCTACAAAACAGAATGTTTTACTTTTCTTTAACAGAACTGTGACAAAGACAGAGCTGACCTCCATTTCTCCAGTGGCCTTTCTGAGTAACGCCAAACTGCAGTATCTGTAAGTTTGTTTATCATTTTTATCATTATTATAACTAATTATGATATTCGCTGATGTCTGTAATTGAAAGTAATATATATACATGTTATTAACCATAGCAAGACTAGTTGACTGTAACACGAGCAGTGTAAATAGTAGAAGCCACATCAGTATCTGCAGTGGAAAATTCGAGAAGTCTGACAAAATCATATATTTATTTGCTCCTTATGGAAAATGATTGTTGATAATGTCTGATTTGTGTACTGTTGAGGGTAACAGTATCCACAACCGCAATGTTAATATGAGCTCTAGAGACTATGTATTAATAACAGCAGTATTAGTATTTTTGTGATAATTGGGGTACAGATGTGTTTAGAATATATCAGCTGACAAGATTATTAATTTTGGTTCATAGGAATCTAAAGGACAACAGATTACCTACGTTGTCATGGAAATCCTTCCAAAACATAAACATTTCATATCTGTAAGTTCTTTAATTCAATATTTTTCCATTTCATAGGACGTAGACATTTTAATTATGTACAAAATAGATATTTTCTGCATCATTGCCTTGAATGAAATTGAGATATTTGAACATATATATCAGATGCCAACATGCTAAGCTGTATGGCTCAGGTCGGGCCGCCTTTGCTCACCCTAACCCTAACCCTAACCCTAACCCCTAACCCTAACCCTAACCCTAACCCTAACCCTAACTCTCCTGTGTGCTCGTGTGTGCTAGTTATGGTAACTATAAGATCCCTGTGTTGCTAAGTGTATGCTAACCATGCTAACATCAGTGGACTGTGTCCCAGGCTGCTGGGTGGAAACCCTCTCCAATGCTCCTGTGGGAACCTCTGGCTTAGACACTTTCTGGGAGAGCAGGCTGAGAGCCAGAGGTTGCGCTGTCTAGAAGAAGGTGTTGGAGAGAAGCCGCTGTCCCAGCTCTCCCCCCCCACATGCGGTACCTCCTTAACGGTGCACACACGTGTGCGAGAGCACAACAGCCATTTCAGGAGGAATGTCAGGAAATGAAAACCGTTGATAAATTTAAGACATTTATCAGGGAAATCTCTGAACATTAAAGAATAGCATGTGATAACATTCAAGAATGCAAATGTACTTTAAACAAACATCTTATTGATTGTTGTACTTGTTGGCATTAGGCTGAGTACAATAACACAGCATATCTGTATGTTTGTGAGTGCTGTTACTCTACCGCTAACATACTTGTATGTGCATGAGTGCTGTTCCTGTATCCCCAGGATACCTGTGTATGTGTGAGTGCTGTTCCTGTATCCCCAATATATCTGTGTATGTGTAGGTACTGTTACTACCCCCCAGCACACCTGTATTTCTGTGATCATTTGTCATATGTGTTGATGTTTACCACAAAACCTAAATAGAGATAAGTTGTATATGTATTTTCAAGCTCTCTTGAAGGAAATTAATTTTCTATTTTGTTGCTTGTAGTTCCTCCAAATACTGTGACCAGTCCATCTGTCATCACTGAAATGGAAGGAAGTGAAATTACAGTGACATGTAGTACATCTGGGGTACCCACGCCTCAGCTTAAATGGGACACAAGCAGTATAGCCACTGTACGTCAGGTGAGGTTTGCAGTCTTCCTAGCCGAATTCTAACCCTAACCTTAAACATAATTGTATTTCCTGGTTACACTGACAGGGAAATTTGGAACGATACCATTAACTGATATATTTTTGTCTAATTTCGCCAGTACCATTTATTAGTGGAATACCACTATGAAAGCTCGATCCGCTGACAGGATTTAATAATGAATTATAAAACTGACAGGGACTGCATTGTGGATACCCTCCCCCCCCATTAACAAAGAAATATCTAGTGAACAAAATAACTGGTTCATCCTTCATTATTTTGGGATTGGGAGTATTATCTCTTTGTTTATGAAATTACTTGTTAAGTGCAACTACAAAATTTTTGCATCTTTATTCACCATGAAGGTTCCTGTTGTGTTTTGGGAAAGCCCACTTTGCTCACATTTTAAAATTTTTCTGTGTGACAAACTAAAACTAATTCAATTTTTAAACGTTACACCAAATTGAAGCAGTGTTACATAATTTTAGAAAAGAAAATTATTTTTTTTGGACACTTAATCCTGTTACCACAATAACTCAAAAAGTATTTGACAAATTTTTTCAGTCTTTTTCCATACTCTGCTGCTACCTATTACTACTGTTTCAGTTTTGGAGCTCAGGTCTTAGGTCTATCAGGTATAGATTTTTAGTTGTAGATAGTAATAATAAGGTCCATTAAAGATCAAATAGAGTAAATATACTAGTGACATCAACTGAAGTTGTCGTCTTCACAAGGTTGAAGTCTTGTCTAAGTCACTCTTCTTTTTGCTGTCATTAAGCACTGTTGCTTCAATCTTGGTGCAATTTGTTAAGTCTTCACCCTTACAACATGTCTGCAAAGGTTGTTAAAGAAATACTTTTTGAGTAGGGGTGTAACACTACACATAAAACACATGGTTTGGTACATACCTTGGTTTTGAAGTCATGGTTCGGTATGTTTTTGGTACAGCGGGAGTAACAGAAACATAAATTACTTGTTTTTATCTTTATTAAACAGTGGTTTGAGTACAGTATGACTGTCTTTCTTAAATAAAAAGTCTCTGTTAATACAGCTGCAACATACTAATAAAAAACTACAATTTACTCAAAAGTGAAACACAATAGATATTCTCAAATAAATAACAATAAAATTAATATCCATTATGGTGCAGATGCAGAAAATGAATGCTACCTGATCGACTGTATATGGTATTCACATCAGCAGCTTTCAGATTCATATTAGAATTGTACAAGACAAATATTGTCTCAAAAAAGCACAACAAAACAAATATCCATTATGGTGCAGCATTTAAAAATGCCTTTGCACTTGTATTCACATTAACAGCTTCCAGCTTCACATTAGGTAGTGTAGCTTCATCCGCTCCTTTCCAAATGTCGCTTGGGGGAAACACACAAACACACAAAGGTTTGCCTGTGTTGCATTTGTTCGGTACATATGAGTACTGAACCGAAAGACCCATACTGAAAATTTTCGGTATGAATACTTGTACTGTTACACTCCTGTGTTTGAGTTATTGTGCTAACGGGATCAAATGTTTGAAACTGTGTTTTTTTTTTGGTATCACTGTGCCGTACTGCTTCAGTTTTGAGGTGATCAGTCTCAGAATTTGACCACGTTTTGTGTGTCAGGGTCAGTGCCCATCTGACCCCACCCTTCATGTCTTCTCCCCTGTTTGGCCAGCAGGTGTTGCTGGCCATCCTGTTCTCCACCCTGTTTCTTGTCCTTAAAGTCCCTAGTGTGTTTCCCCAGCTCCCCAGACTGCTGCATAGCTCATGGGTTGAGTGAATGGCTTAGAAGCTGACCTTCAGTTCTGGGTTCGAGTCTGGCCGTTGGCCTGCCTTACCACTTGTTTATTTTTGGGTTTTATTTTATCCTTAAGTTTTGGTTTTTCCTTATATCTTGTATGGTTTATCCTGCCTGTGTCTTGTTTTGTTATGTTTGTGTATTGTTCGGTTCTCAGTTGTTCATAATGTTGTTAGCTTTTAGTGTTTCATAATGCTTGGTGTTTGTTGGAGTTCTCTTGTTTTGTGATTAGTTCATTGTAATCCACCCCACCTGTTTCTAGTCAATTTATGTTCCATTTGATTGGTTGAGTTGATTACAAGTTATACGTGTCCTTTTTATTTCTGACCTCTCGTGGTCCTGCTATTTTTGTATTTTATGCCCACTGTTGATTTTGTTTTCCCGAATAAACCCCTGTTGTCTCTTGGAGCCACAAGGGGACCAGCACCTTTTCTCTGCCTGCACCATGCCGTGCCATAACAACAACGTATCTGCAAAGTTTGAAAAGGATTCATAAAATACTTTTAGAGTTACCGTATTCACCAGGTTGGATGTTCTGCAGCTGCTCCTTTCATGTTTAGCTGCTACATAGCGCTGCTACTTTATTTTTGAAATTTCATAAAATACCTACCATGCCAGAAATAAAATATCTGTTGCGATGACGGCGATGGGTGATGATAATAATGACAAAGTGTTATAAGTATGAAAAAATAAGTATGCCAACTCACTGGAGGTATACAGTATATCTTTTCTCAGATATACATCTGTATATCTTCTGAAAAGGTATCATGGTTATGTCTTGTCAGGTTGATAACTATGCACTCAAGGCTGTCCTAACCCTGAAGGGGCTTTCTGTCTCCGACAATGGCAGACGTGTCATCTGCAGCGCTGAGAACACGGCCGGTGGCAGTGAAGCCTCTGTGCTGCTCAACATTCTGTGTGAGCCCAGCATTGTAGCTTTATATTCATGTGATGCACATGTTTGATTGATTATGTATAGCTGTCTTTCTGTAATTCTATGTTTGACACAGTTGATACTGTAATTATTGTGCTCTGCCTAAAGAGATATGTGATGCTCTTCTGAACACGTGCTCAGTTGCTCCTAGGATCCTACAGCTCCTGACGCCTGTGCTGGATCACCACTGGTGCATTCCCTTCAGTGTGGCGGGAAATCCCAGGCCAGCGCTGCAGTGGTATCACCAAGGGAAGCTCGTGCCTGACCAAGACTACATCAAGACGCTGATCCACGACTGGACAGAGAGCGAGTATCACGGCTGTTTGCAGCTAGACAATCCTACACATATTAACAATGGGGATTACACTTTGCTGGCTAAGAACCAGTTTGGCCAGGACCAGAAGACAGTGTCAGCTCACTTCATGCGCACGCCTGGGATTGGTGACGATGGTGAGTATACAAAGAACTCACATTCTATGTAGGCAAATTTGTGTTTGACATGAATAGATGTGCTCCTATCACCCCGGTATGATGACTCTCCAGTTTAAGATCCATTATACACTCAAGGTGTATAAATCTGATTTATAATTTATTAGATAACACTTTACTTGACGGTGCACAAAAATATAATTTTGCTTATTTATTAATCAACCACAAATTAAGTCTTAGTTACATACTTATCTCAAATTTATCTTTAACAAATTGTGATGCATGTCTTATCTCATTCACTATATGTACTATATCTGTTAATTATGTGAACCATTATGAACCACCGAAGGAACTACTGAAGGAACAATTAATGAATAACACAAGTGAAATACTGATCTCATGTTTGTTCATCGTTAATGAATCATGACGTATCTTAAGTAGCGACTATATTTGTTCTTGATTCGTACTTCAGTAATAATGGAGTTATTACTAAGTATTTGTAGTCCTTTACCCTTTATTGTGGTTATGGTTTATCAGTATGGAAACATGCATACAAAAATTATACTTTGTAGTAACAAATGTTAATTTTTTTCATCTTTTTATAACAGATTTTGATTATGAGGGTAAGTATCTCTGAACTGTCTATTAAATAACATGTTAGTCAAGTTTTGATTAAAGCTAAAATTTTGTTTTTGTGACAATCATGTTAAGTTTCAGGATATTGTGAACAAGCTAAAATAAACCACAAAAGAGTTTCAGTCTGTTGGACGTACAAAAACCAAAATATACACAATCACTGACCGTATTTATAGTGTAGAACAGTGTTTCCAAACCAGGTTCTTGGAGATCCTCAGACAGTCCACATTTTTGCTCCCTCCCTGCTCCCAATGCAATTGTACCAAGGATTTTGTGTTTTTGATTGGCTGGGAGCTGTGAGAGAGCAAAAATATGGACTGTCCAGGGGTCCCCAAGAACTGGGTTGGGGACCAGTATTTCTGCCTATGATTTTGTTTTCATTATTATTATTATTATTCAACAGAAAAGGTGTCTATATCCTCTCAGGTGGATTTGTGTAAATGTTCTCTTAAGAAAAACGATGTGTGCACTCCTATCCTCACAATACTCATCTTCTCATGATGAAAGTTATGTAACAACAAAAGAAGAATGAGATATTTACATTTTCTGTTTAAGTGTTTGGGCTTTTGAATTTATATTTTATTACAAACAGCTTCTATACATTATTGTACTATTTTGTATAATACTATTATAATACTATAATACTAGTCAACAAAAAGTGTTCGTATAGTTTAATAACCATGAAGAGTATGTGTATCATAAGCCAGATAGATGGATATATTATTGAATAGTTTTGCTTCAGAAATTAATCTTGTAATTCAATTTCATTTTTTAAATATCAGCTGACTCGGAACCTGCTGACAGTGTGGCTGTAAGTATGTGCATAGTATGTATAGTGTGACTGCATATATATAGACAGTTTATACAGTGTGGCTGTAAGTATGTGCATAGTATGTA
>JABFEA020000119.1:30981959-30995012 GCA_019775915.2 Cyphomyrus plagiostoma | reverse complement strand
CAGTAATCTCTGCGGGACACCCAATAGGAAGGAGAGAATTACAATCCCAGTGCTAGCAGTAATCTCTGCGGGACACCCAATAGGAAGGAGAGAATTACAATCCCAGTGCTAGCAGTAATCTCTGCGGGACACCCAATAGGAAGGAGAGAATTACAATCCCAGTGCTAGCAGTAATCTCTGCGGGACACCCAATAGGAAGGAGAGAATTACAATCCCAGTGCTAGCAGTAATCTCTGCGGGACACCCAATAGGAAGGAGAGAATTACAATCCCAGTGCTAGCAGTAATCTCTGCGGGACACCCAATAGGAAAGGGAAAGTCTAAATGCAAAGATGATATGCTAAATAAAATTTGACTGTTTGATCGGTCTTAAACCAGGGGTGGCCGGTCTTATCCAGAAAGCACCATTGTGCATGCTGGTCATAGCTGCACCTCCCTAATTAGATTAGTAATTAGACAACTGATTGGTTGAAAGAGTCCTCACTGGATTTGAACAGCTGAGCTAAAGATTATCCAAAAAACCTGCATACACACCGGCCCTTTGTGCATAAGATCGGCCAACCTTTTCTTAAACATTTTCTGGATGCTTGTTTGAGTGATGGTTGGCTGATTAGTACATATTATAACCAGTAAGGTGCCCTGCAGGTTTTTGGGTTGAAGTTTTCTTATTTTTTATACTGTATTATCTTTCTGCTGAAGGTTTTTATAGGATCCTTACAGGATAGAAAACATACTGTGATATAATATATCACTCCTGAATCCTGTAATGACTAAACTATAACTAGAAAGATTTTTAGCAAATTATAAACAAAATTCCTTACACATTTATTAATAACAAGATTAATAACTTTTCTGTCCCCTTGCATTAGCTACCACTGAACTACCAAATTAAAAGCCCAGGCTTTTTGACTGCCAGAAACTGATGTTTTTTTCCATGTATGAGGTTTAAGCACCTAAAAATGAGTAGTACTTCATAACCTGTGACTTCTCTTTACCATCTAAAGCAGGGTTTCCCACCCACCCCTGTTCTTGCTCCCACCCAACTCCCTGCCAGCTTCTTGGGAGGAAGTGAAAACCTGGACTGGAGGTCCCCACGGACCAGGTTTGGAAACACTGATCTAAAGGATTTGCTCTCTCCTTACAGGTGATCGAATGCATCACACAAGGCCGGGTCCTCCAGCGACCTCGTAGCTGCTCCAAGGAGGCCTATGACCTGATGCTAGGCTGCTGGCAGCGAGAGCCACACCTTAGGATTAACATCAAGGAGATTCACAACTCACTGCTTAACTTGGCGAAAACCTCACCTGTCTACTTGGATATCCTGGGCTGAGACATTGAGACACCTTGTGTGATGGTGAAATGGTGTTTGTGTGGGAGAAAGATGTTTGCATGTGTTCAGGATGTATGTGTTTGTGTTTGTTCATCTAATTCCTGCTTCTGCCTATTGAGATGTACAAAATATTTTCTAATGGGAAAAAACAAACAATCAATTTAAAAGTCAATTTCGTTCCCAAAGCACAGTGGAAGTACACACTTTTGACTGAAAAAAGTAAAACAAAAGAACTATAAAATATTTCTGTGATTGTTTATTTTACCTGAAAATATAATGGAAAATAATATAATAACCCAGAACCAGTAGTATTTTGAGTGCAAAAGCGACACACCAATAAAATCTATGTACAGCATCATGGTTCATGATTTATGCTAAGGATATGGAAATGTCATTGTACAGTGTTGTAGGCTGAAAACATTGTCTTGATTAAAAATCTGTTATTTAGATAACAGCAATTTAATTAAAATATTTATTACATATATATGAAGTAACAAATTTCTCCACGAGAAAAATCTTGTGAACTGATTAATCTCAGTATCCACCAGCTCCATCTGTAACATATAAATTGATTTAAAATTATATTTTAGGTATTTTCAGTGTGCATTTCTCCAGTGAAGGAAGGAATGACTACTGGATATTTACCATTTGTTTTTTTCTAGATTATTGGTTCTGTACTCTGATTTGTGCAATAAGGATATTAAAAATAGGGAGGAAGAAGCAGCCACATTGATAGTATCTCTCTGTTGGTGGCATTATGTGCAGACCCTCAGGACCATAATATGTCATTCACACCCAGGAATTTTCTCTAAGCAATGAGTAGATATTTCATTTGCTACAGCACAATTATCTCCCAAATAAGCATTTGTTAGATGGAGGCTTTGTGTAAATATGACACTATTTCCAGTCTTACTCTATAGCATCTCATATTGTATTTACTGCAAATACATAGTAAGAAGGCTTTACTCAGATTGAATTGTCTTTTTTAGCAGTCCTTGAGCAGTAGTTTACACCTAACATAGGATTGTATGCCACAACAGTAGCTAGCCATGCAGCACTGTACTTTAAAAGCTGTTTATACTACTGATGGAATAGTAACACAGCTAAATCCAGTCATGCCCTCTAAAGGGTCTGATCAGTGAGTACCTTATCCCAGTGTTTCCCAACCTGGTTCTTGGAGATCCCCAGATGAGGTGAGAAGCAAAAATATGGACTGTCGGGCAGGGAGCTCGGAGGAAGCAGAAATATGGACTGTCGGGAAGGGAACTCGGAGAAAGCAGAAATGTGGACTGTCGGGCAGGGAGCTCGGAGGAAGCAAAAATGTGGACTGTCGGGCAGGGAGCTTGGAGGAAGCAGAAATATGGACTGTCGGGCAGGGAGCTCGGAGGAAGCAGAAATGTGGACTGTCGGGCAGGGAGCTCGGAGGAAGCAAAAATGTGGAGTCTGGTGATTCCCAAGGAGCAGCTTGAGAATCACCGCCTTATCCTACTGCCTTTATCGCTGACAAAAGCCTGGAAGGTTACAAATGATATAATCTACAAAGCTGTTTTATGTTTGAATACTTTCTGTCTGGGTTTTAGTTTATGTATTCATTTATTTCATTTTGTAATATACTTTATATATTAATATAATCTTATTTTTGACCATCATTTGTACAGAAAACAGCCTACTGGCCCTTTTATTTTATCGTATTTTTATGTCTTTTTAACTTTGTAAAAGACTGGTTTTTGTGAAAAACTGTATAAAATGTAGTAGTAGTTGTAGTAGCCACAGTCACTCTGAAGTGTATCCCATAATAATACATCACTGTATTGTATAGCAGCCTATACAAGTAATACAGCAGCATACAACCTTACAGTGCAGATGTGTCCTCTTCTGCCCCATTCAGTATTAATGCAGGAGTCACACTACTTTACAGCTGAGTATTAAAAGCAGTGGAGTGTACAGTGTTATGCTGTTGAGTCTTAATGCAGCATATTTGGTGATTTACCATTAATACTGCATGTCATCCTCTTTGCACACTGGCAGCCAACTTGCAAATCAGATGTCAATGCGGCATTAATTTCAAATGCTACATGTTACAAGAAAAGTTGTCTTTACAGGATACATCCAGTTAGCATTGCTTGCTACGCCTAATTTTGATAATCGTGACTATGCGGGATGAAATAATGTTCTTTGCACTGATGAAAATAAGGTTTTGTTAATATTTTGAATAAAAACTGTGAATACATAAACAGAACACTTCTTATGAATGTAACTATACAATGGTATTAACCTGAATGTATGTGTAGCTTGGATTTCCTCTATGTTTTCAGTCGGGGTGTTGCAGTGTGTCTTTGTGCTGTGTGACAGGCTTTGCTACAGGTTAGCCCAGAATTTCTGTGCATCACGAATGATGCTTATCTAAATAAAACTAAAATCTCTTACAATACAGTACATTTCAATAAATGTGTTGTCTTTCAATGTGCTGTAAATGTAGTGTATTCTGTGTGGGCACTCGGATGCAGAAATCCATCAAGACAAATCGATGGTTTGTGCTTGTTTGGTTTTCATTGTGATTTAAAACAGTAAATGGCTCTGATTAAGGTAAACAGTGGAATCTGTGAACATACATATTCATGGTATACAATGAACTACCAAAATAAAAGGAAAACTTATGAAGGACAGAAGGCATATTGAAGACAGCTGCTTCCGCACAGGTGAGCCTTATCAGTTAATGAAGCAGCGAATCCCATTATGATTATGGCCATGGTCAAAAATATTTGGTAAATATTGCACAACATGATGATATTTCAACAGGAATGCTGACACTGCTGTGGCAATGGACTCTAAGAGACACATCCACAAGTACAGCCAAACACCACAATATGCCGACCATACATGTGAATGCATCAGTGCATAAAATGAACTTTGAGTACAAATACACATACATTATTAGCAGTGATTTTCTGATGAAGAATGCAATGTCTATAGCACTGAATCCCCTCCAGTCAGAGATGGGGGGGCGGGGGGCTTTTGCTTGAATAATTGAAAGTGCCCACCCTTTTGAGGTTCTGAGTTTTTGTATCACCTGTGACGACACAAAATTTATTTGGGGGTGGCAACCCCCCATGTCGAGCACCTGGCACTGGAGGGGTATGCACATTGCATCTGCTCACCATTCATCATTCTATAGAAGGAAAAGTAAAACGGCTAAACGTTTATTAATCAGTAGCTCATTTTCGACTCCCTATCTCTCTCTCCTTTAATTATTGTGTATTTTCTATCTCGACGCTATGTTTAGATTGTATGCTTGTAAGCAAATACCTTATCCTTCTGTACACGGTGAGGAAAAGCATTTCGGGTCGTGACGTTCATTTTCTGGCGGGTGGGTATTTCAGTTCCATCCACAGGGCACGTGGTCATTGAATAATTTGAAAATAGACAACGTACAAGAACTCAAACGGAATAGATTTTCCACGCCACATACAGCAATGATCTCATGGAAGAATGCAGCCACAGGCAGAATCGATGTGCAGGTGCACTGAAGCTGTTCGAGTGGCTCAGATAGGCTATGACAATGCTTAATGTCAGTGATTCTGCCTTTCATCTGTTAGTTGTACAATGTAGATATTATACGTTATGCAACTCGTACAGTACAGTGAATGAACTGTACAACAGCTTCATTGTGATATGTTAAAATGGGCAACAATACTACTATAACACATTATGAAATCTGCGACTAAATTTATCAAAACCAAATCAAGCCAAAATAAAGCATTAATAGTCGCATTTGTAAATACAATACAAAATAGAAAAGAAATATACTATCAGTGAAGTCTGATTTTTTTTATCTTTCTGTTGCCACCGATTCAAAAAGTCGCAACAAGCCATTGTGAAGCAGCGTTCCACAGATGATGAACTATCCCTCAGATTTTAACCCTCATTTATTCACAGCACATCAAAAAAGTCTTTTTTTGTGGGGGGGGGGGGGGGGCATAATTTTCCATTTGTGGCAAAGCTTGGAACTGAAGAGTGAACAAGCTTTTCTTTAAATTTCCAAGTCAGAGATGAGTCGAATACCTGGGCTTTGGGGTGGAATGACATCTTAACCCTAACATTCCAAAACAGAGCAGGACTGGGACGCGACTCACTTTTCATCAAAAGCTGTGCGCAAGTTTTATTGTTGTATTCTAAATTTACATTAAAAAAATGAAAGTTTGCCCATGTCCTAGAACCATTACGAAAGTTAACGCACAAATTCAATATACATCTCATCGTATTTTACATAGAGGGTAAGAGTATAGGCAGGGAGGAGGCAGGGAGGAGTCAGCGTAAGGCTTAAAAAAGGAAAAAGGAGAAGGTGCTATTCTTAGCAGAGGAAATTAGAATATGCCTTTTTAAAAAAGAACAAAAAGAGCGGCTGCAAGGCTTCACACTCCTCACCCACAAATGAAAAGATCTAAAACTTGTGGTTTTGGGAAAAGGCAAACTAAGGAAAGAAGGAAGGAGAAAGATTTTAAAAAAAATAATAATAATAAAGTGAACATGATAAGCAGGACCAAGCAGGTCATCTGTACAAGTGCATAAATGAGAATCTACATTTGGTGCTTAAACAGCTGACCACTAAACATCACAATATATGAGAAAAATATTAGAAGCAAGATTTTTTTCCTTCTGTTGATCAGGTTTTCCTCAAACAAGATACTTTCTATGGGATCTCAGTGTTATTTTCATCTTGTCATTTTGCACATTCTGAAATTCACCATCACACCCTGGGAAGCAGTCCTGTGACTGTGATTGGGTGATACAAGAGGCCACGTGGGCAAATCACACACGGTGATGTCACACTGAAGGTGGGACAGTCAAGCTGTGACAGACATTGCACTGTTTTAGTAACTACTGCAGCTTCTATAATAGTTTTAACACAAAAGAACATTAAAATACAAGTCCCTCGGTTTCATGTTTTTGCTATATTTGATTTGAAATCTTGTTCAAGTAACCCTTAAATGTTTAAAGAAAGCTTTGGGATTTTTTTTTCCTATTTTAATGACAATGTCATTAAAACTCATGCACGCTGCAAATGACATCATGCAGTAGTTACGGTAAACCATCCAAGCACTTTTTATTCATTAATATTCATAAATACACACAGCAGCTTCTCAGAGAAGGGTTTGTGTCCTCTGCAGTGTCGAATGTGGAGTATTTTCTGGAGAGCCTTTCAAACAAGCAGTGGAAACACTGCGACCTGTGTTAACCTTCTGAAGTAAAAATTAGTTATGTGGAACTGATTATCAGCTTTCATATATTTAATATATTTCTTCTCACGCGCTCTCTTGTTTTTTATGAATGTACACAATGTAACATGGGTGACAGGCCTGTAATTACAATCACCGAAAACCAAATCCAAAAACAGGTGGTGTCCACTCTCATTGGCAGTTACAGCACAGAGGACATTGTCTGCGTGAAAGGGCGACATCAAAGAGGAGGTGTTGGCGGCTCCTTCCCTGTGTTTCTCTCCTTCAGGTTTAGGTTTTCCAGAGCAACATCTAAAGGCATAATATCTACACAGCCCATGGCCCCAAAGTCGGCGAAATCTCTGTGCTCGTCCTCGTCGGAGGAGCTACTCTCCTCACACATGAGCGTGGACAGCAGCAGCTCCTGTACGAAGAGGCTGCGGTCTGCACGCTCGCTCTCCAGGACCTGCCGCTCGGCCTCCGACATCTTTGGCTCATTCAACCTGTCACGAGAAGGGGGGGGGCATCACGCCGAGCTGTTATTTACGGAAATTAACCTGGTCGGAGACCGATGGAAAACAAGCAAGAGATATAGGACAGGGAGCAAGCGCCCTTCAGTACCAGTTAACTTCCAGCCTGCAGCCTGTCAACACCAGTAACTGGCTAACATGTATAATAGATATATAAATTTATCAAGATAAAAAAAATTTTAAAAAAAAAAGAGATAATGTTTTGGATATTAATGCAGCTTGGTACTACACTATAATAAACAGGCAAGAGACAAGGAAGGTGAGGAGCACTGATTAGCGCGCCAAACCTGCTCAGGGGTGAGAACCTGCGTGCAGCCATGTGGCAGGTGATACCTCAGCACCACAGCAGTCCAAATGGACCAGTGTGAGTGTCTGTCTGGTGGACGGAGTGCCAATCCTGCCACCAACCCCCAAATTTCCCTGTAAGTCGGAGGGACGCCAGTGACTACGAACTGGAAGGTGTAGCTCACCTTGTGAGGAGGAACTGGGAGCTGTGGGAGGGAGGCGGGTTGCTGTCAGGCAGAGCATTGGGGGCGGCGCTGGGCTGGGGGATGGAGCTGCTCATGTTGCCTGCGTTGGAGCGGCGCGAGGCGTTGCGGGCCGTTTCCAACTGCTGCCGGGCGGCCTGAGCCTGCTGGCGCTCCAACTGGAGCTGCATCTGCAGCTGCTGCAGCTGCGACGCAGACGGGCCCGAGTTCAGCTGCCCCCCCGCCGAGCGCCGGACGCCGGACAGCTGCGACAACAGCTCTGCAGAGAGAGGGCAGCTGGAGCCAGTCAGACGCCAAGCGGCGAGCGGAGCGTGGCGGACGAGCCGCTTCTAGCTGACACGGCAGAACCCACCTGCTATGGGATCCATGGCTTCCCTGTTGCTGGGAGAATAGGAAGCGCTCTGAGAAGAAGAGAGCCCCCCAGTGGAGCTGCTTGTAAAGTGCATGTTGGATCTGCGTGCGCGAGGACCTCCCAGGCCCCGCCCAGGATGGAACATCCTCCTGACATGCCGAACGCCGCTCGATTCATCGTGAGCACACATTAAGGAATCGACGGAGCACAGGGAGGCAGCGAGGATTCGGAATAGCAGGCGAGCGTACAGCTCAAACGAGTCCCAGCGACAGTTTAAAGGTTTTCAAAGGATATCAGATCTCTGGGTGCTCTGTGTTCAAGCGTGAGGTGAGCAGCAAAGTCATCCGTCACATGATTAGGGTCCCCGCCTGGGAGTGCAGCACAAATCGGACAAATCTGCCAGGGGGACAGGAGCAAGCAATAAAATCCAGAAGAGCAGGGTTGTGAACAGATCATGCAGGCAGAGTGACATAGCCTGCAAAGTGCTGAGAAGCAGGAGATACTCACCACCTCTGTGGACGTCTCTGCATGCTCGGATGTGACATGTTCCTGTAGAGATGTTTCTGTATAGCCCATTTTCCCACAGTAAGGACACGTGAATGACTGCGGCTGCTCCACTGAGAAGGCCTCCCCACCATAATACAAGTCTGCAGGACACCAAACGACGATGCTGCATTAAACAAGGACTCCAGCAGTATGTCAACTACCCACACTTTTATTTCGGGCTAATCTGCAGTGCTTTCTCAGAAACTGTCTAACAATGTTAACATCTAAAATTAAAGCAATAAATAAAAAAACATAAATCAATTCACTGCATTATCACTTCCCAAAATCTACTCTGGTAACATACACCTCTTGGGGACTTAATGAAATCTAACCCCAGTAATATACCCCAAGTAGACACTTACCTAAATTTACCCAGGTCAGTACCCACTGCACGGGCACTCACCTAAATCTACCAAGTTCAGTACCCATTGCACGGGCACTCACCTAAATCTACCCGGGTCAGTAACCACTGCACGGGCACTTACCTAAATCTACCCGGGTCAGTATACACTGCACGGGCACTTACCTAAATCTACCCGGGTCAGTATACACTGCACGGGCACTTACCAAAATCTACCCGGGTCAGTATACACTGCACGGGCACTTACCTAAATCTACCCGGGTCAGTATACACTGCATGGGCACTTAACTAAATCTACCCGGGTAAGTATACACTGCACAGGCACTTACCTAAATCTACCCGGGTCAATATACACTGCATGGGCACTCACCTAAATCTACCCGGGTCAGTATACACTGCACAGGCACTTACCAAAATCTACCCGGGTCAGTATACACTGCACAGGCACTTACCAAAATCTACCCGGGTCAGTATACACTGCATGGGCACTTACCAAAATCTACCCGGGTCAGTATACACTGCATGGGCACTCACCTAAATCTACCCGGGTCAGTATACACTGCACAGGCACTTACCAAAATCTACCCGGATCAGTATACACTGCATGGGCACTCACCTAAATCTACCCGGGTCAGTATACACTGCACAGGCACTTACCAAAATCTACCCGGGTCAGTATACACTGCACAGGCACTTACCAAAATCTACCCGGGTCAGTATACACTGCATGGGATGCTCCGTAGTGTGTCGGGTGGTCGTGGCTCCGCTCTCATAGCATGATGCGCACAAGTCGTAGTCGTAGCAAATTAAACATTTATATCTGCGGCCTCTGAAGTTTCCTTTTAAACATGCATCACAGCTGACCCCTGAAAGAGAAAGGGTACTGTAGTAAATACGTGTTTGTTTTTGTATGAAACAGTGGCCCTCGTATTTCCTGTGTATTCAAAAGACAGAGGACCTAAGGAAAAGCACTCACATATGTAGCTAATATACTCATAGCTAACCCTAACAATTAACAGTCATACATTAACCTAAACTGCAGGTTCTATGAATAGTAAAACATATCAACCCAGGATTTGTTTGCTATGGAAAATACACTGTTTAAAAGTCCCTAGAACATTTAAAGATATTTGTAATGGCCTCACAAAAATGAAAGTAAAGAAGCAGTATATATAAATTTTCACATGCATAGTTCACATTAAATGTCAATACACAAAAACTGCAGGGTGATTTTTTTTTTATTTTTAAATAAAGATGTTTATTATGTCTCTGTACTAAATACCCCAGAGGGGTTATTTTGGTGAGTGTTGATACGAAGAATCAAGAGGTTCTTCAGACCCAGTGGATGGAGCTGCAGAGTGAAGGAAAAGCTTTACTCTGAACGTTAGAGAAGGCCAGGCATCCACACCAAAGATAATGAAAGGTACTCATTGAGAAGCATAAGAAAGTCCTCAGTGTCTGCAGAAATCACTCCAAACTATCAAGCAGTATTTTAGTAAAATACCACAGTATTTTAAAATCCTTATGACAAAAATAGGTGGGACTTCAGTCCATTTAGTGAATTTTAGGGCCAAGGTTTCAAAATGCCTAAATGTTTTTTGAAATACCTCAGTATAATGTCTGTACAGTATGAAAAATCAGGTCTGTGGGTACCTCACACCCTCCTCAAACAGCCGCCGGTCACCATAACTACTACAAGCACTATTCTCTCTCTACTCCTCCATCATTGACAGCTCATCACTGGTGTGTTGAAAGGTTGGAATGATGTTGGAATGATGGTTTTTCCTTCACCCTGCAGCTTCACCCCCCTGAATGACGGTCTTCTATGCAATACTATGCTTAGGGCAGCTCATTAAGCAGACACTACCCTCAGACTGACACTGTACACACTACCTCAGACACTCAGAATGCAACAGGCTCCCTGTCACTTTGTGTCGTCTTATTTCTCTAATTTATTACTTTAATTAGTGCTGCTACACAGTGAGCTGCTGAAGTGTTTCACTGTTTCTGTAATACTGACAATAAAGACCTAATAATGATAATAATTATTATTATTATTGTCCCCATGGGGAAACTGTTTTTACGCTTCCCCCAACTTGCTCTTTGTAGAGTAAGCTGTCTGTGAAGGGCAGCCACCTGTTGGGGCGCCCAGGGAGCTGGGGGTTAAGGGCCTTGCTCAAGATCAGATGTTGCACAAGATTACACAGATGCTTTTATCATTGAAAGTCCACACTGCCACCTACTGGAAATACTTAATCAATAATCTTGCACGATCAATGCGCAAAGATGGGAAAGGTTCCCACTACACATAAAAACCTGAGCTACATGCACACCAGCTGCAGTTGCCTGCAGAAAACCCCTGATGACACAATTTACGTCACTTCCCTTGTCCACAACCAAAAGTGCATGCAGAAAAGTGACGCATGAATGAATAGCCATAAGGAGTTATGGCTGGAATAGCAGACAATGATGTAATAAACTCCACAAATTAGAAAAATTAGAAATTACTAAATGAATATAAATAATGAGAATATTTGCTAAATGGACCAAGAGTTAGCATGATGGTACTCTGACAACTATCTGATAAATCACTAAATCCAGAAAAAACTGCCAAAACAAAGTAAACTATTGACAAGTTCATACAACTTCAGCACAGTGGTCTTACGTTAGCAATGGGAAATCAGGGTTAGGGTTAGGTTAGGGTTATCATCGTCACACACTGTGCTAAACTCATACTGAACCTCAGTCTCACGATATATATGCAGAGAAAACATCCAATTATCTAATCCATTTCAAGAAGCACGTAAAAAGAGACACCCTAAATACAACTATGTATCTTTATCCTATATATACTGCATTACATTCCTGTAATGTATTACCTTGACTTTATATTGATGTCATTTGACACAAGTGACCAGCTAGCTAGTTTGAATTAGAGATGCACTGATTGCATTATTCTTGACCGATTCTGATTTCAGATTTTCTTTTTAAGAACTATAGTTGACAGCATATGCAAACAAAAATCAGCTCTTCAATCCAAAATTTTAGTTTTAATAATAAATTAAACTGTTAAACTTTACAATTTCCCTCAAACTGCATTAAGTCACAGGACCTTCTCTCAAGCTCAAAATAAAGAGCTCTGACGGGAAAGAGGTACAATTAACAACTGAAGATGAGTTGCTGTACTACAAATGTCAGTCACATATTTTCCAGTATATTTAAATTCACCAGATAACACGACATTGAACTTTTCTCCTTTTTTACTCGTCTTATAATAAAGATCCATAGGTTAAAAATCTCTGAATAGAACTTAAGTACTATACTCTTACAAATAATAGGTACATGGTAATATTATTAATACCAACACCAGACATTACAGTGCAGAGGGTTAAAGTTTCACTAAACATTTCTACTCTGACAGGAAAAAAACCTTAGCAAGCTTTGCAATTTTAATGATTATTCCTTTGCAAGATTATCTAGTATGTGTTTAATAATCAGTGTAAAGTTTACCTCCGATGTTTCACCACCTTTTTGTGGTGCTTCCCCCATGGTTTACTTTAGTTTTACATCAACTACAAATTGCAAGCTTGGTGTTGTCTTCACTCACAGCAAAGAACTTCCATGTTAATAGCATGTTAGCATGTGGCTGTGAGTGTGCAGGCAGTTGTGAGGCTATTGCCGGCACCAATGTGCATATGACATGTTGCATGTGTGAAACGGACCAGTTCAGTAACAGAAATACATGAGACCAATTGGCTGGTCTCTGGTCCGGGCCGAGCATGCTGAAATCGGCCGATTCCGGTCCCTGGCCTATAATTCGGTGCATCTTTAGTTTGAATACACAAGCTGCCTTTATTTCAGCCTTACCAGCCTTCCTATACCGACTCGCAATCATAGTGTCCAGCCTTCCTATACCGACTCGCAATCATAGTGTCCAGCCTTCCTATACCGACTCGCAATCATAGTGTCCAGAATTCCTATACCGACTCGCAATCATAGTGTCCAGCATTCCTATACCGACCCCGACTCGCAATCAGTGTCCAGCGTTCCTATACCGACTCGCAATCATAGTGTCCAGCGTTCCTATACCGACTCGCAATCATAGTGTCCAGCATTCCTATACCGACCCCGACTCGCAATCATAGTGTCCAGCATTCCTATACCGACCCCGACTCGCAATCATAGTGTCCAGCGTTCCTATACCGACCCCGACTCGCAATCATAGTGTCCA
>JABFEA020000119.1:30934930-30946770 GCA_019775915.2 Cyphomyrus plagiostoma | reverse complement strand
CCCCCCCCCCCCCCCCCCCCCCCCCACCCCCGCCCCCCCCCCCCCCCCCCCCCCCCCCCCCCCCCCCCCCCCCCCCCGCGTCCATTGTTAGTTGTACAGTTACTGCCAATCTTACACGATACAAAAGCTCAGCATCCTGCGCAATTGTAATGTTTGGCTGTGTTGCACTAAACAAATGAAACGTGTCAAACTGATTGCAAAAGAAACACAAACTAGCAGAAAAGGAGTGACCGGCCCACAATAGTTAGTCTAAAATGTACGGCCAGGTTACAACGTTTTACTACATCCAAGAACAAAACAGCAGCCAAGTCGTAGTAAAAACAGGTAAACACTGCCTGGGTGGTTAAACTGCAACGTGCAGTACATATTAAGCAACAAAACCAAACACGCTCGCAATTTAATATTACACCGCGGCTAATGCTGGCGACATCAACGTTTAACAATAAATCGCGACTTTTGGGAGAGCAAAATTAAAAATTCAGTTGAAAATAGCAGCCTATACCATGGGGCACGATGTTTGTAAATGTACATGCGAATAACGACATAAAGCTTTACCACTGCAGAATAAGCAAATACCACTGTGAAGCTTGGTACACATTTTTAAATCGCTAATTTAAAACTGATACTTAACTAGATAGCCATCGATGGATTGCAAATTAATTTGGTTGGACAAAGTATTGGCACCGAGGTGACGTTACGCTGGTCCGCTGCACTATTAGGCGCACGGATCAGAGCTGCACCATCTAATTAGTGTTACATCGTCCAATTAACTGCACAAAAGAAACGCAAAAAACACGGATTTCACGCCACACCGCAAAAGCGACAAGAGACCAACATGGCTGCCACTGCCCCTTTAAATCAAATTGGCCAGATTATACCTTCATCACTCCCCCACTATGCCGAAGAAACGGGGGAAAATGAACCCATCACTTAAAACAAGCATCCTCGCGAGCAGCGGTGCGACATGTCGACAATGCCATTCAGCCTGTTACACAAGAGATGCGGGAAGGCGAATAAAACGGCCAGTACCTTCAGTGTGTTCCATTATAAACAAATACACCCAATATTGAGCTTCCTGCTGCAATATATATTTTTTTAAAAAATCAGATACAACAAAAGCTTGAAGTTATCAAGTAAAGGTATCCTCGACTATTAATTCAATATACTGATTAAAAAAATAATAATAATAAAAAAAGCAGGGGCAATAGTTAAGTCTCAGTTCCCATGGTTGATCTGAGAGAGGGCCTCGTATTTTGCGGGATGTTGGAGCGGGTTTTGAATAAATCGGGTTCCTATGTATTTCTATATAACTGTCTCCCTCTCTCCCTCTAGCTGTAACAAAAGCTCCCTGCTTTCAGGGCCTGTCTCCCCACTCAGCGCCAAAATAACGTGCCCCCGATTGGTCGCTATACCTCTGCAAAAGGAATATTGGGAAATATAGTTTTTTTTCCAGGGAAAAAAAACAGCGCCTGGCACCGGTAAACATAAAACCGGATTGCGCTTTCTGTATAATACTAATCATTCGCAGGAGTCTCTCAGTGTAAGGAAAATGACATTCAGAAAAAAGTCTATTATGTATGAATGTTCCGCTTCTTTTATATTTAATGTAGGGCCAAATGAGAGGAAACATTTTACAAGCTATATGTTGAATATCTTTATAAACTCTGTAAGAGTCTGACTATGAATTTAGTTCTAATAATCTGACGGGAGTTGGTCGCCCTTCCATTCACTAAACAAAAACTGATCACTAAAAAGGAAAACAATAATGGTTGTTTTATTTAACAAAAAAACCTCAAAACACACTGTACTGTTTAGACGACCCTGCTGAGTGACACGCCTGCACTTAATCAAAATGATTATAAAGCTAAAAGGTAGTCCAGAATTGACCAGTCGTATAAATTATTACTGAAAACCGCGTTGAATCTACCAAGTTCCACGGAAACAAATGTTGCGCTTACAAACCGAAAACAAAGTGTTAAAGACCCAACACACCTCACGAAGCATTACTACCAATCGAGCGTCTTGGGTAGTTGAGTGTCTTTGTCGTCAGCGTAACGTTGCTGCAGTTGCTCGCTCCGCCTTTACAAACTGCTTTAGAATCAGTTCGTCTTCAGCCAATCAGGCTCGTAGAGCGCTGTGAGCTGTACTGGGGTCGGGGTATCGGGATTGGCTACTCGGTTTACTCGCCTGATCCGCTACGTCACTGGCCTGTCAAGCTTGTTTGACCTGCAATAACCTCTTCAATAACAACGGGGCCCTAGCGCCAGCGGCGGCGCCTGTCCGGGACGGATAGGTACGTTAGAAGACTGCGGTGCGCTTTGATTTCCGACTATTATATATGTGTTTTCAGGTAACACACCTACATCAATGTTAAAACTCACGGCTAAAAATTCGAATGGATCGTACTTTTGTCGGTGAACCGGCGTCTTATTGCGACAGAAAGTGCTTGTGCGTGTCGGAAATATGACTCCGTCTATCTTTAGGTGAGTTTGCTCCTTGAGATAAAAAATGACGATTGAAACAAGTGAAAAGATGCCGGGGAAACAGCACTGAAGGGACCTGTATTTTAACCCCGAAACGTTACTTTCCTTTTACTTTTGGATGTGCAGCTACGGTTTTTATTTTCTTCCCCAGCATTGACTTTGGCTTCTCCTAAATTAGGTATTAGTAATACAGAAGGGCGTGATAGGCGTTACTTTTTTGCATTTGTCCCTAGACATAAGCTAGCCGCCGTGTCACGATGCTAGTTAGTGTAACTAAGTATAGACGGCGAGTAAGTTAATTGACAGCCCGATACTATCATGCCGGTGTTCTGTCGAAATGAGTTACTTTGTCGAGTTATCCTACCGTACTGTTAATCGATAGCCCTAACCCTAAACCCCTAAACCTCCTAAAACTGTTACCCTAACCCTAATCTTAAAACGGTGGAACTGCACATGTGCTAAAAGGCTCAATAGTACGTCTCGATAGGTAGCTCAATTTATCAGAACACGCGTTTTGCAGATTGATTGCATAATTTAACTACGACGTCCAGATTATGATTGCCTGCAAGATCAAATGGGTTTCTGACTTCATTACTGTTTAGGATCTATGGTGTCCGCTGTCCTGAATTCTTCCTGATCTGCTGTCACCTCTTCGCCTGGGAGGGTGTCCTTGTATAAAAGTGCTAGTGCTTACTGGTGATTGTAGCTGGAGAGACACGCGTTTTTAACATTAACCAGTGCCACGCACTGGGTAGTAAAATGGATTTAAAAAGAGGATCCATGCCAACCCCCCTCCCCCCTCCCTTTCCACCGTCAGTGATATTATGATACAGACACTGGAGGTCGCTGTGGGCACTGAGCTGTAATTATTGCAGGAAACGGGATCTGTGTCTTGCATGGACCATGGCAGTGTTCAGTTCTCAAGTGCTGCTCGCTGTGACGAGATCCAGGTGAGATGTCTTGCTGCAATTTGAATGAGCAATGCAGGTTTAATTGAAAGGATTCAGGCACAAGCTGGTAACTATCAGGTCTGTTTAGTATTTTTGATAATTTGAAGTTGACCTGTATTGTAACACTCGTTATGAAGTGCTCTTGCTTGTATCTTGGATAATGCATCCCTACCTGCAGTGTTACACTTCCCACAGTGTTTGCTTTTTGGTTACAGGGGGACCTACTTGCTCTCAAAAAGGCTTGGCCGCTTGTGCTTGCCCCCCACGGCATGCGTTCGGTACCACCTGGAATTTACTACGCAGCCCACGGGCCCCTCATGGTTATTACACCCCCACCCCGTGTGGACTCCCGCCGGCCCTGGCTGCACGCTGGCTCGTCCCCTCCACACCTCCTGCGCCTGGTTCCAGGAGGCTAAGGTGAAGCCAGCCGAGGGCAGCCCCACGCAGAATGACAGCACTCCTCCTAAGGATCCCGACCCCGCCGCCCCCGCCCTCTCCCCTAGCACTGCAGAGACGGTACTGGCCAGGAAATCCCTTGGCCAGAGGGTGTTGGACGAGCTAAAACACTATTACCATGGATTCCGCCTCCTGGGAATCGACACCAAGATCGCCGGGCGGATGGTGTGGCGGCTCCTGCACGGCCAGCAGCTCACCAGGAGGGACAGGAGACGAGTATGGGAGCCTCTCCCTGCATTTTCCTTGCTTTCACAGTAGCCTTTATTTAGCCCCCCCCCCCTTTCATGCTGATGGTTTGGTCTTGGGAATAGGTGAAGTTATTATTTGCCATCATCATGACTAGGGCTCCGTGACATTACATCACATTTATTTGAAATACTTTTCATAATATTGTGCTATCTATAAAATTAAAAAAGGAGTGAAATTTACCTGACAAACTGTAGCCATACAGAACTTATTTGGAAAGAGAATATGTCTTAACAGACATAACAGACATAAATCAGAAGTAGTAATTTGTGTAACTTAGACTTATGTGTAAAATACATGTTGGACTTCAAACTGCAAAATGTACCACCAAAGTCTATTTACCTTGTTTATTCACAATGTTTCCTCTTTTTAAAAGATGTGTTTACTGAGCTGTCCCTTTCTTTACCACCACTTCAGTTCTTATCGCTTCCATGATTTACCAGAACAATAGTATGTGGCGTGTTCCGCTAGCCGTATTTAATATAGTCCAGCCCTAGTTGTGAACTTGAGGATGGTACCGCAGCTTCTGTCGTGGTCTGATTGTCTTGATATAGTCTCTTTTGCCCAACTGTGTTGTGGCATAACTGATGTTTAGGAGTTTGATTATGAGACTGAGTTGGTGTTTTTCTGATTGAAAGTGTGATCCAAAGTGTTTTGGATGTATAACTCTATACATGTTCTTGTTGCATCAATTATCATGGTGCCTGTCTATAGTTTGTGCTGCCTGCCTTCTGCTGCGTGCTCTAACCCAGTCCACATCGTCTCCCCCAGCTCATGAGGACATGTGCAGACCTCTTCCGCCTCTTACCCTTCATGGTGTTTATCATCGTTCCTTTCATGGAGTTTCTTCTGCCGGTTTTCCTCAAGCTCTTCCCTGAGATGCTGCCGTCCACCTTTGAGACAGAATCAAAGAAGGCAAGTGCAGGTTTCCAATTTTCCTGCCTGCCCTGGGCAGACACCAGTTTAAACCTACGTTCACGTGGGGTTTATGGTTTATTCTTTGAGGGAATAGTTGTTCAAGCTTTCGTGGATGTTCTATGCAGCCTTTCATTTGAATCACAATCATGAACTAAGTTCATGTGATTTAGATGCTTTTATCTGATAATATAGGGATAACACAGGGTGATTTTCTGCTGTGCCAGGTAACGCACTTTTCCTTTGACTTCCAGTCGAGGAGCATTACCAAAAGTTCTGGTACCTAAAGTACCGATCCAGCTGGGTACTTTTCTGGTACTTCAGTACTTTTAGTGAGACTTGGAAACACTTTCTTTGTCAATTGGTTATGCAAATAGCCGACCTCTGAAATGCAGTGCAGTTATGAACTCGGAAAACAATGATAAACGAATTTAAAAAAAATAATAAATAATAATATATGCCTTGACAAATGAAGAGACCCAAGCTTTAACTGAGATCTGGAGGGAAGAACCAGAGTTCAAAATAAAGTTTCTAGCAAGCATGTCTAGGAGTGATATAAATTGCAAGAATGTTCCTTTGATTCCTACTTTCAATCATTAAAAATGCAATACTTGCTAAATTTTGTTACCAGTGACAAAGTAAAAATGTTTTAGTGCAACTTAAACCCTCCCCCGCACTATAATGTCCATAGTGAGCAAATATATGAAAAAGCCTGATCTCAAATGAGTTATCGTGGGTCTTGTGATATGAGAATTGCATTAATATTGCACATCAGCCAGCCCTATAAAATACCATAGTCATTATTCAAATTCAGTACAAAATATCCCACCTCACTTTGTGATGTCATCAAGCACTGGTACCACTTTTTATGCCAGTGGGGAAACCAACACCTTGAACCAAAAGTACAGTACCTGGTGCAATGGAAAAGCAGCCTGGTACCATCACAATACCAAAACCATGACTTTGATACAAAACCTGCCTAGAACGTTTTGATACCAATAGTGGAACGATACCACAGCAAAAAACTAAAACGTCATGAAAATTAAGGGATAAATAGATGGAACTTCAAATGATTTTTTTAATTAATTAAATTGGCCCAACATATTTAGTCAATATCAGTCATATGTAGCCTGTTATGTCTCAGGGGCAGAGCAATACTGAACATGCTGTAACAAAACTACAATTATTCAGTTGCAGCTGCTGAGCTACGCTGCCATTGAACGTTAACCCACAGACTTTTTAGTGAGCACTTTATCTTGAGTAACCAGGTCGTGATTTCGGGTAAGAGACATTGCTGTTCAATTTTTGTAATGTATTGTTTTGGCGCTTTAAACAACACAAAGAATGCCATTCAGTCCCATTATATTAAGAAGACTGGCATTTCTGCGGCTCGTATTAACAAAACTACACAACTTCCAGGAGAACAACATTGATTGGTAGATACGTTTTAGAGCGCTTTTTCAGTTTTGGGGTGAACTGCCCCTTTAAACAGTAAGGCTATCATTGCTCTTAATTTTGGCAAAAAAGTTCACTTGTCACTAGGGGCGTAACGATATATCGCAGTACGATATTTCGCGATGCTAAAATGTTACGATATGTATCATAGTGTTGGCGCTACATTTACGATATGACGGCAGTTTAACCCTTGAAATGTGTATGTACAACAAAGAAAGTTATTGAAATATGTTAATGGTTTTGCAATAAATCTGTTGTTTGAATTTCAGTTCCATTTTTACATTTTGAACCCAGTATCGAGATGTACTGTATCGTGACCTGGGCATATCGTTACACCCCTACTTGTCACCAAAATAAATCATACTTATTTGACTTATTTGAAGGACAGGCCTGATAATCATGTATCACATTTGCTATCCTTTAAATCCTTGTGTGGGGGAGAATGGCGCGTGTGTGTGTGTGTGTGGGAGAATGGCGCGCGCGCATGTGTGTGTGTGTGGGAGAATTGCGCGGGTGAGAGTGGGTGGGAGAATGGCGTGCGCGTGTGTGTGGGGGGGTGGGGAGAATGGGGTGGCACCCCATCCTAGGTTGTTCCCTGCCTTGTACCCTAAGCTTTTGGGATAGGCATGGGCATAACAAGACAAAGTATTTTGTATAATATACTATGACAGCACTATTCAGATATAAATGTGATATAAATTGTGATTTTGTTTCAGTAAATATTGGGGTATTTATGAGGCAAAAAGGAGTAAGATAAACCCCTCTAGGAGTGATTTAAACAGAAAAGATGAAAATGATAATGATTGTCTTGGGGAACACATACATCGCTCATGCGAAAGCATTTATTGAATTCTGTACAAAATATCTGCCTTGCGTTGTGATGTCATTCGGAGCCGATAGCAGTTTTTATGCCTGTGGAAAACCAACACCTTGAAGTACCATACTTTTGGCGCCTTCTTGAAGTACCAATAATTATTATTCTTATTATTGACTGTTCAGGCCCTGACCCTTAAATCAAAAAAAAAAAGTGGCTTGCCTTTGAGACAATCTGCAGGAATACATCGGATCCCAAAACTCGTGCTTCAGATCATATCAGTCTTTGAGTTACAGATTGGATTATTTTTCTGGTCACCAAAATTAAAAGGCGAGACAACTAGTCTTATTTTTCTTGTGATCTCAACATCTGTGTTTTACATGCATGCCAGACTGGGAGGGGAGTCCACACTGATCACAGGTCCATTACATCACTGCCTCTCAGACTCCTGTGCGGAGGACCTGGATACAGAAACAATCTAAGGGGAACCGTAAGGTTTTATCTGAGTTGCTCAGATGTGTGTGTGTGTGTGTGTGTGTGTGTGTGTGTGTGTGTGTGTGTGTGTGTGTGTGTGTGTGTGTGTGTGTGTGTGTTTCATTCAGGGCTCTCAAACCTCTAATTTCCCTTCCTAAAAACTAGGACTGCAACTAATGAATACTTTCACATTTGAGTGTTTTCTTCTGGAAGCAGTGCAGGGAGGGCTGTCTTGACTCATACCTGCCATCTTTTCTGTTTACTTGTGTTTTGTGTTACTTGTCAGAGGAGTTGTACTGGTGCCACATTGTGGACAGAATGTGAATTTCACATTTCAGTTATTTTAATGAATTTTTCTATTCAAATCATGTATATTAGAATCTTTCAGATGTCTCCAATATTTGTTGCATCACTGCTAAATTATTTGCTAAATGTGACTCATTCAATTATTGTATGGATGTATCATAGATACATGCCTACATATATGCTGTATTAATACTGAAGGAAGCTCAGCACCAAGTAACTCGAAAAATTCTGTTCTGATTTTCCTCCCCACAGCTTTGCTTAAAGTTGTGCCTCCTCATATCTGATTGTTCCTTTTGCATTGTGGCTTAGCATATAGCTCCAGTACTGCAGTCGTCCTGATTCCATGGTAACAGAACCATCTCAAATGTAGAGTGGATTTAGAGTCTCAGTAGTTTGTTTGTCATCACAGACTTCCGGGCTGTTTGGTATGAGATACGAGGAGCTGACTTGCTGAATTCCTCTCACCTGCAGTGGTCTGATCGTAACTGCATATCACTGTATGAATGATGACTGTGTATCCCAGTCATGCCATTGACCCTCTCCTGCTTCCTACAGGAAGAGAAGCAGAAGAAGTCACTGGCTGCTAAGCTGGAGTTGGCCAAATTTCTGCAGGAGACTATCGCTGAGATGGCCCGCAGGAACAAGGCCCAGGCTGGAGCTGAGACAGAGAGGTTCTCCACCTACGTGCAGAAGGTCAGCTCCCATGGTCGTCCTGTTTCCCTGCTGCTGGTGGGGGGGGGTGTGCAGCTTTCAGTTTTCTGCTTTTTGGGGTTAATTGACTTTCTCAAGGATACGGTAGTGGAATCTTGTTAGCAGTCGCAGTGGAAGATTCCTTTGTAATCTCCATTGGTGTATATGCCATGCTTACCTTTGCTGCTCGACCGGTGCTTGCTGTTCTGTATTTGTAGCCCCAAGTCAGTGACTCGTGCTGTGAGAGCAGAAAGGACACAAACAAAGGACCGTGCCTTTATCGAACCTCAGCCGCCCTTCTATTAAGACTGTCTGGATTCTCAGTCATATGTGACTATATTTAGGGGGCTGAGGTGTATGAGCAGGGGGGAGCATGATGGTGCAGGTCTTAGCACTATTGCCTCAGACCTCTGGGACCCGGGTTCAAGTCTCCGCTGTGGCTCCATGTCTGTGGAGTTTGCATGTTCTCTCCGTGTCATCGTGGCGTTTCCTCCAGGTACTCCATAGGGTCTTGACCGTAGGGTCTTGAATGGATGGGTGCAACTCTTGCTCCTAAGTTAAAATTAAATTCAATGATTTGTTGATATTTGCCTGGTGTTGCCCCCCATGCCTGGTTCCATCCCACACCCTTGGGAAACCCCACGTCCTGCCTGATTAGGATATTAGCTGAGATGGGCAAGCCGGTGAGAGATTTTGTTGACGTTCAGGTGCGGCATACGGGTGAGCAGCCCACCACCAAAGACATCGTGCAGTTCTCTAAGCTCTTCGAGGACGAGCTGACCCTAGAGCATCTGGAGCGCCCCCAGCTGGTGGCCCTCTGCAAGTTACTGGAGCTGCAACCCATCGGAACCAACAACTTGTTGCGCTTCCAGATGATGATGCAGCTGCGCACCATCAAGGCAGATGATGAGGTCAGTAGGTTGTAGGCTTTCCATCGGGGGGACGTGGCCCTTCGTGTGCCAGTCGTCTGCGCCGCTTTATCTCAGGCATTACTGCTCTAACTTGCTCTTCACTGCACTGCAGAATTTCACTTAATGGATCTTATTCATTAAAAAAATAGACCGTGATGCTTTTCCTATCAAACTTGGCAACTGCCTTAATTTTAATAACTTAAGTCATCTGTCATGGTTTTTGTATATTATGCGTGAATTAATTTAAATATTTTTGGTTATTGTTATGGGAGATGTTTAACTTGGCATTGACAGTGCCATGCATTTCAATTTCATTGTTCTGACTGTAGGTGACTGTAGGTAGCGGCATTAAGCCGTGTGTTAACCCAGCTGTTTAGTTCCTCAGTTCATCAGAGGCCCTTGCCATTTGTAGCCCATGGCGCTCTTTGCCAGTGTGTGCGCGTGTCCACAGATGATCGCCAAGGAGGGCGTGGCCACCCTGAGCGTGTCGGAGCTGCAGGCGGCATGTCGCAGCCGAGGCATGCGCTCGCTGGGCCTGACCGCAGATCAGCTCCGACAGCAGCTGCAGCAGGTATGATGCGTCTAACAATCTGCTCATGCCAGCTTTACATACACGAATATTGAAAAATGATTGGTTCTCTCTCTGAACCAATCAGGTTGTAAAGGAGGCAGGCCCAAGCAACTAGCGGGCAAAACCAAAACGTGATTTGAATTGTCTGACATCTGACCAAGATCTTATTGGTTATCTCTCTGAACAAATCATTTTTCATTCTCCCCTCAGAACTTTTTTGTGCAAGTAAAACTTCCATGAGTCTAACAATCCAACCATGCTTTGTTTTGCTAAAAAGCAGTGGGGGGCCAGTGGGGGGGGGCGGTGTGGTGATTCACTGGGTAATACTGTCTCCTTACACCTCCAAGGTTTGGGTTCTACGTCTGCTGTTTGTGTGGATTTTGCATTTTCTCTCCATATTACTCTTTTTTTCTTGTTTCAGTCCAAGGGTGTGCAGTGCTAACTGGCATCTCTGAAATTCCCCTCCTTGTATGAATGTGTGCATCCCATCCAGGTTCCCATCCCATCCAGGTTCCCATCCCATCCAGGTTCCCATCCCATGCTGCTTCAGTCAGGCTCCAGCGCCCTTCTCCCACGTCGGAGAGGCTGCACGCTCACATCCTACCCCTGAGAGCTGCATGACCTACCATGACCTACCCTTTCTAACCATGTTCCTTCCCCAGTGGCTGGACCTGCACCTGAAGGAGAATGTGCCCCCATCACTGCTGCTCCTGTCCCGGGCCATGTACTTGACAGACCTCACCCCCAAAGCCCCCGTCATACCGCCCGTGCCCAAGCTGGAGGTGAGGGGAGGGGAGGGGGGGGTTTTGAAATGTCTGCTGTGTTTGTAGCATTTGGCATTTTCCTCCTTCGGTTTTTAATTTTGCGTTATTATTCTCCTCGTATTGAGTTACTCAGCAGAATGTTTCCTAATCTTGTCCTCGGGGAGGCATAAATAGTCCACTTTTTTGCTCCTGGAGCTGAAGAGGAGCTAAAACATGGACCGACTCTGGGCTCCTGCGGACTGGATTGGGAAATGCTGACTTAGTGTATGATAGCGTCTGATCCGTGTGAAAGAGAGGGGAGATTCAAACATGACATTTCATGTGAGGCATTCTAATTGCTCTAGTTAATCATTAATGGGGAGGGCAGGCATCCCGTCCAGAGGGTCCCATGTGCCCACTGTCCTGAGATGGCACTGGGACACTATACTGTGCATGGTGCTGCACCAGACAAGCAAGATGATGAATGAGAAAAGGAGTCCCTAGTGTGATATGTAGATATATTCATTCATCTGTCCATAAACCCTGGATAGGCACACGGGAGGCTCTAGGGCAGGGTTCTTCAAATCTGGACCTTAATTCCAAATCTAGGCCTTGTTTTCAGATCCCCCAAGAAGGTAGTTTAATAATTACTGCACCTGACTGACAGGTAAAGGAAGGCTGGAAAATCAGCAGTGCTCAGACCTCCAGGACAGTGAGTTGAAGAACCCTGATCTGTGGCAGGCCGCGCGCCCTGATCTGTGGCAGGCCGCGCGCCCTGATCTGTGGCAGGCCGCGCGCCCTGATCTGTGGCAGGCCGCGCGCCCTG
>JABFEA020000119.1:30923207-30933738 GCA_019775915.2 Cyphomyrus plagiostoma | reverse complement strand
ACAGCTCAGCATTTTTGTAAACTTTGGTTGTTTTGTATGTATATGTGTTTACTTTAAAAGTCATTAAAACTGACAACCAAACAAGATCATGGTAACTTTGGATTGCCCACATGTGCTTTGATCTTCAATCAGCACAGGCAGGATTATCCAAACTCAGTTTTTCCTGGGGCTCAGGTACTAATTAAACTTATTAAAAATTGAAAACTGAGGGATGAGGTACTTAGTTTTAATGGCTGCTTCTTATTTTTATTTTTTTAATCAGCTCTTATTTGACAGCTGAAAGATCAGCTGAGTTACTCTCTAATTGTTCCACTTTAGCTCATAAAACACACGTGCCCTTTATCCTTGGCGGGACACTGGAGAATCATCACATGAGCCCAGTGTAGTTTACAGCTGAAAGTGATCAGTTGGTTTTAGGTTCAAATATCGATTTTCAAACTCATCCATACTCCTTGTGCATTTTCAGGTGAAAAATGCAGAAGCGTCCAAGTCCAAAATGAGTGCCGATGGCGTCTGACAAACCGCTGCTGGCATCAGCTTTCCTCCACACATTCTGCGGGAACAGAAGTGCCCTCTGCCCGCGCTGTATGCTGCTAGGACACAGAACGGTGGGCTGAGTGCCTAGAGTGCCGAGGGTCCCTGCCCAGCCCATCCCCGGACCCCACCCAGCCCCATGTGGTGCAGCACCAGATGGCCCTGAAGCAGCGAGAAGGTGGAGGGTTCCACGGGACTGCCTCACCCCTCTGTCGCACAGTGGAAGACCTCTGACCTCAACCTCTCACTGTTGGTACTCCGCCAAGAAAGGAACTAGGAGACAAATACCTGGTTGCATCACAAAACTCTGAAATCTGTTTGACAATAATTCGGTTGACGCCTGGCCACAGAGCTGTAAATTGTATATTTGTAAATACTTTGTAAATGAAGGGTCCTTCATCCATCAGTGTATTATATTCAAAGCAGTCTGTGCCAAATTTGCCCTACAGTAAAGACCACTTCCAATTTCAGACCCCTATTAATTTGATGTAAAGCAAGTAAATGTAGTATTTTTAAACATTAAACATTCATTTGGTTTCTGGTGAGGAGTATTAGTTACACCCTACGGCACTAAACTTGGATATGTGACTTTGTGATTGAGTGTATGGTGTTAATATCATCATGCCCCCCAAAATTGCTTTGTGCAGAAGCTTTTTCTGCCTTCTACTATCCTGAAATGTTACTCATTAGTAGCTGGGCAAGGACCTCTCAGCATGACATGGGATGGATTTTGTTACAGATTCCAGAGGCAGTTTTATATAAAAACAAGCTAAATTTATTTTGGCATTTAAAACCACAGTGGTTTGATAAAGCTTATTCTCCTGTGTATGAACTGGTTATTATTCCTGTTTGTTAGTAATATCCCAGTGATTAATTGGATCAGATGTACACATTTATTTGTAAATATTATTGTCCAATTCCTGGAAAACCTTTGAAAACTTCAGATATGTCACGATTCGTTCTTCCCCATCAGTATTGTTTTTTTTTTTTTTTGTCCCTCAACTGAAAAGAGAGCTGAATTATCTGCTCAGCTCCTGCTTCCAGATGCCAGCGAGCGGCAGTGAATGCTGTCCTAAGAAGTCCTTCACGCGTGTGACTGTGTGTGTGCATCGCTGTGTACATGCAGTGCAGTCAGTCCACATAGTCTGCATGTGTGTAACATGCATTCAGGCGACGTATTTAAAAGCTGCTGATTGTGTAAAACAAGAACCATCCTTAAGCTTGAATCTCCCAAATCTCAATGGATGGCTTGTCTTTGTTTTATGCCTTATGTCAGGGGTGGGGAGCCTGATCTATGTAGGGCAGCTGCAGGTTTTTGGTATGGCCTCGCTCAGCCAATCACTGTCCCCAGGACTAGAGTGGAGAACCACTGCTTTATTACTGGCTGATTGAGAGGTCATCCCAAAAACCGGCCCCCCCGCCGGCCCTCGATGGAACAGGTTCCCCACCCCGTGTTAGGTGGTCCCATCTTCACTGCCCTGATGTGCCTAATATCAGCATAGGCTGTGACCGATCTTCACTGGTCAGTCCCAGCCATGCCACCTGCGTAAATGTGCTCTCCAGGTGTGCTTGGAAATCGCATACTCTTATTCTGACTTCACCCCTATGGAATTCTGGCAAGATATCGAATGTTTTTGATTAAGGTAGTTTGAATATTTTCTGGTGCTGCAGTGTCTCTGGTTATCACTGTCACCTCACACCACTGAGGTTCAAATCCCACCTTTGCCCTGGCTGGAAATTGTACTGGTGTCCCATCCAGAGTATATCTTGGCCTTGTGTCCTGTGTTGCCTAAGATAGATTCCCAGTTTCCAAGCGATGGATGGATGGCAGTTAGTATTTTTCTTCTTGCCTTTGGAATATGCTTTATTGTTTTCATACATCCCTTCGTCCCAGAGCGATACACGTAGCGTGAGGTGATGTTTCCAAATGCAGAGGGAAGGTGTCAGGGGTTGATGCTTTGTGTTCCTTGGTTTGCATTCTGCTCTTCCTTCTGGCCTTTATATAACTTCAAGCCGGTGTTTCTCAGCCCAGTCCTCAGACGGTGCCATTTTGCTCCCTCCCAGTTCCCAGTACACCTATATGAGACTATCAGTATTCTTCATGGTTTGGGTGGTAGCTGGGAGTGAGTGAAAATGTGGACTGTCTGGGCTCCGCCAGGACTGGGTTGAGGAACCCGGGTTTAAGTGATTTGCATTGTTTAGCGGTTACTTTAAAACAACATGTCCTGGGGGGAAGATCCACCTGCAAATGACCCGTTAGGACCTACCCAGCTACCCTCCAGTTGGGGGGGGTGTCCTTTCAATTCCCACAAGGCCTTTCTGTGCCATTTTACAGTCAGTTACATCCCATATAGAACACTGCACTTTGGCTCTGTGGAATTGTTTGTAATTCCATCTCTCTTGTGTGCATCAAGAATATTATTTCTTTACATCTGGTACAGAGTGAGAAAGATTTCAGGAGTGAAGTGGAAGATGCATTACAAACAAATGACTCGTGTTTCATGCTGTTGCATCAAGAATGTCCTCAGTTAACTATTGTTTATTCTAGGAATGTTTACTGAACGATGAGTTCGGAGATGTTCAAAGTTTTCAGTTTTCCTGATGTTCCCAGAATGTTATCCTGCTACTACAGCTAAGAATGATAATGGGTAACCCGTAAAGGGTGCAGAACAGCAAGAAGACCTATTTGTACCCCTGAAACATCATGGGTTCAAGGCTAGGCAACTCATTCACACTATACACAAATAGTCCCTTCATAAAATAACATTTTTATTGTGAAACAATTGTTCAACATTTGCGTTAAATGGAGGATCAGATAACATTATTATAATGCTGACATTGACGGAACCTTTGTTCAAAAGTAAAATGTGAGAACGTTCTCTGCCATCTTCTTGTAATGTCTGGAATGTTCTGGAAACGTGCCCTGTTAGCTGGTTTGGTGTTCTTCACATGAGAGCAGC
Organism: Cyphomyrus plagiostoma; assembly: GCA_019775915.2. Lineage (NCBI taxonomy): Eukaryota > Metazoa > Chordata > Actinopteri > Osteoglossiformes > Mormyridae > Cyphomyrus > Cyphomyrus plagiostoma. The sequence goes on along the minus strand of JABFEA020000119.1, from coordinate 30,930,244 downwards.
ATCTCACCAGCATATTCTGTATTACCTCTGGTTCCTTCTAGGCTGTTCTTCCCCATTTTTTGCTCAGGTTTTTGAGGGATGTGAGATATTCACACAGAACTTAAGGAGCCCAAGGTTCCTTGTAGTCCTTTTGAGAACTTCATTATAATATGTACCGTGCTCACAGAAGGTCTTGGCATATTTGCTGGGGAGTTCAGTAAAATTACTGTAGATTTACTGGCAAGCGTCCCAGTTCCTTCTGTGAGCACAGTACCTCTGATGGCCACCCACGTTCCGGACGCCATGTTTGTTTGTTTTATCCAGAACAAAATGATTTTGCCTATGAACTGGATCAGATATGTAGCAATAGCATTTATCGCATGTGGGGTGCCAAGTGTCAAAGCCTCATTCTGTGCCACACGATGCATTATTTAATACAAAATCATGTAATACATTGCTGCATTTTATCCACAGAAAGGCAAACTCCTGTTGCATTTTGTCCACAAAAGCATAAAGACTTAACTTTCTTTCGGGCACAAAAATCCAAAGGAATGTTTCATTTTGTTTACAGAATTGATATCAGCATGTTGCATTTTCTGGATAAAAGAAAAGTAATTTCATTCACAAAATTATTTTAGTTTTTACACGATCAATTACACTAAAATTCATTTTGTGTATAAAATGTATTTTGTGAATGAAGGTCATTTTGTCGACTAAATTTCACTGTGGACTACATTCATGAACAAAAGAATGGTATTTTGTGGACAAAATGTATTTTTTGTCAACTAGAATTAATATTGTGTACAAAATTCATTTCGAAAGTGATAGTAATTTTTGGGCAAAATGTACATTATGAATGATGCACGGTTATTTGTGGAAGAAATTGATTCTGTGGAACCATAAAATGCATTTTGTCTTTTGCTGAGTCACAAAAGGCACGTAGTTAGCGCGTGCCTTTGGGTGGAGTAGTACTTCCCAATGACCAGAAGGTGGAGCACCGGCTTTGATTTAGCAGACGTGTAATTACATTTAACCTTGCTATTGTGTTAGGGTCGGCAGTGATGCATAAAAACACCCCAGAAATGTGTGGACTGCATCAAGGCTTTTTGACTTTGTTAGGGACCCTCTATTTAAACAAAAACATAAAAAATAAAACTTTTTCGCTAGGCAAGGCATGCGCATGTAAGGCAGGATAAGACCCGTTCAGTTTATTTATATAATTCCCTTGAGGTTTATTTTACCATTATTTTTTCATTGAAAATGAGAGGTGTGCTGTTAAAACAAAGGACCAGAAAGCCCCACCAAAAATATATTTGCGTGGATAAGGAAGTTCAACAAGGTAACCAAGAGGTAAGAAACAAATTTAATGATAAATGATTGTTCTGAGGGTATTTTATGGCTGATTTAAGACATGGGTCAGCACCGACCCATCTAACATAAGAGAGAGGAACAAAAAAACGAACATATGATAAAGGTTAAGTTTAATAAAAATAAAAATAATATTTTTAAGCCAAGCCAATGAAAGATCTCTGCACTGATTCCCTCCAATTGTAGGGTGTGTAACCATGCCAATTTCCCCAGAATAACACTGCACCCCCAATAGTTCAGATCAGACACACTAGGTAGCCTACAAGTAAAGTGCAACATTGAAATGGTGAATATGGATGGATTAAGACAAGGAGTCAGAGATGGTTTGCATATATGTCCCATCTGGGGTGTAACGCCAGCCTTGTGCCCAGTGCTGCCGGGAACAGGCTTCTAGTTCACCCGCAATCCTGACCAGAATAAGCGGATGGATGGATGGCCTATATGTAGACTGGCATCTCACCCAGAGCGTCCTGGTTTAGGCTCCAGGCTCCCCGTGTCCCTCTTCAGAGTAGGAGGCACGGGGAGATCGATGTGAATTTCAGGTAAGATGAGACTCACATAACAGGTCATCAGTAGGGAACCTGAAGCCGCTGTCTGGCCACTGATGTTGTTTTAGGCACTCGGAGGTTTTTCTGAACCCTTTTAATCACGGTTACCTGGGTATTCCAGCCATTTTAATGTCCATTTTTTTCTGGCTTAGGGTTGGCAGATTCTACCCTTTCTGTCATGACATGAAAAATCTTTAATTCAAATCGAAAGTAACAGAAGGAGGCTGCCTTGTGGGCCGTCAACTTTATACTAGCGACAGAAACTGCAGCAGTTTCTTTGTCTCTTTCCCCGGGCGAGGATGTGGTTATCACTGCAGCTTCCTGGCTGACAGAGGTGCACGGAGACACGAGCCTGTTCGCGTGTGTGTACGGACACTCAGGCTCCGAGCCACGTCTGGGGGATTGCCAGCAGTGGAGAGGACAAGGGGATCCGTGTGGGAGAGTTTGTTTCGGGAAAGCTGTTAGTACTCATTAGTCACACCTGGGCAGGGGGGGTCCGAAGAGGGTCGAGAGGTCAAGGTCGGTTGCCATGGCGTCCCTCCTCATGCGCATCTTCCGCATGGGGGCCGAGAAGAAGCGAGTGAAGCACTACGATAACCTGAAGAGGGATGTGGACCCTACTGAGATCTGGGACACCCAGCAAGAGCTAGGAGATGGGGCCTTTGGGAAGGTCTACAAGGTAAGCCAGAGCCGGGGGGGGGTCACTTTCTTTAATGTTGTCTGTGGGTGGGGGTGAGGGGGTGGTTCAAGGTTTTGAACCACGAACCATGGCTGTTAACCGCCCACATCAGCATGAAATAGGAATGGCGACTGGCAGCTAGAATTACAGCCACACTGATGTACCTTACAAGTTGGGTATTCTAACCATCCTCCTGGTTGTGTGTGTGTGTGTGTGCTCCAGGTATGCATTACATTGTGGAGACCAAATTCCCCCACAATGTGATAAAAACCTGTTAATTTGACATTGTGGGAACCATTTTTTCAGGTCCCTACAATGGGAAATTCAATTTAATAAAAATTTGTGACTGCAATCAGAAAATAAAAATGCCAGAAGACTTGTATTTTGTTTGGTTACTTATGGTTGATGTTGTTATTTGCTATGAAAACTGAATGGAGGGTCACCGAAAAGATATAAGCACAGGTCTCTGTGTCTGTATATGAACCTGAACGTGTGACTATAATACTGTAATATCATGCACACTTTTCCCAGTTCCCTACACATTATACATGACCAGTTAGTCAGCAGAGTAACTTACCTTAATTCTTTTCTTCTCAAAAGCCCTGGTAAGTTGAGCTTTGATCCACAAATGATTGCTATGTTTATATACTGCAGGAAAATTGAGATATATGGTGCACCATAGAGATACTGTCTCGCCATTGCTTACTGATAACAAACAACAGACTTCAGGCCCGTGTCTGAAATTTTGAGATGACTTTAGCTGGAACACCCTGACTGGGTTACCCCCATTCTGCCTCTTATATTGTGCAAAAATGTACAAACTGGCAGATAAGGGGCTGACCCTCAGTAAAAACCACACGTCGAACTGTTGATCAGAACAATAGGTGCCTGACTCATTCCAGAGACTTGGTAAAACACAAGAAAATCCTTTGTCTCAGAACAGAATTCTTATTTTTTCAATTTACTGCTATGTACTTGTTATATGTTCTATAAAGATTTTGACTCTAAAAATGTTTGTATCACCCTCAGAGTTACCTAGGATACTGTATATGAAAGGCCTTTGAGGGCATGTTGTGGCTTCGGTGACTTCCTGTAAGCCATACATGCTGAACATAATTTCCTGTGTGACATTCTAACCTACATTTGTCTGTTTTACCTCTGTCTCCTCATGCACGAACTCCTCCTGTTTGATAACGTTTCCACTTCACATTAAAAAAAAATACCGATAACATGCAAAATCTCAGCGTTGAGGAAAATAAAATCTCTTTGGCTCACTTACCTACCAGCAAAGTTTCCTGATATTTTCATTACTAAGACCTTCATATGGCTATTGACAAATTTAGTGTGGAGAAACAAAGATATAAGGATTTATCAATCACAGATTCCCCAATTCATTCCAGTCAGAACAGAAAGCCTAACGAAAATCAGTTTTTTAACCCTGACGATGTACCTCCTTGTCTTTTATGTTCAGGCATGCAACAAGACGACTAGGGCTCTGGCAGCAGCTAAAGTCATAGAGGTGCGCAGTGAGGAACAGCTGGAAGACTACATTGTAGAAATTGACATTCTGGCATCCTGTCGCCACAGTCATGTTGTTGCCCTTCTGGATGCCATTTTCTTCGAGGGATGGCTGTGGGTGAGTGACTGACTTAACCCCATCCCATTACACATGTAGTATATGGCAAAATTCAAATCTTACAGTTTGTTTATCATTGTGGTTAATCGATTATGATGGTAACACTGAGGTGGCATTCTTTTGGGGTTTTCTGTTCTTTTCCCAAAGAAATTGCCCAAAGCATGCCATCATGGGCGTAAGGGCACCGTCATGGACTGGCATCCCATCCAGGTGCTCCTGTTTTGTGCCCTGTCCTGCCTGTGATAGGCCACATTTACCTCCATGGCCAGGATAAGTAGTTAGAAGAAGAAAGGACTGGGATCAGAAACAAAAGACCTCTGACTTAGAGATAATCAGATAATTTCCCTACAAGAGACACTGCTGAAATGTGCTTTGAATTGTTTGGCAAATATTTACAGTATTACAGCTCATAACATGACCAGCTGTTCTTACATAAGCCTGTATTACTGACCTCTGTCTTCCCATGAGATCTATGGCACACAAACAGGTCTTTTGAGTGCTGTAAGTGTTGAGTCTGACATCTTGTGGTCTTGTGCTGGGAAATTTGCTAAGCAACATTACCAAGAGGCCCCTATAACTGAATGCTATTTCGCTCTGTTTCGCTCACACAGATCCTGATTGAATTTTGTCCTGGGGGGGCCCTTGATGACATAATGTTAGGTAAGCTGTCAGGAACCTGTGGCTCACTGAACCGTTCCTCTCAATGCTGGAACATTCCTATCTACGTAGATTATTTAGAATAATCAGGGATGCAAATAATTGGCACACAAGTACGCATCCACCTTTAACAGCGATACTTGAGGCAGTTGATTGTTAAAAAATACGCATTTGCGCTGTTACATGTGCTTTTGTGTTAAGACAAGAAATTATTGTGCATTTTTACCATGATATCCCAATTTGTTCTTCATGCACAGTATTGTCTTGTCATATAAAATCCATACACGTTTCCACTGTTACAACAATCAACCGGCATACTTACAGCTTTCGAAGGTGGATGCGTACCAGTCATATGGACCCCTGAGTATAACCCAAAAAACTATAATAGCTCAGTACATTTATTTTATCGGACACTTTTATGCAGAGCAATGTACAATTTTGAGAAAGTCAGGTCAGCCTGTCACTGGAACAATTGGACGGTTGAGGGCCCAATGGGTGACATCACTCTGCAAACCCAGGGGTTTGAGCAGGCAGTTCCAGTTACAGGTACGACATCCTAACCATCGAGTCATAATTGATGCGTTGTATTTGCAAACAAAGCAAAAACATGCTTTATTTGCCATGTGCACATGTACAGGTAGATTGGAAAGCTTCTCCTTTGCCAAGCCCATCCTTCTCTCCAGAGCTTAGGGTCAAAGAACAGCGTCAGCCAGCATGCTGCACCCCTGAGGCTGGGGGTTAAGGGCCTTGCTCAGGGGCCCAACCCTGAGTCTTGACCTGGCACCCTTCTGATCATGGGCACAGAGTCCTAACCGCTCAAACGCCACACCGTGCCTCAGAAACATGTGTACAGAAACGTAATCTTCAAGATCAGGATACAACACCTTTTTATAGTGCTCAGAGTGTATGCTCACAGTGTCTGTGCGCTCCTCGACACAAAAGAAAATATCACCAAAACAAGCACTCCCAAACATTCACTGAGAGATCAACCAAGAGGGTGCTTCACTGACAGGATGTGACATTACTCGCTGACCCCAAAAACGTAATGGCTGCCTGTGAAAGCAGAGGAGCTTTGTAAAGCAGCGCATTATGGAAGGTGTGGCCCTGGCATGGGCAGGTGTGTGACTGGGTACACGCTGACATGAGTGGGCGCTCTGCAGAGCTGGAACGGGGTCTGTCGGAGCAGCAGATCAGCGAGGTGTGCTGCCAGACACTGCAGGCTCTGTCCTACCTGCACCAGCATCACATCATCCACAGAGACCTAAAAGCCGGCAACATCCTGCTGACCACAGAGGGTCACGTCAAGCTGGGTAAAACCTCACCCTAAAAATACATCTGAGCAGTCACTATATTTGTTACTGTACCTGTTAATTCTGTAAACCCTTGTGAAAGACTGAAGGAACAAGTCATTACTGATCTCGTGTTTGTTCATCATTAATGAATCGTGATCTATCTTAAGAGGTGACTGTATGTGTTCATGATTTGTACTTCAGTGGTAACTGAGTTACTACTAAATGCTCCATCATGTAAAGTGTTACCAATAAAAATTAATACATGAAAAACATCAGACCGTCCCTCAACAGCTTGTCATAAAAAATGATATCTTGCTCCCCTGTCTGTTTGGACCTCGTAAAATTTCCCCTACGTTTTTCTTTGTTCTTTTCCCATAGCTGACTTCGGGGTATCTGCAAAAAATACAAACACCCTCCAGAGGAGAGCAACCTTTATTGGAACTCCTTACTGGTCAGTAACCCGGCTCTGAATGTGTGCTACAAACGCCACATGATTCCTAAGAGGGATGCTACAGTATGCGAGAGCTGTGACTCCACCACGCTGCAGTATGCGAGAGCTGTGACTCCACATGCGAGGGCTGTGACTCCACCACGCCACAGTATGTGAGAGTTGTGACTTCACCCTTAAGATTTCCTGTTGCCATGGCCACAATCGGCAACCATCTTAATGGACAGCAACAAGGAAATGTTTAGGCGGAAATGTTCAGCACTCCAATAGCTGTGTCAAGGCGTTGCATCTTTTCACCATTGCATATAATCATCTACGATAATCATTTATTTTATCATTTTATTTACATACTATAATCATTTATTTTTTTCCAAGAATATGGGGGGTCTCTCCTCCCCCAAGAAACTGTTTTATACATTTAGTCTATATA
>JABFEA020000119.1:30899576-30911258 GCA_019775915.2 Cyphomyrus plagiostoma | reverse complement strand
GAAACCGGAGTACCCGGAGGAAACCCCACGACGACACGGGGAGAACATGCAAACTCCACACACATGAAACCAGGCTGAGACCGGAACCCGGGTCCCAGAGGTGTGAGGCAACAGTGCTAACCACTGCACCACCGTGCTCCTCAGATTAGTCCTGAAGATGTAAATATTAATGTAATATTGTTCAAACCTTGTTATGTAACATTTTTTACTGAATAAAACTGACCTGCGTAATGTGTTATTCTGTTACAGTTGAATGGCGGTTAATTTTCACCTTTTCACCTGTGCCGTAGCCCCTCACAGTAATTCTGCCAACAGTTATTCCGAGCGGGGACGATGACCATGTTTAAAACAAGTGGCTATGGAAAAAATGAATGAATTTCCTAATTGGACGATTTGGCTTAAGAATATGGTATCTGGTGTAAGTGAAAAAATAAGCCTATTCGGTAAACTTAGCAATTACAGCTCCATATTTCGTTATTCTTCTTGTACTTTTTAGGGAACTTTGCAGAAATGTGATTAGAAACCTGTCACATTCTGTGTATTCTGTTATACAGAGAACGCTATTATAGTATGTGTTAAGGAAACATAAAACCATACAAATCCATTATGTATATTAAAATACACCTTACATCTCAAAACTTACTGTTCATCCTGGTTGCAATGGTATGAAAAATACATGATATCATAACTATATCCCAATATCACCGTTTAAAAATCTTCCTGGCACTCAATAACACAGACATCTCACCTTAAGGTTAGGCCCTTATTGATTTCGGGAGATGGATAAATGACAGCCAGGAGGCGCTGCCTATGGTTATTATCTTATTCTAGTACTGCATAACGCTGGTTTTTTATTAGAAATGGCCCCCAATCCCTGCTTGGCAAATTCGATCAAGTTAATAATAAAGTAACTACACTTTTTAAAATGCCATTAAAATACCACATAGTATGATGTACAGTAATGTCTTCATGGTATGATGGTATTAAAATGACAGAGCGATGGGTTTTCAGAACACTGTGCGTCATTCGCAGGTGCCAGGGAGCCTCTGTCAATTTCCAAGAGACTTCCAGCACTTCCAGGAAGGTGTGAGGTCTGCAAACATACACTATAAGGACAAAGGCGTTGGGACACCTGGCTATTACACCTAGAGGAACTTTAATTACATCACATTCTAAATCAATATGGAGTTGTTCCCCCTTTGCAGTCATAACAGCTGCCACTCTTCTGGAGAGGTTTTCCACAAGATTTTGGAGTGTGTCTCTGGGAAGGCCTGGGTTGCAATTTCCATTCTAGTTCACTGCAAAGGTGTTTGATGGGGTTGAGGTCAGGGCTCTGTGCAGGCCAGTCAGGTTCTTACACAGCGAACTCGTCCATCTATGCCTTTATGGACCTTGCTTTGTGCCCTGGGGCACAGTCATGCTGGAGCAGAAAACGACCTTCTGAAATCCGTTCCCACAAATTTGGAAGTATAGAATTTCCCATTGCTGAAGTATTAAGAGTTCCCTTCACTGGAACTAAGGGGCCTAACCCAACCCCTAAGAAACAACCCCATACCATTATCCCTCCTCTACCAAACTTTACAGCTGGCAGAATGCAGTCATGCAGGTAATGTTCTCCTGGCATCCACCAAATCCAGACTCATCCATCAGTCTGCCAGACAGAGAAACATGGTTCATCACTCCACAGAACACATTTCCATTGCTCCAGAGCCCAGTGGCACAGTGCTTTACACCACTGCATCGGCGTTGCACTTCACGATTTAAGCCTTGCATGCAGCTACTCGGCCATGGAAGCCCGTTCCATGAAGCTCCCGGCCCAGTTTTTCTGATGGGGTTAATGCCAGAGGATGTTTGGAACTCTGCAGTTACTGAGCCCATAGAGTGTTGGCCACTTTTGCGCTCTGCACCTTCTGTTGTTCTGTAGTTTCTGTTGTTCCTAAATGCTTCCGGTGACCATGGAATATCTAACAGATAAGAAATATCATGAACTCACTTACTCAAAGGTGGTATCATATGACAGAACCACACTTGAATTCGCTGAACTCTTCAGAACGACCCATTCTTTCGCAAATGTTTGTAAATCTGACTGCATGGTTGGGTGCTTGATTCTATGTACCTGTGGTCATGGCTCTGAATGAACAACAGCTACCTCTTTTCTGGGAAGCCCCAGTGACAAGCAAAGGTGCAAATTGCTACTTTTTTCCTGACTGTGTATTAGTGATAGTGTTGTAGTACTTCAAACTGTTCTTGAGACCTCTTGGTCTCGTCTCGGAATTCACTTTATTTTAACTCGATCTTGTCTTTGTCTCGGCCATAGAGAACTTGAAAGTTTTATTTGAAGACCAGTCAAGACCTCGATGTTCATCACGACTTCTTCATTTTCATTTGTTTGTCCACACAGTTCTGGGATTGGTTGTAAAATGTCTTGTTTCAAAGTTCAAATGCAACCAATAAGATGCATCTTACTTGAAAAAAAAATCCAACATTTGTTAGCATCTATATTCAAATTCTAAGAAATAATATTGGGACACCAATTTTAGGCAATACTTTCTGACCCCGAGGCGGTGCCTGTGCTCCGACATTCTATAGTGTGGTGTTTTATGTAGACTCAAACATTAGTCTGTTCCTGATCTTAACTTAGTCTAGCCCTGCCTTGATTGTGGTCTTGTCTCAGTTGATGTCTGCACAAAGCCCACCCTGGGGGTTGGGAAGCATCACAGACATCATACAATTCCAGAATTTCCATTGACACATTGCCGTTACCGGAATCTCTCAGGATACTATAGTATTATTGTGGTCTGTTTTCATGTGTCCAGCCAGTGTCCGTTTTTGACTCTGACCCTAACCCTAACCCTAACCCTAACCCTAATCTACAGCACCATCTAGCATCTTGTTTCATTGAACCTTTGCCTGACCGTGGACTAGGATTTTTCGATTCCACGGGCAATTCTAGACCCAATTTAGAGGGAGTTCAGCCATCCTATTCTTGTCACAATCCCCCTGAAAACTTATCTAAATTCATTAGGGGATTTGTCTTTTTTTTCCCAAGGGCCAAATCCTAGAATCACACCAGCTACCAGTCCATCATCTGTTCTTCAAACCAAGTCTGTTAATATTAATTTTACTTTTCAACACACCAAAAAGTGCTTGCCTCTCTATTCCAGTTGCTTAGCTGAAAATTTTTGTGTTAAAAATTAGCCTAACACTCTGTTAATAATGCTATGGTGACTGTTTTTATGCTACTTAACCTTTTACAGCAGTTGATGTGGTTGTTTCCGCACTTTGCCACCAGATGGCGCCATAATAACGATGTGACCAGCAGTAAAAAGACAATATAAAAAGAACCAAACCTTGAGGTGACCCACAGTTTCCAGTTCAAACTGATTAAAGTTTAAGTTTAATTAAGCTTAAAGATGTCGTTTACAGAAAATCTAATGGAATGAGCAGTTAGTGATCCATCACAATACAATGTTACAAACACAAACAGACAAATGTGACAAACTGCAAATACTGTACAAAGGGTTGAAGTCCTCTGTGAAGATGGCTGGTAGGCAGCTCATGGATCTCCAGCTCACAAGCTCTTTCAAAGTGCTCTAAGACATAAACAAGGAATTTCTTTTTGCGAACATCAAAGTTTCAGTCAGTCATGTTGCACTGCATTGCACCATAATGCAAAAAGTCTTTATGAAAATTGCTTTCCTGCAATTGTTGGGAAGTTTTTTTTTTCTATCTGAATGGATGGTCCTGACTGAGGCAGGAACTTGGAAATGTGTTCAATTTTTTCCAAAGAAAAGCAATTCTTGGGCTACGGACTGTTGACACAACACAAATTCAATGCGATCTTCAACCCAGATAAGTTTATTGGCAACGGGGTCTTTGTTATGTGGCGGGATTGAAAATAAATATCATGGCGGAAAGTGTGGCGGTCGGGCATAGCTCCAGCACTGTGTGACCTTGGCTACATCCACGCTGCACGGCGCACGTACTTCTTAAGGAGCCACTGACAAAAAAGAAACACAAGATCAAGGCGCTACCAATTACGAGTTCACAGAACATGCCCATGTTAAACTATCTTGAGCATTCTCAATGGCCTGGAGTCTTCGAAAGCAATGGCAAAAACAAAAGAAAAATGGCTTTATTATCATCAGAAAGGGTCACGACGTCTCAGACTGAGTGGTCCACCCTGATAAAGGATTGCGGTGTCCCATATAATCATGCATAAGGACAATATGAATTGAACAGTATGTTGATCGTGAGACTTATTTTTGGTTTTGTTGCTTTACTGTTTTCCCAAAGTGCTCATTACACAGTTGAACCCAAAGCGTCCGTCAGCGATAAAAAGGAAAACTGGCCTTCACTGTAATTTGTTTGACATAGGATGTGACACAGGATTTCTGTTCAATGTAAAATATCTCTGTTTTTTTATGTAATTTTTTGCAAGCATTTCTTTAAATTCAGATCATTCAGAATGTCAAGCACCAACATTTTTTTAGTACCATGTGCCCAGTCTGAAATTTTCCTCTTAGATTTTACCATATTTTTACTTCTTAACTGAGTAGTGTATGTCCCTCTGGGGTCTATTAACCACAGATTCAGGACCTCTGAAGAGTGATTTCCTGGATTTTTTACAGTAACCCACAAAACTGATGTTAATTTTGACTATGATTGATGAAGGGAACTGGGTCAGATTTGCTGTTCAATATTAAATGGTGTCTTTGTATTTAGAATGAGAAGCAGATGTGTGTCATTCATCTCCATTTCTAAGAAACAGTCACACTTTACTTGCGGCGACATGAATGACTTAGTAGTACATGCTTACTTATTGCATTAATTAACCAGTAAGTGTTATGCAAGTACCGATCCAATGTTCATCCTCCATTAATAAATCATGACAGTTCATGTGTTTCATGGGGAAACCTATATTGGTTCATGATTTTTTTCTTGAGTTGTAAATGAGTTAGTAAGTAATTTTTGCCCCAAGTGAAGTCTTGCCATTATTAACTAATTAGTTAAGGGATAACTAATATAGTGCCTGAGTTGAATATATGAACTATCATGATTGATTTATGATGAAAAATCAAGGGATCAGTACTTATCAGACACTTAGTTACTGGTTAATTAACACATTAAGTACTGTGAGCATGTTCTGCTACATTATTTGTGTCCCCTCAAGTAAAGTGTGACCAAGAAAACTAAGCCTAACTCATTTAGTGCTCCAAAATATAAACAAAACCACATCTAATGTTCCGTTTAAAGCAATACGGGGGGTCCAAATAGCTACAATTATTTAATTATTAACTATTGTGCAAAGCCTTTGGTCTTGTTGGCTACTTCAGGACATTTTGGAGAGTTCCAGACTGCTTCACCCTTTAAGACATTAGTAAGATCCACCTTTAGTAAGACCCATCAGATGCACTAATCGTATGGTTCAGTTCGTTCCCAAAATATCTTGTCAGGCCAAGTGTTGGCCGTCTGTGTTGGCCACTCTAGAGCTGACTTGCTGCTCATTCACACCTGACTGAGTCCATCCCTCCATCATGAAGAGCAAATCATATTCAGCACAGCATCGTGGTACCAGCAAGAAACTTCATTTGCACGTCATCGGCTCATTTCTACATGATTATCAGGCTGGGGGGGTTCCGCTTTGGACCCCCAGAGGTTTCTCCCAGCTCCAGTGAAAAGCCTGAAGCTTCTTTTTTAAGAAGGGCAACGGAAATCCAGGGATGGGCAGGAACTCCTACTGTTGTTCTGGTTCTGTTTCGGACATTTGCAAGAGAGTCTCTTTCAGGTGAAAAAAACACGTCGATGCCCTTTCACCCCCAAGAAGGTGATTAACCCGAATGCCTCATGTAATAATAATCCTAACAAGAAACTGGCAAAGGTTCCCCGTAAAGTACTTTGGAAAGAAGGGACTCTTTAAAGCCTGTGTGAAGAGTGGAATGTGATAGGTAAGCACTATTCCAGGGAAACATTTAATTAGGCTGAGCTGTTGGCTACTGGAGCCTCCGGGATTCGGGTTGGAATGACCATCACCATGGCAACTGCAGAAAGAAAACAGGGTGCAAACTCCATAACCTTCTCCAACAGTGATGCATTGGTCAACTGGTATCCACCAGCAGGGAAACTTTCTAAACCCCCACTAAACACGCCCTGTGAAATAAGTTGATCGAAATGCCAAAACAAAATGTATTTTAGTTAAATATAGTAAGGGTGATGTGTAAAGTCTTTACACCATTTTCACCGCAATCAATTAGACTTCTTTCTCAGAAAATGCTGAATATTTTTTTATGTCACATGTGATTGAAGAGGGACTGGGAATGCTGCTTGTTGTTAAAACAGGAACAGGAAGTTGGTGCCAGGACACAATAGGCTGCGATAGACTAAATAAAAAATGCTCTGGGATGCAGGCAGGCTGCAGAAAGTCCTAGAACAGCGAAAACCTAAGCATGGAAAAGGTCTGTTTGTCTCTCTGACCTCTGCAGATGTTTTGGCCCTGTGCCAAAGGTTACATTCAATAATGTTCCCCAGGAGCCACTAGAGGTCTCCAGGTGAAACCCGGCCAGCTGAGCCTGGACCCTAATGCCCAGCCTGGGTCCGGTAATCAAGGAGGAAGATGAGAATAAAAAAGGTGGGAATAAAAAAGATGGGAATAAAGCAACAAAGTAAAGGAGTTAGTCAGAGTGATCAGGCAAGGCTGGCAAACTTTTGTACATTTTCAGACAAACCTGTTTTAAATTCACCCTGTCTGTAAATACATAAATCAATGTTACTGTCTGTAAAACCTGAACAAAAGTAAAAATAGGGTGTCAGTAGAAAAATATGCCATGTCGGTAAAAACAGTTTTTTGTCAGTAAAATCACACATTTAAGATCGGCGTGCCTGGATTCAGGTTCAATACCTGTGAGCTGAGGAGTACCAGTGTGGAAGGTAGAAATCCCTTTATATGTTATAAGCATGGAATGTCATTGTAAAAAGCTCAATTTTAAGTCGGTGTACAGATTCAGGATGTACTGGGATTTTCTGAGGAAGAAGTGGGTAGATTTTCTGGGCACCATTATGGTGTAAACAGATAGTCAAACAAGACAACAGAAAGTGGTGAACTATTGCTGCCCAGTCGCCTCTCACATGCAAAGAATGAGCAGGAATGGATTTTATACTGTTAGCAGCTTTGAGGTGCTTTTTGAGCTTAGGTCAGCTTCAGTGCCCCCTTGAAAGAGCCCTGCCCTTGGAGACAGTAATATCCATACAATAAGAGTGTTTGTGGGGCAGAGAAAGCCAGTAGGTAATGTGTGAGAGCAAAGCCTGAGTGCGGCACACTGGGAATACTGGAGCTGTAAAAGCAGCAGGGAACAATGGAGGGAAGGCCTAAAAGAAACCAAGTGAAATATTACAACTGCTGGGGCCAGTTACCTTCCTGGAGCAGCCCGATGCCGCACCCCCAACCCAGGCCAACACAAGGGGTGGGAGGCCTGAGACGACAAAAGAGTGGGGTCAGGGGTGAGGGGGGGTCAGCCACGACAAAGGACTGAACAATTGAATGAAGACGGGGGATCGGCTCCGTGCGGCAGACCTGAATTGCGCGGCGGCCCCTTCCCACGAGTGGCGCGGGTCAGCCCGTCTATTCCCGGCATTGTTCCTTCTTTCCGTGGACAAACCGCTTGCAGGGATTGGGCTTCTCATACCTCCTTTCCCCCCAGCTGTTTACTGCCCACTGTGTGTCTTGAGGGGCAGAGAAAAAGCGCTGAGTTTGAAAAGCCTGATACTCAGATACTGTAGCTTCCAAACAATGATTCTGTCATTTGTTTGGCTCTGAATGGCTCTACATAAGTACATATATCCTGTACTAGTTTGCTTTTCTACATACTTAAATATACCTCACACACTATTGAAAGTATGCAGGAACATTCTGTTAATGATTAGGTATATTTCAATCATTGTTTATTTCTGATTTATCCAGCCTTTGTATTCTTATAGGTAAGATGATACAGGAATTAGTTGTGAAGGAATGTGATTTTTCGTTGGTCTTTGGTCGGTTCTCTTTAAAGATTGGTGCAGACGTTAGAGAGCCCTGCACTCTAACCCCTTAGCTTATAAGGAAATGGTTTGAGTCCTTCTCTCCTGGAAGAGTAATGACTCAAGTGCCGTTTGTATCAGGTAGGAAGCCAGTATTTCAAAAAGAGGAGACATTCTGCTGTACAGCGGCCCACCGGCGCTGTGCTACTCGCCTTTTTTTCAACATAACACTTTCCCGGAAAGGTTTATTGTTTGTTCTGTAACCTTTATTGCTTGTTCTGTAAAAGCTGTTTCCCTGTCGGTATGGAACAACAGGGTGGGAGCACTTTCTATTCTTCTGGTGTGAGAGCAGGACCATGAAGTGGTGAGAGAGCTCCTGATGTGAGCTGCAGAAGATGTGAACGCCAACAAGCCCTGTCACGTCGACACTTGCGGTCTTTGTGTTTCTGGGCTCCTTGCAGGGGGAACGTTGGACTCACACCACTTAACTGAACAACTTCCTTGCACACTCAGTGCTTGATGTCTAGTTTATACATATTCATAAAAAGGCCAGAAGACTGTAAAGTTACCAAATCATGAAGTGGAGTTTTAAGTCACTAATTGTTTATACCTGGTCAATACACATGAACATCCAATAGAATTTTGATCATGTATCCCACTACCTCTCTTTGGACAGTTATATATGTGACAGTATACACGCACACATACACACACATGAAGGCATGAAAGACCTTTTAATGTCCACAGAGGAAGTGGATGTCTGAGGAAACACCAGAGACACATTTTGCCCGATTTTCAGTGACTCTGGGCTCAAATTCAGCCCGATGAAACATTTGATAAGTGAAAAAAAAAAAAAGAATATGATTCAGCTTTTGACCCTTTAGCCTAAACAAAGGAAATTGCTTATATCCACCAGCAATTTAGTCAGAATGTATCTCCCATCACTATCCCTCATTCTTAATGTGCTCTTACATGTTCATGCTGCCCCCTTTTCATTAGCTGGAAATCTTAAAGGGATTATTAATTACTGACTTTCAGATTTTGAATGAGACACTTTGATGAAAACGCACAGAAACACTGAAGTGTCTTTGCTCCGCTCCTGAGTGGCTTCAGCAAACACAGCTGAGCTTCTCGCGCGACAGAACCCTTTGTAATCCTCATTTCTCTTAGCTGCTCCTGATCCTCACAATAATTGGCCATCAGGAAGTAGAATCTTTTAATGGTATTGCATCGCTATCCATCTGTCATGTTTTAAAAATCACCTGGCCAGTCATATTTGCTTTTTTATCATAATCCTTTTGCTTAGCTTACAAAAATGACACAACCGCTTGCCAGAAGGACATAATGGAAGTAATTCAAACAAGTTCAATCAGACCTTTGCAGACTCAAACTCCTCATGCATTAGCTACACAAGAGGATCATGGTATTATATTGTAATGTATCTTCAGCATGATGCCACACAGGCGAAGGGTTTCAATAAGCAAATCTGTTTATTTACTTTGGACTCCTCTGGACTACAGACAGGAAGGTTTATACGCCATTAACGCATCCACCAACGCCCACATCGTACCTTATATCACAATGGACAATGACCTGCACTCCACTGACCCAATTCCAGTGACCCAATCTCAGCAGAACAACAAAGACATAAAGCTGATCAGTTGGAACCAAAAAATGTGTCTGTTCAGTCAAATTCCCAAAGAGAATTAGGCATGTTTAGCGTTCACAGATTTCCTGCAGTGGAGCCATATTATTTTCACAGGAGATCACAGAAGCAGAAAGATGCGCGAGGTCACTGCAGCTTAATACAACTGCAGTATTAAGCTTGAGAAACTTTCTTCCTTTTATAAACCACTAACATTTTCTTTAAAAGAAACTTGTTTATTCATTGATGGCAGCCTTCAATGGAAACTGGAGGAAAGAGTCTTTGGAAGCCAAAGTGGGATTGTTGCATATTATCAAACACAAACTGATTTAACCTACTCCCCACTGCAAACAGTAATAAACCACAACAAAAAACCACAACAAGCTAATTTTTTTTCCATAAATACTCTTCTCCAGACATTCGTACGCAATGCACTTATCTTCTGTCCAGAACAAAAAACAGAGTAATAGTGGTTATTAAGATCTCTTCAGACTCTTACTGATAGACAACATCCTGCTTTTAAATCACCAAAATGCATCGAATGTTGACAGGAGGGATGTTAACAATGTCACATTCTGCAGCGAGGGGTTGAAGGTTAGCGATTCTTCTGGTCAAGTTACGGGGAGATCTTTGTGGATCTGATTAGTCAATCGACTGCCATCTAAGGCCCAGCACAGCAGGCTGCTCTACAGGTTTTGGACAGTAAAGGTCAGGGTGAAAAATTAGAATGACAATGTGAATATTAGATGATAGATTTGCACAGCAGATATTCAGAAAGAGCCAACACCATTGAGTTCTCCATAATTGAAACAATTATTTGCTATTAAAATAGTTTTGAGATGATTTCCAGTTTCTTGGGAAAACAGCTGAGGAGAAAAGGAACAATAGCATCTTGCCTTGGAACAATTGTTTAGGAGGGAAATGACATCACAGGAAGCAGGAAATCCTATCTGTACAATCATTCTCTCCAGCTTGGAAGGCTATGTTTTCTACTTCTTTCTCTCAGATAATTTATTTTCTCATCTGAGACTGACAGGTGGCTGCAGAGCCGGTTTGGTTCTTATCGAAATGGGTGAAGACGTGAAGCTGTTTCTTTTTTTTTTGCAGATTATTGGCTCCATAGTGTGGCGTGCTGTTCCTCATAGACGTCTACATGGAACATTTGCCCAGTGCGGTCACTTCCTCACCGCCAACACAGACGTCCACGTTGCAGGACCTGCCAGCACAGCTGTCAAAGTGCACATTTCTTTCTTCTGTTATTTTCATCATAATATTAATTACTTTTGCACGTGCCTCTGGCGTGACTTAATAACTCATTTGCTATTTTTTATGCAAGTTCTTTTGAACTTTTTCCTCTAAACATATTTAAGACTTTTTTGCTTTTTTCTAGAGAAATTATGGTGCAGAATCAGGCTGCAAACCTAGTGTCCAACATTTAATTCAAGCTTTTAAATATCAATTCATATTCTGTTCAAAGACTCAAATCTTACAAGCTAATATAAAGGAACAGCAAGCAATGGAGGCTTTATCTGCTTTACAGATCATTGTAGGTGTTATGACTGATTTAGGAAACTTGAAACATGCAACTCATTTTATTTAGACATTCAAACACAGACCAAGCAGATATTGGTCTGAATGGCACCATCCCATCTAACTTGTAGGTCCATCCATTTGAAAGTTCCTGGATCTATTGAAAGCGAACACTCTGGGAACCAGATAGCATACTGGATACTGGGCTGCTGACATATGTAAATACATTGATGAACAAAAGGGGATGAGAAGCAGACAAGGAATGAGGAGATGGGAGTCTGGAGAGGAGGTGGGAGGAGATGGGAGTCTGGGGAGGAGATGGGAGTCTGGGGAGGAGATGGGAGTCTGGAGAGGAGATGGGAGGAGATGGGAGTCTGGGGAGGAGATAGGAGTCCGGGGAGGAGATGGGAGTCCGGGGAGGAGATGGGAAGAGATGGGAGAAGTGGGAGGAGCTGGGAGGAGATGGGAGTGCAGGGAGGAGTTGGGGGTCGGGG
>JABFEA020000119.1:30873468-30884612 GCA_019775915.2 Cyphomyrus plagiostoma | reverse complement strand
TGACAAAATGGATGGATGTGCTTCCTGAAATTAGCTTCAGGCACACTCCTACTCCTACTCCTACTCCTACTCCTACTACTACTCCTACTACTACGTTTTTCAGTTATTTGGATTTTTGGCTTCATGTTCCACATTTAGCCAGGAAATAGGCTGCAACTGCCTAGATCTCCTAAGGTGTGTAACTTGCCATGTGCTATAGCCTTTGTCCCCCCTAGTATTCAGTCAGGGTAGCGGGAAGGGGGCTGCCCAGGGCCTCTGGAGCAGCTTCCAGACAGAACCTTGTACCACCTAACAATCACTGTCTTCTCTCAAGTCACACCACCTAAGCTCCTATATCCTCAGGCTGCCGATAGACTTAAGACAAAATGAATGGTATTTTAGCAATAATCCCCACAATAAGAGCTGTTTACACTGTTATGTGGACCTGTTGTGCACAGCCTAGCTTAGTTCCTGAGGTGAACTTTTTCATATATTCTCATCCGGCCTGATTGACTGGCATGAATGTGACATTGAGAGGTTGGTCAGCAGGTCTATTTATGCAGTTACTCGAATATTTTGCACCTCACCTGCCTGTAAATATTGGAAATCTCAACTCAAATTTGGGTCGCAGCAAGTTCTGAAAGGGTTGGGAGGTAGTTGGAAATGTAAGCATTTTAAAACCAGCAAGATCCTATGCTGATCCACAATCAGACTACCCAGCCCAAATCCTAGAATTAGCCTATATAAACGGGTCTTGGGTCTGCTGATGCTTAGCATAAAACTAGTGAATACTGTACCCAAATCCAAGAAGCCAAACCACAGACGCTTCATTTAAAATTCACGGGCTCATCCAATCAGATTGTGCGACTGGCATTGATTGATGTAAATTGCATGCAGACTGAGCTGCGCGCTGATCATAGATTTAATTTATTTTAGACCTATACTTGATATAGGGTCGCGACTGAGATGACATAGTAAAAATTTGGTCGTGGTTTACAAAAGGTTGAAACCACTGTTGTAAATTAATGGGTGCAATTATGTTAATAGCTAATGTCGCAACTGTGTAATGTTTGCCATGGAAGACGCGTTTCGCTAATTAGCGTGTTACCATGAGTGTCATAAATTGTTAGCTTCCCTGTCTGTGACTCTGTTAGTATTAAACCAACAGTGGCTGATAATAAAGAGAACAACTTCCGTTTTCCGTTTTAAAAGCGCTGTTATCTCCTTTATTAAATGGCTCACTTACTCGTCACAATCCGTTTACATGTCGGTCTGCTGCATCGAAAGCGTTCTGTGCCCTTTATGGTTGTGGCCTGACATATAACGGGCAAGGTGAAGTTTTATTTACGACGGATTTTTCGGACCAATGTGTTCGATTTCGTTTTGTCCTGATGCCGTTGGAAGCTTCTGGCCACATTTAGTGCTAACTTAGTCTTCCATTGACTAGTTTAATCAAGATAAAATCATATGGACCACAAACAATGTTTGGCTACAGATATTTTAAGGCACACGATGCTCAACTGGCGTTTTATTTTTAATATTTATTAAGATGATTTTACCTGGAACAGATCTATGATGTACAGAAGGTTGCTCTAATAAAGGTTATGCCTGTGATTACACTGGAGAAGTGTGCCATCTTGTGGTCAGGGTCAGTATAACCTGGATTAATATCACCCACATGTAGAATTAAGAGACGTTACTCGTCTGAGGTAGAAGCAGTATAAAACTGAAAAGATGCTGAACTTCAACAGTGTATTCTCTACCCCCCAATGTAATTACTCCTTACTCTTCACACACCTGCCTGCATCTATTTCTAGAATTGGATGAATCAACTTTAATTTTTTGAATGTGCTGTGGTGGCAATGAATCATAAACCTCATATTATGTATCGAGTCACACTGAGAAAAAACTGTATAGCCTCCCACCCCCCAATGAAAGGCAATTGGGGCAGTTTAACCAATACTGAATTCACATCTTGAGGAATGCTCAATATATCGTGGACGAAGAGCAATATGAAGCTCCAAACACAATCTGTATGACTTCCAAACAAGGATGAGCATTTCAAGCACAAAGCTGTGATGAAGAAAATCTGATCATCTTCAGCACGAGCATCAATAACCAGCCAGAAACCACAAGTTATATCCGACCCAGCAATCAACAAAGTTAACAGAGAAGTGGACCAACTATACTAGGATGGGAAAACATTAAAGGGGAAGGCTTGTAGAAGTCGGTGAAAATACTGTAAGTCTGAAAAACACACAACAAACAAGCAACAGTCAAAATGCACAGGGTATTCTTGATTGGAAGTGATTAGCAGAAATGTTCTTCACCTTTACAATGTGTCTGCAAAGCTTGACAAAAACTTGTCAAATACTTTTTGAGTTATCACAGTTAAGTATCTGAGACTACCCTTTGTACTGCTTCAGTTTGGGTGCGATCTGTCTCATAATTTTATCAGTTCTAGTTCTTTACATATGAAATTCCTCTGCAAAGTTTGAAAAAGACTTATCAGGCTAATGTGGAAGTGTCTGCAGCAGAGGCAGCAGACTGGATCCAAAATCATATGCATTCCGTGTCCTAAAGCTTTTGTTCTTACAAAGCAAAACCTGATGCTACCAAAATATCTTTCATATTTTCTGTAAATTAGCATGATACCCAGAGGGTTTCCAATTAATGCAATTAAAATTTCCTTGCAGTTATTTTAAGAAATTACATTAACAGGTGACATTGTATTAATTTACCCTTTATTATCTGACAGAATTACCCCATTATACAAGCCATAATATAACAAACATTCTCAAAGACTGAGATAAACATGGTTAAATCCTATACAGATATTAAAGATTGATGTAAAACTTGCAAAAGGGTGAGGCATGTATATCAGAAAATCAGGAAAGGCAAACCTTTCATATGTTCAAGTCTTTCAAAAATCTACTAGAAGATTCCATTCATTGATAGCCCTGCAAAAAAACCCTTAATCAAGAGATACTGGGCTGTGAATCATATCTTATGAGGAAATGGTGTAGGAAAGGGGTGTTTTGCATCCCCCTGCATAATAACATTTGGCAAAGTGTCCTCTTCAGGCCACAGATGACTGAGGCTGGTTGGTACCCATAAACATGAACAAAAATGCAGAATGAGACTGTGGATGTGGCAGGTCTTCCAAAGAAGGAAACTGACTGAGTCCTTCATTTATTCAGTCGTCCCAGCTGTCCACAGCTAACGTTAATCGGCACTGTGAAATTCTCAAGGCTTTCCGGCAGGGGATGGCATTAGAGCCACTACAGCAGGGGTCTTCAACTCTACACCTCGATTCCAAGGCTTCGCACCTGACTGACAGGTAAAGGAAGGCTGGGAAACCAGCAGTGCTCAGACCTCCAGGACCGTGAGTTGAAGAACCCTGCACTACAGCCCTGTTACACCTGATACCCCTTCAGCACATGGTTGGCTATGACCAGTCTTTGGATCTCGCTGGTGCCCTCGTAGATCTCTGTGATGCGGGCATCGCGGTAGTGCCTCTCTGCAGGCATGTCTGTCACGTATCCCATGCCCCCCAGCACCTGGATGGCCTGCAGAGGCGGCGGGAGAAGCGGTCACAGGGTGAGGCTCGGATGATGTCACCGGGGGTTAACGGTGACAGACGAACACAGGTCATGGCGGAATGTAGGTGACACGGCCTCACCTGGTGGGAGATGAAAGTAGCAGCCTCTGATGCTGCTAGTTTGGCCATGGCTGCTTCCTGTGGAGGACAGAACAGCACGGGGTCACGCGTGTCAGGGGTCGTGTGTGTGCTGCTTTCAATGCAATACGTTGGTTAGCTCCCAGTATCTGAGGAATCCCCAGAAAATGGAAGGAGTTCTCAGAGTAGCAGAAGGTGTGTGGCAGGTGCGGGTCCCACCTTGGAGAAGGGCTTCCTGGCGTCTCTCAGGATGGCCGCCCTCCAGGTGAGCAGCCGCGCGCTCTCTAGTGCCAGTGCCATGTCAGCCAGCTTGAACTGGAAGAAAGAGCGCACCCCTTAGCACTGGGCGGCCGCGGCGGAGGAGCGGGCCACAGCGGCCCGCGGGGGGGGCGTACCTGTATGGCCTGCGTCTTCGCGATGGGCGTCCCGAAAGCCAACCTCTTCTGAGCATAGTCAGCGGCACAGTCCAGTGCTGCCTGGCCGATCCCCAGAGCCTGGCCAGCGATGCCAATCCGCCCGCTGTCCAAGGTTTGCTGAGAGAGGAGACCAAGTGAGGAGGCGCGCTGGTCCAGAGGGAACCTCATCAATGCCGTCGGACTGCTAAGCAGCACCCAGGAGCAGAGTGGCACTGTCTTTCAGTGCTGGAGTCACATGATAGAGACCAGGCAGGATGGGCTGCACCCCCACTCAGCCACACTTACAATGCCTGTGCTTCAACCCTATTATGAGTCGTCAAGCTCCTGCGCTAAATCAGACTATAATTCATTTTGGTAGGAAATTGTTAACAGACAGCAGCAACAGCAGCATCCAACTATGTGCAATTACATAATTTCTAAAGCAACTGAAAATTCACTCTACTTACTAAAATGATAATCAGTATTGGTAGTGTGCTGTCTGAAAGCAGAATATCAGACAAAGATTATACCTACTCAATACGAGAGAGCCTTGCTTAAGAGTCACTGGTCTATAGTACCTTACTGAAGGCCCTGTCAGTGTCCAAAGGCATAACAATGAAGCATGTCGGCAGCGAAAGACAATTTCTTCTTCGGAACGAGATGCGTACGTAGTGCTAATCCCATTTTCCTAATTTTTTCAAATGTCGGCCCACATGACGGGCCACGCAGGCGCGTCGGGCCACATGACGGGCCACGCAGACGCGTCGGGCCACATGACGGGCCACGCAGACGCGACGGGCCACATGACGGGCCACGCAGACGCGTCGGGCCACATGACGGGCCACGCAGACGCGTTGGGCCACATGACGGGCCACGCAGACGCGTCGGGCCACATGACGGGCCACTGGGACAGCTGGCAGCTGCTCTCACCTAATGCTACTGAGGCAGCGACACAAGTGAGTGCAGAAATGTCAGTGCCCTTTCTTCCCTGTTGTATATAAAGCTGAAATTTCTGTACAATTTTGTTGCATCCTCCTCCAATGCCTTTTGTCCTTTTATCCTTGCTTGTTAAAAACCACCATTCTCTGTTCTTTTCAGTCTGAATGCTTTCAGTTTGACAACTGATACTAACCTGTAAATATCAATTGTTTTACATAATTTAAATGCTTATATTACTATATGGAGCAGGATATGAAGCAGTAGCTGGTGGGTCTGCCTTTAAGGGGGGGTAAAGGGTAGGGGACCCCAGCACTAAGGAAATGGAATGATCTACCCCCCCCCTTTTTTCTTCAGGGTTGGGCTGGCAGTGAATTTTAGTATCAAAATCGGTCTCAGTGACACTAAGCTTGCACAGTTTTAGTTTTTTACTGTGGGGGGTGGGGGGGGGGCACCGTGTTTTCGCCGAGACAGATACATGCCCACAGAGCGGGGTCTCTCCACACCTGCCAGCGCCACTCCTAAGCACTACCTGGTCGACGCAGAAGGTCCACCAATGATCTAGCATTCAGCTCTTGATGTCACCCAATGACCTTACCATAGCGATCTTGAAGCCCATTCCCAGCTCCCCCAGCAGATAAGCCCTGGGTATTCGGCAGTCCTCCAGAATGATGTTAGCGGTGGATGAAGCACGAATGCCCAGTTTGTCCTCCTTCTTGCCCAAAGACAGTCCAGGGTGGGGCATGGGTATCAAGAAAGCACTGATGCCCTGGAGAGTGAGTGAGTCAGTCGCTGAGTGAATGAGCAAGTCTGAAATCATTAGTACAATTAACACATGACATATACAGTGAAACTGAGACAGGTGTGGTTGGATTTATGATCTAAATAGCCACTTCAAACACGGCAACCAGTTTCTTTTTACACCGTGATAATTCAGGACTAAAATAATCTTCAGGCATCAGGTTTACATGCCGTTTGTGATTAGATTAAGTTCCTGGCATTAAAGCCAGTTCCAAATGTATTCCAGTCCTGCAACTTACCTTATGTTTGAGGTTTTTGTCAGTGGTGGCAAAAACAACAGTGGCCGAGGCATCCCAGCTGTTAGTGATCCAGGCTTTGGTGCCGTTCAGGACCCACTCGTCACCCACCAGCCGGGCAGTGGTGGAGGCTGCACCTGCATCACTGCCATTCCCTACAGATGAGGTCATACGCAACTTCAGCACAATGTTAGGCGACTCAACAGTATGTTTCTGATGCAGCAATAATACAGCAATCACACAATGAATCAGGGTGTCATTCATGCAAGGCGGACCACTGGACCACAGCAGAGGCAAGACCCAGAAGGGCCGAAACTGTGAGCCGCTCATACCTGGCTCACTCAAAGCAAAGCAGCCGACTTTGTCTCCTGTGGTGAATGGAGTAATCCACTCTCTCTTCTGCTCTTCTGAGCCGAACTTCAGCACAGGACCCAGGTAAAGAGACTGAAATAAAGTACAGTGTGTGAGCGAAAAACCAGACGTCAAGATGGGTCACCAGAGGCATGGAAAGGAAAATGTAATTAAATTAATTGACACTTAGGGGATAAGACACCTGCAGCCACATACAGCCTAAGACGGGTACATAGGAGATGGAGCGGAGGGACACAGACAGTGCAGACAGAGACTGACGTTGTTGACGCTGACGATGACTCCTGTGGAGGCGCAGCCCCTGCTCAGCTCCTCCATAGCCAGACTATAGGCCAGGTAGTCCAGTCCGGCGCCCCCTAGGTCCTCCGGCACCTCCACAGCCATAACGCCCAGCTTCCCCAGACCGCGCACCTGGAGGGAGGCAAGCAGAAAGCCGGCTTTTTGTGAAATATTTAGGATGAAATTAGCTCACTTCAGTAAGTCAGTCAATTGCATCACCATGCATATGCTGACAAGGAATGTCATAGTCATATATGACAATTACGCATCTGATACAGATGTACAAAGACTGCAGTACATCATCAGTTCCTTCACCCCCAGCCTCCATACCTGCTCGGCTGGGAATCTGTGCTCCTTGTCCAGCTTTCCAGCAATGGGAGCCAGCTCTCGGTCGGCAAAGTCCCGGCATGTCTGCCTCAGCATCTGATGGACTTCTGGCAGATCTGCCAGCTGAGAGAGATGGCGTGTGCCCGGGCGCACTGCTCCACAGAGGACTGGTTCCAAGATGAGACAAAGATTTTTAACCCATCTATATCACTGGGTATTATACTGCATCAACTCAAGCAAAGTACTCTGATCAATGGTACAACAACAGGATCACCTAGGGACTTGTGTTGTCCATGTCCTGCTTCCAGCTACCCCTTTTAGCAAAGACAACCATAGCAGGTATAGATCAACAGATTTTTGGACCATGGAACATGGCTCTAACTCAGCATCTCATACAATAAGCAACAAAAACACTGTGGCGTAATATCGGTCAAAGGTGCTTATGTGAAGCAGGCTGACCTTTCCTCTAGTACCGACGGCCAAAAAAATACTCAATACTTGTTACGTTCAGTGTGTATAATTTACACACCTATACAATATAAAATTCAATTTTTGATTATAGGCAAGCAAATTGAAAGTGTCAAAAACGTAAAAAGATTTAAGCTGCTTCTGTTTAACTTATTCTTGCAGGCAGAGTGGGAACAGATCTTCAGCTAACTTGATAACTTTCCGACGACAGCTGACTCACTAAAGACATTTTGCTTGTATTCCCTTCACGAATGCATCTTTTCAGTTATGTCTGTAAAACATTGCTTGAAAGCTACGATATGTTATCTGGCTCAGTATTGTTTAACGCTTGCTTCAGACAACAGCTTGGTAAATATCATTCAGTGGACGTTAGCGGGCAGTCAAATGTATACAGGATGCCACTCATCAAGATCATCTTCAGTGAAATGCATTTTGACCCTCTCATTAAATGGAAACATTGCAGTTCTATCAGAAAAGTTTAAATAAGCGCCCCGTACTGACCTCTCCGTGCTGTGAAGAGCGCTGCCATTTTGGGCAAATTCTTGACGTCATTGATCACGTGGTGTCAAATTGTTACAGCATGACAGCACCGGCGCGTGCTGACCCGTAGGTCTATCTGCCCGTCCTGTTTATGTTCCATAACCACTGACCCAGTAAATGGTACCGAGGATAATCAGGAGCCTTTCTTGGTGGTTTCAGACCTTCTACGCTAACAAAGAGTAATATTGTTAAAGGCTGGCAAGATGATATTACACATTACGGGTACATTGATATTTTTTACACCTACTACTGCTTGCAAGGGCAGCTGAGCACGATGAAAATAACCACTGGTGAGACGGAAGACACTGAATTGGATGTTTGTCTTATTAGTCAGGAGAGCGGTGATCCACCTGTACAAGGCGGCAGGCATAGACCGTCTTTGGATGATGAGTTTGTGAAGACGCACGTGCTGAAAGCTCCAGAAACGCCAACCGCGACGAGCAATGCGGCTTCAGACACAATTTCAAATTTAGTTATATTCACGTACAACCGCATTTCCCAAAAGGTTGGGCCGCTGTATACAATTTAAATACAATGTAATGATTTGCAAATCATATAAACGCACAATGTATTGAAAATAGAACAAAAACATATCAGAGGTTGAATCTGAGAAATGTTATTGTTTTATGACAAATATATGCTCAATTTGAAGTTGATGCCAGCAACATGTTTACCACTGGGCACGATAACTACTGTGCTGCATCACCTGTTTAAGAGTGCTGTAAATATTTGGGAACTGAGGAGACCAATTGCTGCAGTGTTGTCCCATTCTTGCCTAATATAGGATTTCAACTGTTCGACAGTTTAGTGTCTCCATCATCATATTTTTCATTTCATGATGCACAACATTTTAAATTAGAATTTTTGCCCATTCATCTAGTAACCCTTTTGTGAGGTCAGTCACTGTTCAGTGGGGCTGAGGTCAGAGCTCTGTGTGAACCAGTCATGTTCTTCCATAGCAAACTCAACTAACCATGTCTTTATGGACCTTGCTTTGTGCACTGGGGCACAGTCATGCTGGAACAGAAAAAGACCGTCCCCAAACTGTTCCCACAAAGTTGGAAGCATAGAATTGTGCAAAATTGGTATGTTGAGGTATTATGAGTTCCCTTCACTGGAATTAAGGGTCCCAGCCCAACCCCTGAAAAACAGGCCCATACCATTATCCCTCCACCACCAAACTTTACAGTTGGCACAATACAGTCAGGCATGTAACGTTCTCCTGGCATCCGCCAAACTCAGACTCGTCCATCAGACTGCCAGAGAGAAGTGTGATTCATCACCTCACAGGACACATATCCACTGCTCCAGAGTCCAGTGGCGCAGTGCTTTACACCACTGCATCTGACACTTGGCACTGTGCTTGGTGATGTGAGGCTTGCATGCAGCTGTTCGGCCACAGGAGCCCATTCCCTGAAGCTCCCAGTGCACAGGTTTTGCACTAGGCTTAATACCAGAAGAAGTTATTGAGTAAACAGAGCATTTCTGACACACCACTATGCGCCACTCTGTTACTTTACATGGTCCTGCCATTTCATGGTTGAGTTTCTGTTGTTACCTTGGAATATCTAGCAGGGAAGACATTTTACAAACTGACTTATTGCAATGGTGGCCTCCTATGACAGCACCCCACTTGAATTCTCTGAGCACTTCAGAATGACCCATTCCTTCACAAACGTACGTAAACCTGACTGCATGGCTGGGCACTTGATTTTATACACCTTTAAAAGGTAAATATATCTGATTATACAACCAGACCGGTTTCCTCCCTTTTTATTTATTTTTTAATAAGTTGGATCACTTATTAAACATTGATTTTTAGTAGCATTACAATACAGTGTATGCAGCTTAGGGGTAAAGCAGTGTATATTTTTAGTATGATAATGATCTACTTTGAGCAAATATTATGCACAGATCTTATACACAGGTTGTCTAAAAATGGTGGGGGAATCAATTCTGCTGGGGTAACATCTTCCACTTTTAAATCATTATGGAAATCGCTGTGGCACAACCAACTTCAAAACGGAAGCTGTATGGCACATATAGCACATAAAGTCAGCATGCTCTAATTTCAGAAACATCTCATATATGCATTATACATCGTCGGAGGCCTGTCATGAAGCCTACATCCTGTGCTTTTCATCGTTCAGGTGATTTCAGAGAGTAGGTTTGGGATTCATAAAAAGTGCCGACTTCAATGCAAGGCCATGTTATTCCAGCAGGGGGAGCGCAATAGCTGGCAATGGTGCCGAGACTGGAAACGTTGAAATAGCCGCGTTGGTGGAACTGCATGTCCCTGGTGTGGCGAATGAACTGAATCTGAGGCTGGAAAGCAAAGAAGTGATTGTAGTGCCGGTAATCGCCACACTCAAAGAGGTACTGATAGCCTCTGTAGGCAGGATACTGGTAGTGTAAGAATGGGAAATATCAGGAAAATTGCAAAAACAGGGATAAGAAAATTTATTTGACACTTTGTAAAGTAATTTCTATTCCTGACACAATAACCACCATGTTAAATTACAATTTTTTTTGCCAAGCCGTCAGTACTGCCCCATACTCCTTATTTACCCCTTATTCTGGTGCGTTTAATCTGTGTGTTTTACCTTCTGGCTGGAATGCAGCCCAGGCACATGCAGTGCTGGACACCTGCATAAGGCCGACACTGACATAACGTGGACACCTCTATAAAGTGGACACCTCCATAAACTGGATGCTATTTTCTGTGTTAAATTGCAGCTGGTGAATTATATTTACACCCTTTTTGGCTGCAAGGAGCCAGAAGGTGGCCTGTTTAATTTCGGAACTGACCCCATCCAGTGTTATTGAGTCTAGCTGCTCTATTGATGTGGCTATTTTTGGCCTTCATTTAAAAATAGCCCCCTTCTGGCTGCCTGTCTAGCCATGCGTGTCTCTGCAGTGGCACTGGCTTTCCTGGTACTCACGCTCCCCCAGGGACCCTCAGGCTGCCCCAGGGACCCTCCCGCTGCCCCAGGGACCCTCACGCTCCCCCAGGGACCCTCAGGCTGCCCCAGGGACCCTCACGCTGCCCCAGGGACCCTCACATAAGAACATAAGAACTATACAAACGAGAGGAGGCCATTCGGCCCATCAAGCTCGCTTGGGGAGAACTTAACT
>JABFEA020000119.1:30837335-30862454 GCA_019775915.2 Cyphomyrus plagiostoma | reverse complement strand
CGGGCAACTTAGCTCCTGGGATCATTGGAACACGCAAACCCCTCCACCACGATAAGGTGTCGGCTCCAGGAGGGGTCACTTAATATTATATTTAATTAATATGATATTTAATTAATATGATATGATCATTTTTGAATGTTGTTTATTTCCTCAAAAGCTGTTTTAGGAGAAGATATGCTGTGCTCCTCTGCAGAAACAAAAAACTATGAGCAGTAAAATCTTCCCATGGGAAAACTTACTCCAAACAAGCCATGGTCCAGGAGGGCTTCCCTGCTTTGTACAGACTCACAGACTATTACAAGCAGCCAAACAATGAAATGAATGAACATTCTATGATATGACGGCTGATATTCTGTTGCTGACGACTGAAAAATGTGTCAAGCCTTGTAAGGATTCATCAGAAGCTCAGTTTGATATGATCTTCTACCAGTTTCTCTGGGTGGCTTTTTATGTTACGTTCATTAGTTTTATGCACGTTTATGCGCATTAATCTTCATCATGCTCCCAGTGCTGGATCTCTAGATGGGGGCTACAGATTTAGCTGGATTCACCCACAGACCATCAGCGCCATAATCTCCTCCAGGGTTTTCCAAAGGCCCAGCGTTGTAAGCCCCAGACTCCACAACTGTATCGCTTGCCCCAGGTCTCTTTGTTCCGGATAAGGTGACTCACCAAGTCCTCTGGCCACTGAAACGCAGATGTAGAAGTGTGGCCCCCATCTCTGCCTTGATGGCCAATTTGCTGTGACCTTTATGTTAGCTGCACGCCCCCATCACCGTGGAAGCGTAGTGCTCGATGGCACAAACTCATTTAGATTGGATTCGGTTACTCCCTTTGTCTATTTCATTTTCTTATTCAAGTGAAATGTATCACATTGCTCATGCTTTTATAATTCAAGAGCAGCAATTGCACCCCCCCTTGCAGCTTTTAGCTTGACACCAGCCAGACATGAACAGCCGCATGCAGTCCCACCCCTTGCCCAAGGAACCATGTACCGTGAACTGACCTCTGAGTGCTCCAGGGTTTTGGGCGTTGAGAGTCTCTTACTTGATCACCTGCTTGACGAAACTCCTGCCTCCTTCCCTGGCCCAGTTCTCTGAGCACAACAGTGACCCCTTAATGTATCTCCTCCCCCACAGCCACCTTCCCTGCTACGTTGCCCTCAAGACGACGCCACGTTCAGCCGCTCTCGGTGCATTTCTAACCAGATGGGACTCCATTGTAGCCCTACTCCACATCTCCAAAGCTCACTCTCCGACCTGGAGATTTATTCGACATTCGGAGGATTCTACTTCAATGCAAATAGCAATGCAAATGCAAAACGTCTGACTTGATTAATGCGGAGCCCAAGCGCACACTGGGGGGTCTCAGCTCGAAGACGCTCAAAGCACCACATCATGTGCAAAATGCAAACATGCCAATCAACCGAGGCAGACGATTCCACAGAGGGTGGCATTGAATGAATATTCTTCTGTCAGGTTCTCTGTGTTGGTTAAAGTACATACAGAAGCTGGGGGTGTTTACTTTTCTGAATCCTTAAGGGCTCTGACATCTGATTTATGTAAGCTTGGAAAATGGGGTTACATTACTGTGGGAATTAATAGCTAATATTGATTGGTGATGATGCATTTAAAAGGATATTTTACTGCTTATGAGACGTCGATACACTCTGAGGTGCAATTACTTATGGCTATTAGACATGGCCCCCTCCACCTGTCCATCATGCCCCCCCTCTCTCCCTCAGCTGTGTGTGTTCGGAGCACCCCACCTACCAGGGGTGCCAGGTTGTGCTGAGGAGGGGGTCTAACCCCAGTGTGATGCTTTCAGGGGCAGCAGTGTTGACCGTATTGAGAGACTGAACTCCTTTACGCCCATTTCCAGGGCCATGAGCTCTATTTCAGCTTATTCACTATCCCCCCCCCACTGCAGCCCCTCCCTCCTGATCAGACACATCTGTTGTGCCTGCTACTCATATCATAAGAAGAGAGCGAGCAGGTTACGACCAACATAGTTGAAGATGAATTTTGTACATGAAGGTTGCTGTTTGAAGTCCCTGAAGAGGGTCTACAGTTGTGCCATTTGGTAAGATGGTATGGAGACCTGGGACATATCTGAATGCCTGAGCACCATGTCTGTCTGGCCTGAGCACCGCGTCTGCTTGACCTGAGCACCATGTCTGTAAGAACAGACTCCGAGAGAGACGTCCGACCCTGACTGCACATCGTGGAATGATACAGCTGCATTAGAGCCCATTTTGGAGCCCTGGTGTGCTCAGAGCCAACGCCTAACACCTCATTCCAGGGGTATGTAGCTACACTCACACTTGTTGCCACAAAGCTGGATGATGCATATTAAATCCACATGAACAATTCTGCTGTTGCCCTTTAACTTAAAGCACTTACTATACAGTAAAAATAATTGGTAAATTTCCATCTACATAACTGTGTTTCTTTTCGTCTAAGGGTGCAGCAGACACTTAAATCCAAAGCAAATAACACACCTTACAATGTTACTGTTTAACCAGTTGTGCTTTTACTGATGCGGGATTAACTTGCCCGGGGATACCTTTGTCAGGGATGTGAAACAGCAATCGTCATGGAGGCAGGGTCACCAGCTCTCATGCATCTGCTGTGACACTCACGCTTTCAGGCTCTCACGCTCATACAAGAAACCTTCCGGCATCTAGGAGTCTGCACTGATACAGTGTGTAAGGAGCCTGCACTGATACAGTGCGTAAGGAGCCTGCACTGATACAGTGCGTAAGGAGCCTGCACTGATACAGTGCGTAAGGAGCCTGCACTGATACAGTGCGTAAGGAGCCTGCACTGATACTGTGCATTGCTGCACCCACCACATGACAAACCACCTCAGGGGTGAGAACCTGCGTGCAGCCATGTGGCAGGTGATACCTCAGCACCTCACCAGTCCAAATCGACCCGTGTGAGGTTTCTTCCCGGTGACTGGAGTGCCAATCCTGCCACCAACCCCAAGGGCCCAATAGAGCCCAATGGAGTGGTATTCATGGGATTTGAACCAGCAACCTTCCAGTGTCTGACATAGATCCTCAGAGTCACCACTCCACTCTGTTGGTGAAAGACACTATATAAATTAGAGGTATTATACTGTACTATTATACCATAATTCAACCCCATTTTTAAACAATTTTTTAAAGCTAATATTGTGTATATAATAAAGTATATTACCAAAGTGTTACTGACACAACAAAAACAACTACGCTAACATTTTTACTAATAATTATGCTACTAATAAAAATTAAGAATAATAGGTTACATGTAAGTACACACATGACTTTGGCAAACAGTAAAAAATTCCGCATTTTACCTGTGCATTGAGTTTCTTGTGAAAAATGATTATATTAGTATATTAAACAAAGTAGAGTATATTAAACAAAGTAGATAGGGTGTTATAATGATGAGTATCAAGGTGTCCCGAGGCAGCCCAGAGCTATAATCTCCTCAGCGTGTCCTGGTTCTGCCCCTGAACCTCCTCCAGATTGGACATGCCTGAAAGATCCCCAAGGAGCTGTCCTGGGGGCATCCTAGACAGACGTCCGAATCACCTCCACTGGCTCCTTCTGAATATCTGAGTTTGTCACTCCTTCTCTGAAGGCTGAGCCCAGACACAATGAGAAGAAAGCTCATTTCTGCCGTTTGTGTCCACAATCTCATTCTTCCGGTCCCTACCCAAAGTTTGTGACCGTAGGTGAGGGTTGGAACGTAAATAGATCAGTAAATCAACAGTTTCCCAATTTGGCTAAGCTCTCTCTTCACCCCGACCGACTGCTACAACATCCGCCTAACAGCTAACACTGCACTGCTCTGCCAGTCAGTCTCCTGCTCCATTCTTTCCTCACTTGTGAACAAGGCCCAGTATTACTTAAATTCCTCTGTCTGAGGCAGTAACTGATCCCCCACCAGGATGGGGCATTCCACCTATTTCCGGTTGAGAACCTGGACCTCAGACTTGGAGGTGCTGCCTTGCCCAAGCGCACACTGGGGGGTCTCAGCTCGAAGAAGCTCAAAGCACCACATCATGTGCAAAATGCAAAGATGTAATCCTGAAGATGTAATCCTGAAGATGTAATCCTGCAGGCACCAAAGCAGACCCCCTCTGCTCCTCGGCTACGCCTGTAGAATTGGTGATGAAGGGCAGCATTGGGGGAGTCCAGCACCCACCAGGAATGAGTCTGCCTTACTGCCGGCGATGCAAACTAAACTCTCACTCCAGTTATACAGGGACCGACTGGTCCATAGCAGCAAGCCCAGTACCTGATACTCCTGAAGAACCCTCCACAGGACCCCCCAAGAGACACGGTCATATGGCTTGTCAAAGTCCACAAAGCACATATAAACTGGTTGCCCAAATGCCCATGAACCCTCCAGTGCGAGGGTTAAGAGCTGGTCCAATATTCTACGACCAGAACAAAATCTGCATTGCTGCTCTTGGATCTGAGAGTCCACCAACGTATGGGTCCTCCTCTCCTGTAGCCCGGGGTATGTCTTGCCTGGGAGGTTGATGAGTGCGATGTCTCTGAAGCTGGAACACACCCACTTAAAGACTGGGACCAGAATCTCTTTGAAGCTGACTGAAAGCCATTTTCCACAGCCTCACTGAACTCCTTAGTTATTTCTCCCCAGGTTTTAAAACTGTACTCCATTTGTCCTGTAGGTGAACCGGTGAGCTGCTTCTAGAGTCAAACATGGTAACATAGTTCAGAAGAGCCTGACAGCTTGGTGTCCTCTACCGGGCTAGAGATTTGCCACCATCCAACAGCCTTAGTGCCACAGCACAGCTGCCCCAGTAACGGAGGCACACGTCATGGCCCATTTGGGCTCAATGTCTCCAGCCTCCATCAGAATGCTAGAGAAGTTCTGTCGGACGTGCAAGTTGAATATCTCCCAGAAAGTGGTCTCTGCACACACTCACTATATGTTTGGGTCTATCAGGTCTGTCCAGGCATTTTCCCCTCACCATCTCATCCAACTCATCACTAGGTGGCGATCAGTTATCAACTCACTTCCTCTCTTCACCCAAGTGTCCAAAAAAAGAGTTTCAGGTCTGATGATACAAACTCGTTCACCAAAGTAAATTCAAAGCACCGGACCAGGGGGCTGTGAGTAAACCCACGCTTGCCTGACTACTACCAACCAGGGCAATTCCAGAGTGGAACAGCGTCCAGCCCTCTCCAAGATCTTGGTTCCAGAGCCCTTTTTATAAATTAAAGTGTGCCTGATCATGTCTAAACCAGAGGTGGGCAATCTTATGCCGAAAGGGCCGTTGTATGTGGGTTTTAGCTATAACTCTCTAGTTTGATTACTAATTAGAGGACTGATTGGCTGAAGATTCCTCACATCTGGATTTGAACAGATGGTTATCCCAAAAACCTACATAGACACCGGCTCTTTGCCCATAAGATTGCCCACCCCTGGTCTAGATGGTATCTTCCTACCTCCTGCAGCAGCTCAGACTGCTTTCCCACCAGAGAGGTTATGCACCGTGTCCCTAAAGCCACCCTCAGTAGCTGGGGATCAGTCCACCAAGGCTTCTGCCTTTGACCTCCACCCGAGACACTTGACCTATGGTGCCTCCTGCAGGTGGTGTGCCCATAAGACACTGCACTGTTTTTGTTTGTTCATTTATTTATAGATATGCTTTACTGATCGTCTGGGGAAATTAGTTTATATGTAGCAGCAGTGGAACAAAGCACACTGTGAACCATGAAGACAAAGTACGAATAAACATTGTGTATTATCTGTCTAAACAACGTTATTGTCTACCTAATCAAGCCTAAAATGAGGAACGAATGACCAGATTTTGTATTTTGGCGAAATCTACATCTGATTTTAAGCAGCAGTGTTTCGTCTATTTCTTTCCTGAGGAAGGAATGACCAGATTATAAATGACAAGCCTACTGACACGGCAGTAAAAAGGCTTGAAATTACATTTTGTGGCCACTAGGATGAGCCAAACTCTCAAAAGCGATTCACGCGTCCCTTGCCGGAAAGTAAGCTTGCCATGATATTCTCGTCTATTGAAACTGTAGGCTGTATTCTGATACAGTGTTCAGAGAAAACAAACTTGCAGGAATATACACAGACACACGCACAGTGCTCACAGAAAGTCTTATGACGCTTGCTTAATTCAGCAAAACTATTGTAAATGTATTGGTTTTACAATAAAAATCATGACTTTGTTAAATTGTTTACCAAAAATATCACATTAGAAACAAAGAGTAGCTTTAAGTAAAGCATTCAAAAAGTAATTAATTAAAACCAAAATTATACTTCTAAAAGAGTTGTTTTGAGTTAAAAAGTTCATTGAGAAGCAGTGTCACTTGGTGCTTTTTAATAAATAATCCCTTTGCAATAATATAAAACAGCAGGCATTAATATTTAGTATCCCTTTGTGACTCAATGACTAGAACTGCACTTAATAGCAAAATGGCAAGAACAGAACCGAAGGAGTCAGTCAAAAAATGGCAATAAAAATAAAATGTCTGTGTGGAAGACCTGTGGAGAGATGTTAAACATTACTTAATAGGTTTTTATTATGAAACCAATAAATTTGCATTTTTTTTTTTACAGAATTAAGCAAGAATCCCAGGACTTTCTGTGAACACTGTGACTTGGAGAAACGGGATCACGTTGTTTGCCACAAAAATAAACTCCTCCGCCCCAGAAAACAGAAAGAGGAGGTTCCTACTATTTGCGGAGTTTGCGATAAATCAGTTCAAGGATAGGTGACTCAGCCCATATGCCATTTAACGAATTGTAACAATCAAACCAGTCTGTTAGTTAATAGTTTATAAGCGATGACTCAAATGGGGAAAGTAAAACCGTGACAAAAAGAAGATCCATAGTGACACGCGGTTGTCTTTTTAAAAACTATGTTTTAAGATGTAACATGAGCGATCCATATAATACAGATGACTGAGAGGATGCTTTTCAATATGTTACTGCATATATCGACAAAATGTGAAGTCTGTGCCTGGGCGTCATGGGGGCTTTTCGCAGTGACAGGTCAAGCGCTTCGCGTTGCTCTGGTGTGTTGGAAATAATATGGCGCTTTTAATGCACGCCGGCTCCGCGGGTGTGAGCGCAGTGCAGCTAGCTTGAGGCCGATCCGCGGAATCCGTTTCCGTGTTTCGCGTACAGCCGACGCCGGAGGAAGTGGGTGCTCTTGGAGTGTGAGAAACACACTCGCCTCGCTTACAGCGATACACACGCCAGGCACGATTTGAGCCGTGAAAACCGGACAGTGGTTTCATGCCGGGAGAAAGAACAAAAAAAAAGATCTGTAGGAAACGAAGCGGCTTTTTACGGAGTTAACGCCGAGGAACAAGAGCACGGACTCGCCGAGGCGTCCACCAATGCTGTCGGCGACATACGACCAGTCATCGCGACTCGCACCGGAGCCTCGACTGCGGATGCTTGGGCGGGAGGAAATTGCCTTAAGAGGGGAGGAAAAGCGTTATCGGATGTCTGGGGTGGTCGCGGCTTGGCAGAGCGACTGAGGAAGGCGGGCCAGACGGTATCTGGGCGGCCAGTTTCATATTTAATTGCACTGACACTTAATTTAAAAAGCGGCGAGCGCACGCCGTCCCGTGACGGCTGTCACCATTGACCGAAAAAGAGGATAATGAAGTTTCGCAAGAGCTAGCGAGTGTTAGCTAGCCTGCCCTTTCCTCGGTTTTTTAAGGAACACCTATTTTATTCTATTAATCAGCCTGGGAAAACGGCGAACATTTGAGCGGAGGGGATTGTCAACGGGCAAAAAGAGTGGCAGGACTTCTACTCGGGCCAGAGAGATTGCCATCTGAATAGTTAGCCTGCTTGCTAACGTTCGGCTAATTTCCTTTTCCGTCGTCCCCTCCCCCTCCCCGCCACAAGAGGGGGAAAAAACGCTAGAAAAATACCCGCAACACAGAAAGACAGAAAAAAGAGAGGAGCTGGGTAGGCTGACTAGGTGGCGGAACCAGACAGCTTCGGGCTGCATTTGGCAAATTTGGAGAAGTTACCTGCGAGGCTGCTTATTTTGGACCCGATTAACTGGCTTGTTGATTAACCGGAGTTGCCTACTAGTTACCAGGGAGCTG
Organism: Cyphomyrus plagiostoma; assembly: GCA_019775915.2. NCBI lineage: Eukaryota > Metazoa > Chordata > Actinopteri > Osteoglossiformes > Mormyridae > Cyphomyrus > Cyphomyrus plagiostoma. The sequence continues at coordinate 30,854,338 of JABFEA020000119.1, read as the reverse complement.
GCTGGGGTTACCTGGTCAGTATCGCGCTGGAGCGAGCTAATTAATTAGGGGCTTGTTAACCAAATCGCTCATTTGAACTTAATAAGGTGTATGGTAACTGGAGTTGCTAACGAAGTATCAGGTCGTTAACTGGGGGGACGGAGGCAGTCGCACCCCTTTCTTGGCCAAGAAAATGGAGAACCCGTCGAGTTGGTTTCAGTTTTCTGCTTGTCATTCTCAGGCACTACACAGCTATTAATTTAGTGTTTCTGATAGCTGGCCAGCCATGTTTGAGTACCTTAGGGCGATACGCGCGTCACCCGTGTTTACAGGCGCTCTTAGACAATTAACTAGTCGCCTTGTTAACATTAACTAGCTGGTCGCCGGTGCTTCCTTTTGCAGTATCTGCGGAGGTTTGAGTAGCAGGAAGCGAGGCGACGAGCGCGACCATAAACAAGCGTGGCGTGAATTTGGTAGCAAAATTGTATATTTTCTGTCTTTTTTTTACCCCGATGCATGAATGTTTCCCGTTAATAAAATGAGGTGGTCTTCGGGATACGGATTTACGGTGGCGCACAAGTCGTTCATATTTTATACCGCGTGTAGTTTCTAGCTGCTTTTTATTATTATATCGTCGCTGTTTTAATATTGTCTTCAAAATGGAGATTTCGTTCATGACCAGCTCACTGGATTTGATGTGTGTTGGACATTTCGGTACCATTTTAAAATATGTATTTATATGAATGAGCTACTTGTATTTTAAATGTGGATGCATCATAAAATACAGACCTATCTTATATCTGCCATTTTTCCCTGCATGCACACTGATGATATATAGTTGCTGTATTACACCGCAGCATTAACATTTCGCTCAGTTGGGTCACTTGGTTTAAGTGCTGGTAAATTTTTGCTACGACCTGACTGTGTTTCAATCAGCAACGTTGTGGCTCCTTGACAAAGCCTGTTGGGAAGGGGGAGTGGGACAAAAAAATAAAATAAAAATTTGAAACATCTATTAGACTACTGTCAGTGCTGTCGGAATTAACTCGCTGAACTGCTGACATTCTGCCAATTTTGGTGAATCGGATAACTCGTTGATGAAAACGATACCCTGTTTCTGTGCTTTTGCAAGAGCCACCGCGAATCTTAACAGCCGATCGGCGTCTGAAATCGCAGCATCTCCGAATATACCTTTTTACCTCGGCCGGCATATTCGCTATGCCTTTCTGGAAGAAACTCTGAGCATTGCAAGCAGGCGAGGAATAAGCGACACCCCAGAAGCGAGGAGATTTAAGCATTTCGCGGCCCCCGAGCCCCGCGTTTGCTCCCCTCCTCTCCGCCCCTCCTGGATCCCCAGACCCTGCGGCGTTTGGTTTTTGATACCGAGATACAGGCACCTTTCTCGGTGCGGCTTCGCCTCCACGACTTTCCCAGGGCAGCCTCGCATCGATTTGGGCTAACCCCGGGGGCTGAAGATGGCGGACCTCGAAGCAGTTCTTGCCGATGTCAGCTACCTGATGGCCATGGAGAAGAGCAAATCTACTCCAGCGGCCCGGGCGAGCAAGAAGATTGTCCTTCCCGAACCCAGGTACCTGCCGCCTTGCCCTTCTATTCATTTTCCTCCAGAGTCTTTATTACAATTTGTTTATGATTTGGGGTGGAGGGGGGTGGGCGTGTATAGAATAGAAGATCGTTAAGTAATCAGTTTAGTTTAACCTGTGATCCAGTTACTAAGGGCAACTTGACAAGCATAGGTGGATAGGTGGACCAGCTGGTACATGACACCCAGGGAGTGACCCCCCCAAACAACTAGGGGTTTCCATCCTGCCGCTCACCGGGCACAATAGATGGATTTTGTCTAAACAGCAATACTCCACTAATCGTTCACCCAATTCATCCAAGGCTGATTCATTGTGCTTCCTCATTCTGAAACATTTAGGAAGTGACTACATTGTACCTTGTCATTGGTATTGAAAGAGAAGCCTGTATTTAACCTGTACATAAAATGGTTACCGTGTCAGCATACCTTGGGCCATGTCATTACCTTTAAAGTCTCTTTGGCTATTTTAATCACACTCTGCAGTCACCTGTTCTTAGAAAAGTACATCAGGAGGAAATAAACACAGAATATTAGGTAGAAAATTGAAATATCTATGCGAATGGAAAAACTACCAAAAAAACTTCCAGTGCGATTTTGGTGGTTCTTCTGATCCTCTTTTTGTTAACGCTGGTATCTTGTATTGTGGCTGCAGTGAATGCCCTGTCCTAGCCTTCATTGAGCAGCATGTTAATCCTTGTCAAGTCAAAATGCTCTTATAAGTATTAGTAAAACCCAAGGAACGAACTAGAATAACATGTTGTGGTCTAAGGTCTCCTTTGTCTCTTTGGTAGCTTTTGAGTTTTGAACTCTATTCTGCATTTGGCTGAATTAGCCCTTGGATCCTGAGTCAGTGTTGCCCCTATGTTAAAGCAAAAAGAGGAAGGAATAACCATATAACACACTGTCACTGCCTTAGGAAACATTGTAAGTTAAGGTAAAATGCAGTGGAAGGTGTGACGTTTTAAAATAACAAAATTGCATGCAATTGTCATTTATGTATTTTGTGCAACGTGTGGTAGTGAAAATCACTGATGGCATTGCTGAAATGTCTGTTAGTCTTAAAATATAAACATCTTTATTACACAACATTGCATACTTATGATTTATGTGTATATATGTCCAATTAGTTGCAAGACACCTGTGTTCCCTGATTATTTGGTATATAACTGTTTTTACCTGGTTTTATTCATTATTATCAAGTTCCATTTGAGACACAGAGGTAGACTGTTCTGTTCACAGGTCATGAACTTACCAGATGAAAAAGCTGGTCCAAAAATAAATACTTACACGTGGCAAGCTCAGGTTTAGTGGATGCTGGTGAAAACGTGAAATAGTGTTTCTGGAGTATAGGGGTAATTGTGCTTGAGTCCCTTTTCAGTTGATTTTATCCATCAGCTGCTTGGTTTGCTTAATCAAAGATTGAAAGCTTGTGCAGCTTTTGACTCACTTGTTTGAGCAAATATGTGGTAAATGTGTCGTAAACAGCTTAGGGATTGTATGAGTAAAGGGGGGCATGTAAATTTAGCCTAAACTAAGAGATATGTGAATAAGGGACACACTCTATGCACTGTAGTGCTCTGCTTTGTTTAAAAGAGCATAGAGCTTTGTTTATTAGGCTCAAACAGCTATAAAGGAGTCATGCACGCAATATACCTTTGCTCTATAGCAATTCAGCCACTCCTTTTTTCCCCTTGTGAGTGTCATGCTTTAGTGCACCATATTACACCATGGAATTCCTTGCCATACCGCAGCATAGGCACAATTAGCCCTGAGATTTTCATAGGAATATCAGCATTAGCACCATTATTTGGCTTGTAAACCACTAACACTGGCATTTCAGTATCAACATGGAAAGACATAAAAAGAGTCTGTCATCGATATCCTTATTAAATTAACACAATCGTGAAATATGTGCATGAGCTTCTGAATTGGTAATCCACTGTGGTGCTGGGTGAGAAGGTGGCTTAGGGTGAGTACCATTATAAACGGAGCCCGTAAAAAGTCCCTTAACATTTTTTTTTTTAAAATGAGACAAATAAATAGAATCTGTTTGTTGTCAGATGGCAGCACTGAGCTAATGTGGTACTGCTGAGATCGTAAAGCGCTGTTAGATTCCCACCAGGCCAAGCTTGAGACTGCTAGCAGTTAGGTGAGACTTTGGCGGCATAGCTGAGCAGGCTGGTCAGGTGGCCTCCCAGTATTGTCCGAGGGAGGGGGGGATTGTTTGAATTGCATGATCAGGGGAGGCCGTGGGTATCTTGGGGTGGGAGAAGAGGCATGATCATGATGGCTGATGGTGGGCTGGCTAAGAAGGTAGTTTAAAAGGGCCCAGCAGCAGGGGAGAGGGGCATTGGGAGAGTCTGAGGCCAAATGTGGGAGATTTGATCTCTGACCATGGGAGCCATCGATGGGGGGGTAACATCAAACACATATGTTTGTGTTTGGCATCGTAATGTAAAGGAGAGGATAACCAGCACTAAAAATGATGATCCCCAACATACCCTGGCTAGAACTAACTATATGCCTTTATAATGCAATTTAGAAGTTTTAAAGGACCCTTTCTGTAGGTGCTTATCATGTACAAACCCTTTTAATTAATGATCCAATATTATAACTGTGTTTGGTCGTGTTTCAACAATCGCAGGGTTAGACCTCTACGTCTGTTCAGGTTCCTGGGGCTGTAGCTCATGTGCTATTTGTAGTGGGAAATCATTGATTTTGGCCCATCACAGCCAACAAAGTCTTAGGAGAATGTTGGGCAACTTTAGGAATTATGTGTCAAATTTCCAAAGCTATTACTTAAGGATTGTTTTTTATTAAGCGAGTAATGAGGATGTGTGGGGAAATGTTTTGGTGTGACACATTTAAAAATGCTGCTTTCATTATAAAAGACAAAAGGTCAGTGTGAGAGTGTTCACCACTCAATGTTACATATTGTTATTAAATATATTTTGGATCTTTTTTTTTTTTTTTTATCTTTTGACTTATTTTGGAGTTACTGATTTAGTAAAATTCTTGTGGGGAATTTTGAGTATCTGATACCACCAGGAAGGAAGGACTTTTTTTTTTTTTTTCTCAACGTTGTTTCACATCATGCAGGCAAAGCAAAGACACACCAGGAAGTTTCTGAAGCACGAGTCTCATGTGGCGTCCTTTACATATGGAGGCCTACTGCTGATGTTAACCTCACTTCTCAAACCAGATTATGTCTATACTTTGCTCACTTGCACTGACTTAATCTGATGGATCTTATTGGCCTATTGCCTCCATAAACTGCATCCGGTCACTATACTGTTTTGCAAGCATTGGAAATATATTTAAAGTGTGATGAATAAGACCCACTGTCTTCTGTCGATGCTTTGCCCTGAAATTTTATTAGCAGTGGTGGCACCAAACCAAATGCCACCTGATAATAGAACTGTGTGGCACAGGGTGTAAATATCAAACCTGGCATGGTGCCATGCGATTTGATAGCTGTGGATGACCCCTGTAATCATCATTACCTGAAATTTGACCGTTTTGCCTACAATTTTTTCTTGTTTGTTTGTGTGTGTGTGTGTGTGTGTGTGTGTGTGTGTGTGTGTGTGAGAGAGAGATCAGGGCTGTGTTGCTGTCTGCAGAAAGGCAGCATAATGCATATAGACGCTCCTCTACTTGCATTTTCTAAATTTTCAACTTGCGCACTTTCAGACATACGAACGAAGAGGACTGTAAGTCCTGTGAATTGGCCTCCCGTTTCCTGTCAGCAACATCAATTTTTTTTTCTGCGCACCAATTCCGCCCAGTACGACTTCCAGCCACTACTCCCACCGCACAGCAGCGTAGCGTGCGAACTCCCAGCATCCTAGATCTCTGTACTTGCGTATACCCTTACGCTAATGTTGAATGACTTATGGACATTTCAAGTTATGAACAGCCATTTGGAACGTAACTCGTTCGTAAGTAGAGGAGCGCCTGTATTTACATAGTAAGGTGTTTTATTCAGCGTAGAGTTCCTCACTCTGTTTCAACACCCAGACAGTTTTTGGTAACTAAATTTGTGTGTGACACACAATTTTCAACTTCTCATTTCTGCCAGTTTTAAATAGTTGTACTGAATCACCTCCAGGCTTTAAAGGTTATGAAATTACCAGACCATGTCTTCCTTTTAACTGCTCTTCTCTGGGCTCAGTCTGGCAATTTTGTGGTGTAACCATCCACTGTAGATCTGCAGGAAAATGCTTGTGTCTCACAGCAGGTAATCTCCTCGGAAATGTCTCTGGCTAATAATATATATGATGGCTTGCTGTGTGTGTGTACGTACGTACGTGCGTGCGTGCGTGCGTGTGTGTGTCCGTGCGCTTTCACATGCATTATCCGGTCCCTGTGTATGTGTGGTCTGTTTCAAGCACTTCCATGGAGGCCAGTTCTGCAGGGTCTGTTGGGTGGGCAGCCTCCCTGATGGTATACTTGCATATCCCTGGAACCTGCACACTTTCCTATTGAGAAGCCCCCCCACTAAGACATGATAGAACTTTTAGGTGTTTGAAGAAGTGCAACATGGCTCTTTCTTTGCGTGGTTAGTGTCTTTAAGGTCACCACCTCCAGCCTTTTAAATCTTCTTCCTGATTGGCATATCTTCGGGATGCCCTGGTGTTCAGAAAGTGGAGGTGGCAAGACGACATGAAGCAGACCTTTTGCTGTCGGCCTGCACGTGGGGACACCACACTAAACAATAGGAAAAAGTGACATCAGATGTGATGTCAAATTGCTTACATGCCGTTTGTTTTATGCTTATTTTATGCAGTTTGATGGATTATATTTAAATAGCTAAAGTTTTTTTGTTCTCAGAAGTTTCAAGTGGCCAGATACAATTCCATTTATGGGAGCATTTGAGAGATTTATATATATTATTTATGATGGTTTTTTTTTACGTAACCCTGTTGAAGCTGGACAAAAATGCTTTGAGCTTTTATTAAAGGAAACGCTCTCTTCAGTGCGACCTCTCCTACTACAAACGTCTATATACTTGCCACGTGTATATCCTGCCAGCGTTTTGATACGTTGTACCCCAACATCACCTAATTTTCACACAAGGCTATATTAAATAAAAATCACCCTCGTGAGGGGTATTTTAAGAGGACTGACCTCCATCCATCCCCTGTTGGCAAGGCTTCTTGGGAGTTGTAGTCCTGTGAACATGTGATTGGTTGTCCTGCTGGGTATTTGTCGACGTTTTGCTGTAGACCGGGGGAAACAGGAAGTGTTTCGCAATTCTGTTGTCTGCTGCTGCAAAGCACATTGATTCATTTGGGTCCGTGTCAGTTACATTTAGTCAGTGAACGCTTCATTCACGGTGCATGGGCAGTTCAGAAGCCGACAAATGCACATATTTAGACTGAGGTGGTAATATTATGCATCATTTAGGATTTTCGTCTTTTTTGCTTTCTTGATGCAATGCCATTTTTTCTTTATAAAGAACTGTTTGAATATCTTCCAATGCACTAATGCAATTCTGATTTTATTTGTATCAGAGTACCTTCATATTTAAGATGGCTAACTTTCAAATTGTATTTGTTTGCAGTTGCCTTTCGTGTCTAGATTTTAAAAACATAAGTGTTTGTACCTGTCTGGTTTAAAAACATGTGATCACCCCAACTGGTTGAACAGGCTTCTTCTTGGGTGTCTTCGGGGTCAGTCTCCTGCCTTCTCTATGCAGAGAGCAGTTGCAGCTTGTTTAATAGAGTGGATTATCCTTGCCTGATATGAAACACCTTTCACTTTCATTCTTCACACTGTTTGTGTGGTGGTGGGGGGGTCTATTATTCATTGTGATGAGGGGACTGAGAAGAATATGTTGGCAAGCAAGTTAGTTGCGTGCGGCAAGCTGCAGTGAGCCCTGCCCCCCCCCCGTTCCCAGCATACTCCTGCTTACATACACAGATGATGACACGTGTGAGTGCTCCTCCACGGGATGGTCAGCATGATAATGGGCCCACAGAGGAGCCTGCTAATTGAATCATTCTCCCCAACGCGGTGCTCATTAACACTGCATCTCGGGGTGTCCCAGCTGGCTTCTTTTTCTGGTCAGGGATGGAGAGAACAAGGACTGAGATGGTTTGGCAAGGCTGCACTGACTGAAGTGGCATCCAGTGTGGAGGGTCTCAGACTCAATTTTTTTGCTAACATTAAATCCTTCTGCTAAGTGATGAATCTTGGTGCCATTCTACACCTTTTTTTTTTTTAAAAAAAAAACAAAAACAGTCTCACCTGCCGTATCTCCTCCTTGTTTCAGTATTCGGAGCGTCATGCAGAAGTACCTAGAAGAGAGAGATGAGCTGACATTCGACAAAATCTTCAACCAGAAGATAGGTGAGTGTCATCTTGTACCATATTCCTTGGAAGCCTTCGGTTATTTTGTGGTGGGGGTGCTAAAACCCGACAGGGGGGAGGGACCTCGTCACCAATCAGTGACTGCCAGCTAACTGTTCAGAATGTCCTGACCACATCTGCAATGACAGGGTGGTTCTAAATGATTTGTACCAGACACTTCAAAAATAGTTTAATTTGTTCTCTGGTCACGCTGCCTAGAGGGCAAGCAATTTTATCAAAGGCCCTAAATCTGGGTTGTGTGTGTGTGTGTGTGTGTGTGTGTGTGTGTGTGTGTGTGTGTGTGTGTGTGTGTGTGTGTGTGAGAGAGAGAGAGGTGAGGAGGGGTTTCTATATATACATGGAACTGAACTGCTATGAGGGGATTTCCGGGAGCCATATCAAGGAACCCTCAGGTGCAAGAACGTGGGGGGGCTGGGTATCTGCCCCTTTTGTCTGCTCGAATGAAAGTGCCGCCGTTTCTCTGCGGTGGTGAGTCACTCATGCCCACTTCCTCATGAGACGGGTAAGTCCTTGGTGGCTGGGAAGGCATTACTTACCGCGCGCTGCTCGTCCCCAGTGACATCAGCTCGCGGTAATTTGCCTCAACACTCCCCCACCTGCCGTAATTAACTTCAGAATCCCCCGTCGGGGACCTGGCTCTTGGTTACTGGTGGATCACAGCGCACTGTTCTCGCCGCTTCCCCAGGATGAAGGCAGGGTTTGGCCAGCCCATTCACTGCTGCTCCCTGTCCCTCACTCTCCCTGCCTGTCTCGCGCTGTTGGTCTGTGAACCCCTCTTCTATGGATAACCACATTCCTAGCCTAGTAAGGATCTCTCTGATTTTCTCCCAAGCTGGAGTCGAGATGAACTAAGAGCTGCCATCAGAAGCCCTGGCATATTGTTGAAGGCGAGCTAAGATTTAAAATCCAGACAATTTAGCTGCTTCTTAGGAAGTATCTCATCCATTGCATCACTGAGGGCACCATCCTTCAACCAAAACTTTGTGCACAGTCCTGTGACTTTTCCAGTGAGGGTGCTATACATGTTAACGTGTGTTTTAATACGATGTACTCAGTCTAAATTTTTTAATAAATTTCCCGTTATATAGTTGCTTTTGAATTTATGCCTTGCATTTAGAACATACCTAATGAGAATTTATGCCTAGCCTATATATCTGGTATAATAGTAGACTGAATCTGCTGCCTTTCCTGATTCGAAATAAACCTCTGAAACCTCTGGGCATGAAATAGTGGCTCTCGGGATCTGGTGTGTGTAACGGGAAATTCAGTTTACAACATCTGGCTCATTCCCAGAGTTCCTTCAGGATCTCTGTTACGACAGGCCCGGATTGCAGATGTGACAGCCACGAACAAAGCTTCCATTTAAGAAAAGAAAAAAAACTCATTGTTAAAATAGGATGTTGTGACTTATTGTCCCTGAAGAACTTGTGGCTACATCACCATTAACCAGCCAGTCCCAAGGCAGGCTGCCGGTTCAAATCCTCGGAGGGTCCTGATGTGACTAGGAGCCCCCATCAGACACTCAGCTATGTAAATACCGAAACGTGTTCTGTTGCTGTGGGTGATGGTGCATTTACTAAAATGCTTGGTAAAATAACATTCTTTCAGGAAGACAAGTCAGTAAGTTCCTATACACTGGGACATGCTCCTCTGAGTCCTGTTTTATATCAGTCATTTTGAAGGTGTCTGATTATTCCGCACATTCATCTGGATCTGCTTCATATATTCATCCATATGTCATACGGCTGAAGTGTTAAATCTCTTTCCTCAGCCTGGTGCTGGAATAATGTTCCTCAGGTGTTCTGATCTTTCTTCACAGTGTAACAGCTGTATGAATTTGATGTTTTTGCTGCTTTTCTCTTAAGTCTCCAGCATATTTTAAGTGTTACCTTTAAGCTTAACACTGAAAGCATTTCTCTATATTACTGCTGGTCTGGTATTTATGGCACTTCAAGCTAGACAGAAACAGATATTTTGACACAAACAAGTATAAAATTGAGCTTTATTTGCATGTTGCCAATGTATCGTGCTTTTCGTAGGAGTGTGGGTAATATATTCTGTTTACTACTTTCCATTAGAAAAGTGGATTAAGTAAATTCAATGTTTATATCAACAGACATGGCATGACAGCAATAAGCCAGTTCATGCCCTTAGTGGCCCCTGTAGCTGAGATGGCATTTATGGGGTTTTTCTTATGTCTCCTAAGAATACTTTGTTTTCTGAATCCTTGGCACCCTTGGGCTGACCTGCCCAGTGCAGAGAGTGTCTCTCGTTGTCCATATGAAATATAGCCGGCTGGCAAAGCCGCGGGTTCTCAACCCATGGTGACGTTACGAGGCACAGAAGCATTTATTTCCAGCTTTGAAAATGCACCGTTACTGTACAAAGATGTCTGCCTATATATTTAATAGCTGCTTTATTCCTGTGATAGAAATAGATGCTAGACAGCCTCTAGCTCTTTATGCGCAGATATGGAATCTGTGTGAACTATGGAAGCAATAGTTAAGAGTAGAGCATTAAACACTGTGGGCAGGAGTCTTCATTTTACATTGTTGAATCACTTGTATAGTGGTCCTGGGTCCATTTTGTTATTTTCTGTGTGATATAAATTTGGTTTGAGTAAAAAAAAAAAAAAAAAAAAAAAAGCTATTTTTACTGTAAATAAATGATATCGCCTATGTTGGTGGTTCATGGGCCCTTATAGAGTATATAGAGAATCTGGGCTCGTTTTCCCCTGTTCTCATGCGGGTGGCTTAGCTTTCCATTGCCGATTAATGTAATTTTTGGGTTGTAGGGATACCCTGGAGCAAGCATTTTATATTTAGTATTTTGAGTGTCTACCAAAAGGAAAAATGTACTTAAGAAGTGATCAGCTCTCTGTCGTAGTTCACTGATCAGCTCCTTGGCAGAAATGAGCCCAAACGGAACTGTTCTGTCTTCCCAACAGTAACTTCAGGGGTCTGTTTTGTTTGAAGCATGAAGTACATTGTAGATCATTTCTAGCCCACATGAGTGCAGCAGGTAGCAGAGGGGCCTGTCAGCCCCAGGAAGCCCCTCCCAGCCTCATCCAGGTTGATCATGGTTCTCCTTCCGTTTGGGATGCTGTGCTCTGCCTTCCCCCTTCTGCAGGTGCTCACGCAGCTCTCCAGCCCAGCCAGCACAGAGGCGCCCAACCAAGCCTCCTCTGAATGGCACGTTCCCAGTGCTTTGCGTGTGTCGGGTGAGGGTGAGAATCACCTGACCTTGCTTAGTTATGTAGCTGTTGTAGGACTTCAGGTCCTGAACAAGCAGGGCTTTGGTATGGTGTTTGTGTTTTAACTGTCCCAGTAAAAGCATGAATTATTAGGGAGTTTTTATTTATTTATTTAAATTTGGGCCGATTCATGTGTGGTGCTGCTCTGTGCAAAGAAGAGCAAAGGCATGTAATTCGGGAGACTTTAGTATATGCAGAAAAGAGAGCATCTCTGGTGGGGTTGGACGGACAAGTCGACTGCTGCTCTGCAATGATGCTTAAAAGTTGACGTTGACTAGTCCCTGATCGCATGATTATGACCTCAGAGATTCTCAGTTATGCAGGGAAGTGGGAGAAGCAGTGGAGCAAAAACTAAGCAAATGGAATCATTTTTATACCTCAGTTCCATTTAATGCATTAATGAAAACCATCATAGTTCCATTTCCATATTTTTGCCACATAAAATTCCATTGATATATAATGATAATGTGTCTGTCACTGGTGTCAGCATTGGAACTCGCAAAGCTTACTAGTGGAATAACATGCAAATCTATGGAAAACAAAATACTGGTCTGCTGGCCAGAACTTAATAATGAATTATAAATATGTTATGGGTTTTATAAATAAAAGGCTGTAACCCATTTTCATCGCAGTTGATCCCCCAGTAACAAATTACCAAAACGACTTGTTTATCCTCCATTGATTTGGGATGATGTTGTAGTTTCATAAGAAATTACACGGTTATTTAGCTTAAATTCTCAGTTCCTGTTCTGCAGGGGAAAGAGACACACGGAAGTGGCCAAGAGCTGCAGAAGTTCCTTGCTGAGATGGCCCAGGAACTATGTTCCTGAACTTCAGTGAGAAAGTGCCTTGGGTACCAGCTTACAGACTGGATCTTTAGTGACCCAGCATATATAGGCTATATGTAAAAGCTAAGCCACAGATATCCATAACAAATTTTCAGGGAGAAATCATTTGCAAAATTTAACACAGAAATATTAAACTTTAAAAAAATTATGAAATATTTTTCAATCAAAATTACATACAAATACTATCGTATAATGTTTCCAAAGGCTGCCAGGCATAATATGGCTTCCAGTTTATTTGTTTCTATAGAATGAAGCTCACTCTCAAAAGTGTCCCATGCTCAAAATCCACTGTCATTTTTTATTACATAAAACAAGCTAAATTGGGCCAAGTGGGCGAACATTACACATAGCGGGGTGGTTTTTGCAATGTCCCCTTGCACTTTAGGGACATGGAGTAGGGGTTAGGGAGGGTCAGTATGGACAAACAGGTTTTTGCTTTATTTCAATGACATTCAAAATGAGGGCGAGCAAATAATGTGAAAAAAGCACTTTTGGTTTGAGCACGGCTTTGCCGATGCAACACTTAAAAAGCGCATTAAATAATTTAAGATATTCTGCCATAAATTTGGTAGTAAATTCACAGTGAACTATGTGAGCTGAGGAGAGCTGTAAACGGATATTTTAATCAGGTGTATAACCTGGTTATCAAAGGCTTTTATCTGTACTTCTGCAAGAACAACTTAATATGTAACGTTACCCTGCGTCAATAGTAATCAGTGAAATGGGAACGTTAGCCTCGATAGCTGCTGAACTATTAATTATGATAAACCCATAACAGCTAATGCTGAGTACATATAAAAGCAAAATAATATTTAGTATTTTAATGTCAGTTAATGTATTAATGTTTTTTTTTTATTTTTAAAAAAAGCTAATTTTATCAACATACCGTGTAAAGCAATCGAAATGAATATGATTTTATACTGTGAATGTCAGTGTTTGGAGCTGTTTACTGTCCCCATGACCCGGAAGAAAATTCCTCTGCCTTTTTACAATGGGCCCCTATGGGAGTGTCATCACTTTCATCTGCAGCTCTGTTACACGAAATGCAGCATAAGCACACTGTACGACAGTAATAATCCTCCGCCTGAAACAAGGTGATCACTGAGCTGTACAGTGCAACGAAGCATCGAAGCAAAAAATTTGCATCGGGGATTTTTTGCAATAGTTATTCAGGTTACTGGATGAGTTGTTGCAGCCCTACATACACGGTTTATTGTTTCATGTATTGCTGCTGAGTTAAAATCTGCTCTTGTTTCTACTTGTTTCTGTTCTGAGTAAGAGACCTTTGAGCTGTCTTGGCAGTAAGTTTTGTGAATACAGATTCGTCACTTGTTGCGATGTGTATTCCCTTCTGTGGATTTATTGATAATGTCATCAGCAGTTTGATGACATTGACTTGATTTTCAGGAAGTAACTGTCGACTTTTGGCGTCTTAAGTCATACGACCCCTAATACTCAGGGAACCTTCTGAAGTCACATGCATGGATAACTTGTGTTGGTGTTTTGTTATGAACTGTAATCCGTAGGCACTGGAGATCGATCGGCCGGGGACCGTAATCTGCCATTTTTCATCTTATCTGAACTGGCTCGTTTCACACTTGCGCCACACGTCATGCACGCTAACATGTCTTCGGCGTGGAATTTCTCCACTATGGGTGAAGGCAACACCAAGCTTGCAATTTGTAATAGAAGTAAAACCAAAGTAAACAATGGGGGAAGCACCACGAAGTCGTGGTGAAATATGGGAGGTAAACTTTACACTGATTATTAAACACATACTAGATAATCTTGCAAAGGAATAATCATTAAAAAGTACAAAGCTTGCTAAGGGTTTTTCCTGTCAGAGTAGAAATGTTTAGTGAAACTTTAACCCTCTGCACTGTAATGTCTGTGCAGTATGCAGCTATGAAAAAGCCTGATCTTAATCTATCTTGGTAGCGATGTAGGATTTGCATGTGCAGTATTAATGTGTTAGTAGTAATATTACACTGCGTATATTACTGTTTGGAAGAGGTATAGTACACTTCTGCCTTATTTGGAGGCTTGTAACCCATAGACGTTACGAGTGAAGAGAAAAGGGTCTGAAGTTCACAGGAAAATGTGACTGACATTTTTATTTTATTTTATAGCAACTCATTTTCGGTTATTTGTACTTCTTTCCAGTCGCAGAGCACTTTATTTTGAGACTTAAGTGAGAGAAGTTCCTGTATTTTGTAAATTGTGAAGTTGAATGATTTCTTTTATCGGATTTAGCATTGAAGAAAGGTTGATTTTTGTTTGCATATGTTGTTGAAGTTCTAAAGAAAATCTGTATTGGCCAGTCAAACAAGCAAAAAAAAACAGAAATCGGAATCGGCCAAGAAAATTTCAATTGTTACATCTTTCATAGGGACTGGGGAATTGACAAGGAAATAGGAATGGTACCTCCATGAAATTGTAATGTTGATAGTTTGGGAGTTCAGAGGTGGATGAGTCCATGCTGATGAAGGCGTGCTGGATGTTGAATGGGCTAAATGATTGCAGTGCATTTGCAATGAGGGAATTGTAGTTTGCATTATTCCCTCCTCCTCATTTTCCAAAAGCAGCTAAGGAAGTTAGAAATGGTCGCTTCCTATCACAATCTCATGTTTCTCAGTGTGAAAGTTAATGTGACACATTCTGATGCACTACTTAAGCACAATTACTGACTAGTTTTCTCAGGTTCTGTTATACAGTAGAACCTTGGAACTGCATTGCCTCAACTCGACCAGCTTGGACATCGAACGGGTCTATTGATTAAAAAAAAAAAAATAATAAATAAAATTTCCCCCCCCACTTGTACCTCAACTGTAGTCTTGTAACTTGAGTATTCCTGCTAAAACTTGTATGGGTTCAGACGCATTCAACTCTACAAATTCAGACCTTGTATGAGTTGGTCAAGAAAAATGTAGTTGCAACTCGACCGAAAACACGGAACCGGACGAAAAAAACAGGCCTCCTATGCCTAGTACAGATCGAGACACATCTCAGATGGGCTGACAAAGGTAAACAGACCTACTGCGATGCAGAAGCCTATGAATCGCTCTGTCTTGCAGCGAACCTCGACCGATTTCAACATGCAAAAGCTGCGTTTGGTGTGATTTTATTTTTTGTAGTGAGAGCAACTGTAGAACTTTAAAATGAAAATATAGTGAGATGTTAAGGCGGCGCATGTTAAGGCGGCGCATGTTAAGGCGGCGCATGTTAAGGCGGCGCACTTCTCTTGCTTCAGAGCGTGGAATCATTTTTTTGTGCGTGTGCTTTTTCATGATTGTACTAGTTTTATAATGATTGTTAATGGCTTTTATCATTAGTTAGGTAGGTGAAAGAGTTAGTCATCAGTCAGCTGATACTTTGTGTTCCAAGGTGCAAGTTTTATAACAAATTGCAATGTCTTTTGCTTGTTTAATTTGGTCATATAATAGCAATTTAGCATAGAAGTGCTGTTATAAAAATTGATAACTGCTAAATTTGCCCCCATAGACTGAATGTTTAACTAGGATCAATTTGAGAAAAGTCTTCGCTGTACTTTAATTCTTAGCTATAAGACCTTACCTTACGGGGACCCCCATACACTGCACGTTTTTGGCTGTGAGGGAGCAAAACTGTGAGCTGTCTGGTGGTTCCTGGGGTTGGGAAAACGCTGCCTTGCATTTAAATAAAAAATGAAATAATGTAAAACATTGCATGGCGCAGCACAGCCGAAGTGCTGTGTTTGTGTTGTGTGTGAGGACGTGAAGAGCAGCCACGGCAAATGCATCCTGTGATTAGCCTGACCGTGTGGGGGCTGCTGAGGAAAGTGCTCTGAAAGGCCGTCTAGGCTCGGCATCCACCTTCATGTGGACCTGCTTCTCTATAGCAAACGTGAGAAATGTTACATGTTACACATCATCTGCTTCCTAAGATGCTTGCTGGGTTTTTTTTTTGTCAAATGCTTGTTTTATGTAGTTGTCCGTATGATACACCATGTTTTAATATATGTAATCCTAATATTTTGAAGAGAGCTTTGTATCTATATATCAATATATCAAGCTTTGTATCTATATATTATATTTTAGAAAAGCACAACATTTCTACAGCCTAGATTGCAGGTTCGAATCCCCGACCAGCAAGGCACCACTGAGGTACCTTGAGCAGGGTCCCGCCCCCAAGCACTGCTCCCCGGGTGCTGAATTAGCTGCCCCTTGCTATGTCACGATGTCACATATGGGTCAAATGCAGAGAACACATTTCGTTGTTGTGCACTGTGCTGTGGTGTGTCAAGAATGACAGTTAATCACTAAATTCTAAATTCAAAACAAAGCAACTCCCATTAGAACAACCTAGATGGATAAATAGCACTAACACCCTCCAAAACACTTATTTTTCAATTTTGGGATGAACTGCCCTTTTAAGGTTCCATTATCAACTGAACAATGTCTTGTTAGAGCCCTAATTATATGCATGTGGAAATGTTGTGACCGCATAAGGTGTGGTACACATCAGTCATGTGGAAAGACATGCTGTATCAGCCATATTCACAATCAGCCATTTCCTGTATGCATTGATCCCTCACTCATCTTCAAAGGATTTTCATTAATTCATTCATTCTTGCACAACCACATCTCCAGCGAATCTCCAGCATAATGAATGAATGAAGTCACAGTTTCTTGAGGTCCCTAAGCTCTCTGTTGCTTGACAGTTGAGAATGGGGCGTTAAATCTTTTTTTTTTTTTTTTTAAATTATTATTTTATTAGGTGTGTTAGGTATCGTTTCTGGCAAGAGATCAGTTTTATACTCCTCAACACCCTGTAAAACACATTTTTTTATTTGCCAATTGAAGAGGAGCAGCAATTTGTTTACAGTTGAGGGAAATTTAGTGTGTGTGTGTGTGTGTGTGTGTGTGTGTGTGTGTGTGTGTGTGTGTGTGTGTGTGTGTGTGTGTGTGTGTGT
>JABFEA020000119.1:30802763-30814080 GCA_019775915.2 Cyphomyrus plagiostoma | reverse complement strand
ACCTTACGGTCGCTTGTTCCATTTTAAACCCATGCTGCCGATTTGCTTTTATCCCAGATTATGAGTGAGTAAAACATTTGGGTGGACACCTTCCGCTTTTCCCACAGTCCCCCCGCCCCCCAGGCTGAGTCTCTCACTTGTACGGTTGGTCTGGGGCATCATCTTCTCTTTCTCAACAGCTCCTCTCATTCATCCCTCAGCAAAACCTGCTGACCATGGAGCAGATATCAACGGTGGAGGAAACGCAGATCAAGGACAAAAAATGCATTTTGCTGAAGATGAAGGGAGGGAAGCAGTTTGTGCTGCAGTGTGAGGTACATGCGCTCTGTGTAGTTCCATCTCTGCCCTTTTCTCCCATCCCTTCTTCCTGTCTTTCATCTCTCTCTCTGTCATATCTCTCTGCCTTTTGTTACTCTTTCATCTCCCTCCCTCCCTCTCTCTCATACACCGGCTCTGGTGTGTCTGTGTGTGTGTCTGTGTGTTTCTCTCTCTCTTTCCATTATATCGGCTCTGTACAGAACCCTGTCTCTCCCCCTGACTCCCGCACAGAGTGACCCAGAGTTCATCCAGTGGAAGAAGGAGCTGACTGAGGCCTTCACTGAAGCACAGAAGCTGCTTCGTCGGGCCCCCAAGGTCATCGGGAAAAGCCGCGGCCCCGTGGTGGAACTGTCCAAGCCACCGCTCGCCCACCGCAACAGCAACGGCCTTTGAGCCCCCCGCTGCCTGCCCGCCCGCCCGCTCGCCCATGCCCCCCCAGCCCTAGCTTAGATCTGCCCCTAGCCTAAAGACAGCACCCAGTGGCCCCTCCTGCCCGCAGCCTGCCTCAGAAAAAGAGAAAAAAATACCTTTGTCCGACGACGGAGCACTGCTGTCAGAACTCCCCTTACGCAGCAAGACAGAGCCGAATAGAGGGATCCTTGACTTGGCAGCCTGGCAAGCGAGCAGTTTTCTGGGATGAACCTAATGGGCCCCCTGCAGAACCAGTACTCCTGGCTGAAGGAGAAGGCACCACTTTGGTCTCTCCCTCTTCCTGTACTGCAGGTAGACCAATGGATGCAGCCACTGTGCATCTGGCACCCTCTGGTGGCTGCTTAGAGCACTGTGGTTATCTGTGCCTACTGTGGGGACAGTATTCCTGATTAGGAATGATGAAGGAGATCTCACTCCGGCAAAGATGTGCGATTGACACCGATTCGGCTTTGGAGTCTGGATTTCCCTTCCAGTGGCGGCCAATAGAATCTGGCGCTCAACGTCTTGGGCCAATCAGAGCCAAACGCTCGTGAGTCTTATGCTGGGAAGGAAATGAGTCTACCAAAGAAAGGCAGTCAGCGGCATTTCGGGAGCGTAGGCTGGTGCAGGTGGGGCGTCGAAGTGGCATCATGGGACAGGGAGCCTCCTGGTCTGGTGGCTCCCTTGGGCCTTGGGCTCAGGCCCAGCTTCTGCCCTCCACCTCTTACGCTGAACCATCCTTCCAGCTCTCAGCTTGCCCGCCTCTTGGTCTGGTCTTCGCTGGCCTGTGATGCTGCAGCAGACCGATATGGAATGGACCAAACCATGGATTTGGGGGGGGGGGGTTGCTTTATGCAAGGGTTCGGAAGGACAAGGGTGAGGGTGGGGAGTTATTTTTTTCCGCTGCTGGGACACATTATAGTACACATGGACTGTGTGTGTGTGTGTGTGTGTGTGTGTGTGTGTGTGTGTGTGTTTACTGGAAAGAGGTGGAATGGTGTCATGAGAACGATATTCTTTTGGCTAGAATGTTTTTTGTGATTTAAATTGAAAGAAATGTCTGTTGGATATTGAACAGGGGGGAAAACCCCCAGGACAGCTGACTACTCTTCCTTCCCCTGTGATCTGCCCCCCCCTCCACACACACGCACTCCTACCCTCTTCCTCCCCATTGTCAGAGATAAATGAAGTGCATAAAGTGCCAATATAAACATTTTACTCGAGACACTTGAAGGTGTCTCAAATTCAGGACGTGCTCCAGTCCCAGATATCAACACGCTTCAAAC
The DNA here is from genome assembly GCA_019775915.2 of Cyphomyrus plagiostoma. NCBI lineage: Eukaryota > Metazoa > Chordata > Actinopteri > Osteoglossiformes > Mormyridae > Cyphomyrus > Cyphomyrus plagiostoma. Next base: position 30,812,065 of record JABFEA020000119.1, on the reverse strand, counting down.
TGCCGTCCGGGGGAGAATGCAAAGGACACACGGACACGGGGAATGGTGCACTGACTGCCCCGGGCGGGAGACCCTGCGACTGGCCCCACGGCCCTGGGATGCATGCGAGGACGCAAGCCTCGCCCACCAGGCAGGAGGCGGGGCGGGCGGGAGGCGGCCGGGGGGGCTTGCCGGTGTTTGATGGATGATGGAAACTCGGAGTTCTGTCAGGATGAGGCTTTGGTCTGACTGTATATAGAAAAGCAGCCCTTTCTCTGTGCATCTACAGTATAGCTAGACAATGTTTGTATATATGGGGAACTATCTGTCTGCCTGTCTGTGTTTCTGTCCTTGTGTCTTATCTGGGATGCTGTGGGGCCAATGGGAGCTCAGCTGTTTAATTCTGTTTTAAAACATGTTATTGATTCTGCCCCCAGCCACCCCCTTGCGAAACGGCAGTGCCTGTGTGAGCATGTACCTCAGGACAAGGCTGCGTGTGACCCCAACTCATCAAGCAAGTTTCAGATACCTTCATGTTAACATGGCAGGGGGGTCTCCTGGCCAGTGGGTAATAGGTAGGTCATTAAACAGAGACACAGACACTTCAGAGATGGCCTGTTTGAGAGCTGCATCTCTCACAGGCAGGTCAGCCCAGCCACAGTCAGGGAAATGGACATTCTCAAACACACCTCCAGCATAATAAATCATGGGCGTATAGACAGATGGACGTATACATGCAGACAGAAAGCCATGAGCACACGCTTGGATTAACCTTCCAATGTCAGTGGCGAGCAGGGCTGAGAACTACCATGGTTGCTACGGAGACAACTTTAACCCTTTTGTTACAAGGTTCAATTTTGATGTTTTTGTTAAGTGCGTGTTTTCTTTCTGAGACGGCTTATTTGAATGTGGCACGGATGTCTGTTGATGTTTTACTGTAGGGATGTTTTCTCTTGTGCTTTTAAATTTCCTTGATTTTGTAAAACATTAGAAGCAGCACATCCACAACTTAAACAAGGTTTTTTTGGTTTTTTTATTGCCAAGGTTTGGCTGAAGGCCAAGTGAAATGGCAGTTTTTCAGGTTTCAGTCTCCTGCAGTTACATTTTCCTGTTTGGCCTCATGAGAGTTTGGGGAGAGGTCTCAGTTGCCCATAGAGGAAGCTGCCATCTTTGATAAAGGCACCTTTGCGCCCCCGCATCACCACCACCCAACCCCCCCCCCACCCCATTAAAGTGCCACTTCAGCCCAAGATGACACGGGTGTTTCTGGAATGTTCCTTCTGACCTCTCCACACTTTCCCCTTTTGATGTGCCAAATGTATGTGTGGAGTTGGCTGCTAACCAGCCACATTTACTAAGACGCTGCACGGTTAAAAAGAGAAACTCTGCTGATCAATAGTTCCCTGTCACCTTTCCTGGATCCTAGACCTGCTTCAACATGTCAGTGTGCCAGACAGATCTCCATCCAGCTATCCATCACCAGCAACTGAACCGGTACGTGTGTGTGTGTGTGTGTGTGTGTGTGTGTGTGTGTGTGTGTGTGTGTGTGTGTGTGTGTTGTTTTTTTTTTATCTTCCTGTATTGTGGAAAGGGTACTAGGTTGACACAGGGCTGCTGTCTGTCCTTGTAATTTTTTTGTTTGTTTGTTTGAGGGGAGGGGCAGTGGCTAACAGTAACCCACCAAACTGCTGCTCTGTGGTCCCAAAGGGAACCCTGGCTGCTGCCACCCCCCTTCCCCCAAGCCTAGCCACCTCACCACCCTTTCTCAAAGATGGCAGCCCCTCTTGTATTCCAAAAACAATATTTCAGGGTATCCACCCCTCACCCCCACCCACGCACCCCCCATTTAATTCTGTTTCTTTTGTGACTTCACATTCATTTTTATGAGGCTGGCTTTCTGTAGTCTTCGTCTGTCCGTTGAAGCGTTTGACGAATAAAGATCTGCAAAAAGGTGACTGAGAAAACATTACACGGTGTGTGTGTGTGTGTGTGTGTGTGAGAGAGCGAGAGAGAGAGACGACGAAATGAGCGGAGTTTGTGTCAAAACCGCTCAATACCGACAGAAGCTGAGTGGGGGGGTAGGCTGGCCCTGGCACTTGGCTTGCGGTGCCGGGGGGGGAGTCGGCTCACATCTTGCACATAAGTTTAGATATTGTACCGACATGTTAGAGATTATAATGTTTTGTTTTAATACAGATATTGCGCTCTCTGTCATATTTATTGTCTGTATGGGGAGCAGGGCCCCTGCTTCTAAAGAGCTGATGCGCGATGGTCAGGAGTTAGCCAAGGGCACTGTGCTATAGACATACCGGTTTACAGTTTGCAGAGAAACTCTTTGTGACGTGCCAGAACGCAAATACTACTGTTCGTGGGGTTATTACTATTACGGTGAAATGATTATTGATGATATTATTCTATTAATGATTATTGTTATTAATTGAAATTTTATTTTATTTTAATATTGTTTTGAAACTGCTAGGAAATGTAAGTGTTGGACTGCTTATATAAACAAACAGTTCAAAAATAAAAGGCCCTTTTTTTCCGTGTAAAAATGATTATTGTCTGTGGTTTAATGGGTCTGGGGGGTCTCACTCCAGCGTACAGTAGTCCCACACCTCTATTTGTGTCTGTGGGTTTATTTCGGTGTCTGATTGTCCCAGCCTGAGATTGCAGCAGCGCTGTCCCTCACATTGAAATCTGTGGGAGACGCTGGTGTCATGTGCCACTGCCTCCCTGTGCGAGCTCTGGCAAGGCTGTCCAATGCAAAGGCAGCGAGTGTTCTGGCTGCTGTCAGGATTTGACTGTGCACACTCTCTCTCTCTCTCTCTCTCTCTCTCTCTCACCCGCCCACTGACCTACGCCTTCGTCCCCTTGCTGCCCTTCGGTACCCAGTACCTCCTCCCACTTTTCCAGCTGTTCCTGTCAGTCAGAAAGGTGACAAGCATCTGACAGCCGGCTGCCTGAGGGGGAGGGTCTCGAGTGGGGGTGTTGCCATGGGGATTTGACAGCAGATTGTTTGATGGACAGGATCGTTTATACTGTGCTTCGAATTTATTTATAGTTTGGTCCTGTTCTTCCTGCTTCTCTGCCGTGTCTTTGTCTGTGTTAAGGTGGAAACTCCTCTTTTGTAATGCAGCCTTTTCGGGGGCCCTGCTGAGCCCCTCCCCTACCAGAGAGGCTCATGATTTTATTGGCATGGGAACTGCTGTCGGATCCAATGCATCTCTCCACCTATCCTTGTGTTCTGTTCCACTCTCCCTGTCATCTGTTCCCAGACCGTTTCCCAAAATGCAGCAGCCTCCCCCCCCCCCCCTGGCTCTGGATATTTATAGTAGAGTCTTGTGTTAACTCAGCTGCCTTGCTTATCTTATGTGTGTGTGGGGATGTCACTCTATTCCTCACTCCTCGTCCTTTGCTCCTCTCCTGTGTGAGTGTGTGTGTGTTTGTCAGCGTGTGTTTCGTCCTCTGCTCTCAGGATTTAGGAGGAGAAGCAGAAAACAAGAAGAGTTTGGACTTTTTTTTTCTCCCTCCCCTCCCCCCTCCAAAAAAAAAAAATCACAGGTAGGTGGTTGGTCCCGTAAGTTTTTAAAGAGTTCATCGTCAAGGTTTTGGGCAAATGGATAGGCTGCGATGGTTTATTTATAGGTGGGGACTGTTTTCGAGATGGGCCACCAGTATGGCTTGGGGGAATGTTCCTTGTGGACATGAAACTGGCTGTTTCAGGCGAGGGCATTTAGATTGCAAGTTGCTTGATTTTCAGTTTGCTGGTCTGGTCAGACAGCCATGCTGGGCCAGGCCCTGGCCATAAGTGGACAGAAACAGCCTCAAGACGGCTTCCCAGGCAGGGAGCCTGGCCAGCTGCTGGGGGTGTACTGGGCCGGCTTTGCTAGGAGCTTTCTGTCTGGCTTCAGGCTTAGAAGTCAAAAACACAGACTTCCTGAAAGCACTGATTTCCTGACAGCATGTCGGTGGTTAGTTAGCTGAACATGTGGTTATTAATCATATTAAATAATATAAAGCTTAGCTGGTTTACACAGAAACGTTCGATCCATGTCTGTGTCGCTGTAGCCAACGTAATGTTCACTCCAGTGTAGATGGTCGTAATGGAGGAACTCGGACGTGTTTCACTTCGTTTAGTGGTGCTTTAGTTATTCCTATTCTCCTTGTACGTTGGCTCTTCCCAATGGGTGACAAACGTAGCTCCTAAGAATTCTGGCTGTTTTGCAATAACCTGAAATCCCAGGTCGAGCTTTTGCCCCTTTAGCATATAAAAACGACTTTGCATTTAGGTGCCAAAATGTACCTGTGAGCTGAAAGTATCTTGTTAAAACTCCAAGACTTTAAGAAATGAAGAGTGTCGTACTGTGCCAGATGTTGGCAGTGAAGCTGAAATGCTGCTGCTGCTTCTGCGATTATCTGCCTTCTCCGTCGGCTGTAAGGACCGGGCCCCGAGGATGTATCCAAACCGGGCTGTACTACTCAGTGTTTAGAACCTAATTATTGTGGGGTTCCGTTTCTTTTGTGCCACATTGATGGTTTGGGTGGGGTGGCATAAATGCTTATGACTTTGGCTAATGGTTTGTGGCACACTAACAGTTTGGGGGCTCAGTCTACGACGTTATGTTGAGAGCTTCTGCTGCACACCCATGGACAGCCAGGCTTTTCATTTTCTGTTTGACTGTCCAAATGATCTTTTAGAGTGGTGATCCTGACTGTGTTGGAATGGAGATCCAAATTACATTTGTTTGTTTTTTTGCAGACGCTTTTGACCAAAGCAACGTACAACTGAGGCAAATAGCACGTTACAAACAAAAGAATAAGTGGTGGGATTGGGCTGAGAGCTAAACGCGAGGCCTTTGCATGTCGTCTTAGGTGTTTCTGTACTGATTAGCTAGTGCTCTCCTGGCAAGGAGCGCTACATACACGGGCAGAAGAAATTAATTTGCCAAATGTTTATGCATGCGTCTTTCTATGCAGGCGTTGCCCATTATAGTTTTGTTTATGTATTTTTTTTTTCTTGAGTGATCGTTGTTCATTCCTTGGCTGTTGGCCAATTTTCTCTAATATTACTGTCATAATAGCTTTGAACCAAAATCAATTTTAATCCCTCCATCTCAAACAATAACTGGCTTTTTGTTCCAGCATATAAAACAAGAAGACTGCATCCCTGCTTATCCTGGTGTAAGATTCATCAAATAAAAATATTGGGTATCGATATTGCAATTTGAAAATTGCAGCAACATTTGAGCACATTAAGACTAGCTGGCCAGACGGAGGTGTCGTGCCAGGGTGCCACGTCCACAGGGCTGCTTGCCGGGCTGTAACCATGGTAATCTTCGTGGTCTTTGGTTGCATTTGCCAGGAGCTGTTCCTGTCCTTCCCCAGGCATGGAACTTCCAAGACGATGACACCAAAGTAGAAGAGCAGAAGCTTTCAGCTCGTGCCAAGGCCGCATTTACTCCCCATCACCTCCAGCCTGGGTTGGGTCATTTCACCCGCGGTTCTGCTCATGACCCACAACAGATGTTGCTGTAGATTCAAATGTTCTTTAGACTGAGTCACCTTGTGGGTGGCTGATGTCTCCGATGAGAATGTCCTGCTCTCATTAACTGATCTACTCGAATAACCACTTCTCACATCAGACTAGCAAAGGCATCTACTTAGATACCTAAACGCAGCTGCCTTTTGGCCGAGCCCCCCTATTCTCTGCTGTGCTGTCAGGGGCCTGGTAACTCTCTCTGCTGCAAGTATGATGTCATTCGGATAAGGGTCCGATTCTGATGCATCTGGTCTCCAGTGACCTTTCAAATGCCTGCTGCCCATATAACAGCACATCTGCAGGCTTCGGAGCTGCTGCCTGTATAACAGCACATCTCCAGGCTTCGGAGCTGCTGCCCGTATAACAGCACATCTGCAGGCTTCGGAGCTGCTGCTGTCGCTCGGCTGTCCTGCCTTGTGCTCCTCCTGTTCTGCTCATCGCGCCACTTTATTTTCAGCATCAGTCGTGTTCTGTGATTTACAGGCGTTCCGTGATCTGTTTTTCAGCAAGACGATAGAACATACATACTAAACAAGTATGTCATGAAGGGAAGAACAAGAATAAGATGCGTACTGATGCAGGCGGAACCGTGAAAAGTGTGAGAAATGAGCATCTTATCAGTGCCGCAGCCCAACCCTCAACATAGAAACACTCTCGGCCGCAGGCAGCGTGTGTGGACTCCCTTAGGCATGAGTTCTGACAGAAACCCCTCCGGCGCCGTTCCGTTACTGTACCCCCCCCCCGGGCAGCCGTCCCCTCGCGCTGTGCTGTGACTCGGGGTGTGTTCTAAAGGTGACACCGCTTCATCACCGCCACCGCCCAGGGCGTGTTATGGGGGTGGGAACAAAGCAATCTCATTACGCGCTTATGTTACCATCGCCCCCCCAGAGTCCTGCCTCCACGCACATCATTTCACCTTCTGTGTCGACCCGCCAATGACAAGGCGGAATCTATCAGGCGGCCATTCAGAAGGATGGAACTTCCTCCAATTTGCATTTGGATGTGCGAAACATTGCCCTTGACACGCATGTGTAAGAAAAATTCGTTTTTAATTGAATGGTTTTTAGCATTGAAGGGTTTATTACAGTATGCTGTGTGTGAGTGTGGCCTGTGATGGGCTGGCCCCCCGTCCTGGGTTGGTTCCCGACTCGTGCCCGTAGCTTCTGGGATAAGTTCTGGACCCCCCACAACCCAGAAGGATAAGCGGTCGGGAAGATGGGTGGATGGATGGATTTATTGGACTTTTCAATACTACAAAAAGGTGGTATTTTATGCATAAATGCCACTGAAGCTGATTGTCTGGCTGAAACCTTTCGCTTTAATGATAGATGACATGCTTTCTGAGCGTGTCTGTGACAGTGAGTATTATATGAGCATTTATGAGTATTATCATGGCAGGACGCTCTCAGCTGTGCTCAGCAGTCTTTGTGGTTAATGTCGTAGTTTCTCATCTCTAATTTTGTTCTCTTTCTGCTCTCTCTCAATCTCTCTTTCCATTCTCAGGTGCTCACACCCCCCCATTAAACACACTCTGCTAAGCCTGATTGACCCCCCCTCTCCTCCCCAAGCCTCATCCCCTTCACCACGCAGTCATGGCACTGTCGTCAAGGTTACAGCTCTGGGAGCAGAAGGTGCAGAGCTGTGTGTGTGTGTGTGTCTGTGTGTGTGTGTGTGTGTGTGTGTGTGTGTGTGTGTGTGTGTGTGTCTGCCTGCGTGTTGGGGGCTCCCCAGTTTACAGTATGTCTCTCTCTGGTGTCCTGTTAACCCCACTCTCACCAATGCTGCTTCCATTTGTAACAGTTGTGTGTGAGTTCTTAACTCTTTCCTCAGCAACCCCTACGCCCAATTTTTTGGTCTGTTCCACCACCTGACATCGCTTGTTATAAACTTCATAATTACCTGAGCCTGCCGCTTGGGTGATAAACTGCTCGAGGGGCCGGAGGAAGCCATGACACACAGTTTCCAGTTTGCTTTGGGCAAACGAAATATCAACTTAATGTCAAAGTACTTTTGAGGACATTTAACTGTCGCGTTTGTAGCACTATCAAAATTCTCCTGGGGTTTTTGCATTTCAAAGAGACAAACACTCTGCCTGAATTCTATGCCGTCTCACCCACGGGAATCCAACAGGCGATCGGTGGATGGCAGCTGTCCTATGCTGAGACCAGCTGCTCTGCTGTCTGTGCGTGGTGTCACTTTTGGGTTGCCCCCGTGGAGCCTGCGTATCGCTGCCATGCGCCTGCACATGTCCCCACAGGGAGAGGTTAGTGCAGCGGCCAGTGGGGGCTGGGTGCAGCTGCAGGACATCCTGTCAGGTGCTGAGCATGGAACAAGCAGAAGCTGATACAAACAGGATCGCACGCCCCCCTCACAGGTGAATTTAAATAACAAGGCAGTTAGTCTGACATCCCTTCTAAATTTCGATTAGCCTCACGTTAAAGGCAGCTGTAGCCAGCACCTTTAAAAATTACTTGACTTTTTTTGTAGAAACCTTAATAAAAGCTAGACTTTGATGTATTTTCAAGTAGTGCTATTCAGTTCTAATAAATGGGTTTAGGTCACATGGAAACATTGGACCAATGAAGTGTGTGGCTTAGCATGGAGTGGTTCATTTCAATGAGGGCGATCAAACCCTTGTCTTTCCCAGGGAATTGACATAGTGATCATTTCACGTCACAGAGCTCTGCTGCTCTAAAATGGCAAACCAGTCATTGCACTGACAGTGAAGCTAAGAGAGTTTTTCAGCTACCTACCCTTATGCATAGGAGGTATGTAAATGAGTGTATTTGTTTCGACCTGAACGTGGTTGAACAAAGATTTTTTGTCGTCTGATGATAAAGCGGACGAAAGCGGACACCCGATTTTGGTCGTAACGCGTTTTTCATAAAATATGAGGTTACTGTGTGTTACCTTGGTGGGGTGATATGCTGGCTGCCTGCCTGTCTGTCTTCCCCATCTTCATAGCAGAAGTACAGGCATTTCTGGAGGCACTTGCCAATGAGGAAAATACAATTCAGGTGATGTGACATGGGAGTTAGTCTTGCATCAGCGATGGAAAGTTCATGCTGCACCCCAGTCCCCCACCTACAGTATCACCCCCTCCCAAAACCAGTGACAGTTTCTTTGACCATTTTTCCACTTCAGTGGGCATAAACTGAGTTCGTAGAGCAGAGACTCCCAGACGTCCTGAGGGTACAATATTATTTGAAATCTATTCTCAGGAAACGCCTATAAAAATATGAGCTTAGACAGCACTCTGGCAGAGTTAGGGAGCGGGATGGAATGGAACCCAGCAGACGCAGGTCCCACGGGGAAGTGTGAGACACCGCCAGCTTTGTGGATAAATAATGTGATCCCTGTTATGAATGGTCACCCTGTGGGTTCGGCTGTGGCCTAATGCCTCCCTGCCTTTGTCTTTAAGCGTGTGTTTGCACTGCTTACTGTCACAGCATGGCTAGCAACCTGTTATTCGGGCCCCTCGAGTCGCCCTGCCTGGTCTAACTGACCCCCCCATCCTGTCTTGTCCGTGCAGATTAAGGAGGAGAAGAAGCCCCCTTCTCTGCCAGTACAGCCCCCTCCCCCGCCTCTGTCAGCCGTCCCAGGGGGCTTCCTCAAGCAGCTCGTGAGGGAGACAGAGAAGGAGACACGCCTAAAAGAACCAGAAGTCAAAGAGGAGCGGGCGGTAAGGTGGCTGAACACTGGGGAGTAAGAGGAGCGGGCGGTAAGGTGGCTGAACACTGGGGAGTAAGAGGAGCGGGCGGTAAGGTGGCTGAACACTGGGGAG
>JABFEA020000119.1:30704071-30716398 GCA_019775915.2 Cyphomyrus plagiostoma | reverse complement strand
TCCTTCTCGGGAGTTTTTCCTTGCCACTGTCGCCTATGGCTTACTCACTGGGGGCTTTGGGTGGGGATGCTGTGAAGTACTTTGAGATGATGTAAAGTCGTGATAATGTGATATACAAAGATAAATTTGTTGTTGCAATTACAGGTTGTCTTAAAGTGATTATCTTGCTGCAACATTGTTTCACCTCCATCAAAAAATACTGAGTGATCAGGGTATTGGGGCTGAACCCATGTTATTTGTATGCAAATACATTGAAGACTCATGAACTCGTTCTTCCCTTCTGGATGCCATGATCATAGGCAAAAGCAGAATAACAGATTCGGGAATTAATGGTAAATTGTCCATTTTGATTCCATTGTAAAAATGTAAACATTTTTATATCGGTGTATTTGTTGTTTTGACACAAGGGTATTTGGTGTATTAAAATGTAATGTTGCAATACCTGTGGAACAAGGTTGACCTGAGAAAGACAAGCCAAATACAGGTCGGAAATGTTACATTCCCACAAGTGCTTTGTGATCTCCATTATTGGCCTTAACAAGATTGATTTTCAAACCCAGAATCAGAATTGGGTTTATTAGCTAAATATGCTCTTACACACAGAATGTAGTCTGGTTGTCAGTGACTCTCCTGTGTACTTACATGTCACGTTGACATATATACTACATCCATACACGGTTAAGACAATCGTTACATACAGTCCAGCTGATGCACACAGCATATACAGCCAGGGAAAAAACTAAGAGGCCACAGCACAATTTTTTTGTTTCACTCATTTCTCAATTTATGAGTGTGCATCTGTGATTTTTTTTTCTTTGCAAACTGCTGCCTGGCTTTTCTCTGCTTCTCATTAGGGGACATCAGTCCTGCTTCCAGGAGCCTGATATGAACGGTCCCCGCAGTGCACTTAACACCTGCACTTAATGTTTCCTGTTCTTTTTGAAGGTCACTTGATGTCATCCTACGATTCATGAGAAACTGTCATTAGAAAAAGTCACTTCCACCCTTTACCTGGCTGGTTTCTGGTCATCCCCAGTGTCTCCTCAAATTGTTCTTGGTTCCTACTGTCTTAGAAGTTTTGAACCTAGAAGTAACCTGCTGCTCAGTACTTCCTTCTGCCAGCCGAACCCCCAATTAAACCAGTATTTATAAATGCAATTTCTTTAAAAAATATATAGTGGTCTCAATTTTTTCCACGGCTGCATATGTCAACTTAATCATATTCAGCTGGATGAATCCATCCCACTAGCTGTATTACTTTAATTCATTTCTGATACTGTAACCAGGCACTAGAACAGGCTGCACCCTGGACAGGACAGCAGCCGGTTCTAGGGCACATGCAAACTCACATTCTCTGGGCAATTTAACATCTTTCATCAGCAGGAGGAAACCAGAGGAAATCAATTCTGGTAGATTTTCCTGTTTTACACCATACCATCTCCAACTGGATACTAAAAACCATATTGTCCTCAAGAAAGAATAATACTTTAAATCAGGTTTCCTCACAACCTATTTGCACAATTTTGTCAGAGTTGGTTAGATTGCATTTCCTTCAGCCATGTAAATAAATACCACCAATATAGCTACAAGTGTGATAGATAATCCCACAGGTAAACAGGTCTGGTACTGTTCTGCATGGAACCTTTGCCACTAGTGTCAGTAAAGATTGTCCCCAGCATGTGTGGTGGTTCTGTACGAAAGTCGGTAAAGTACTGATCCCAGGGAACTCCACGTAAGGGCTTGGCTACAGATATTACCCTACAAATGAGTCTCAGCACAAGCTCACCCTTGAATGACTAACCTTCCATCCATCAGATTCAGGGTTGCAGAGACCCTGCTGGCTATCGCGAAATGCTCAACACCCAACCCAGGGCGGGTCGCTGACAGAATTCCAAAAATGAATACTGAAGACAAATGAAGTCTCTTTAAATGTATCAGGGGACCAATTAATTCATAATTCTAGTCTCCATCAACTGCATCAGGAATTAGCATACATGATGGAAATCCGGAATTACACGTATCACTTCTTGTCGGCGTAATACAACAGTATATTCTGAAAAACAACGCTTAAAAATGATTCGCGACTGTTGCATGTCCATGAACATCACGAGGGAAATACGTTCTCTCGTAAACTGTAGAAGCAGCGCATTTGTGATCACTGAAAAATAGCAATGTTAAATGTAATCACCTCGTGAAACTGATGTACCCGATGCCTGCCTTAACAAAATAATGACTATTTTTGTATGTTAACAACAGCCCCCACATCCAGTGATTCCGTTGAACGGCACCGAGGTAGGACTGCAACTCCCGAAATCCTCCCTTAGAGGTGTGGTTATGCTAGACACCATAAACACGACAGCAAATCTACTAATCCAATCCACCCGCTTCAAACTATTTTTTTTTAATCAAAGAAACTTGGACTTTAAAAGATAAATGAAATGAAGTATGTAGTCAGTTTGTTCGTGTTGCCAGCCCGATCGGTCATATCGGGGTCTTTTTTTATATATATATTTGTTTGTGTTCTTTATATTCAGCTGGCAGTTAGGGTAAAGACAATATTCGCAGAGTGCAGAGTCAGCATGTAAACGACAATTTCATTTTTTAAGTGACATTGATTTCTCCAAATTGCAGTTATTTGTGCAGTGCGCTACAAACAGGCAACAGTGTAACATTATGGCCACATCCAAATCGAGGGCGGCGGTGGGATTTGCAGTCGCAGGATTACTTGTTCTTGTTTTGGGGATCGTCATAGTGTTTGTGCGACCTCTAATAATTGACGCTCAAATAATAAAGGTAGGTGGTTTTTCGCAGTGTAATTGACTGGCAAACTGAACTAGAGAAGTTGCTGGAAGAAGTCATTTTCATGTTTGCTTCCTGGTCTTTAATGTGACCCAATTTGCGTGAGGTTTCTGGAAAACTTCAACGCTTTATTCCTTGTTTCTCGCTGATTCGGTTGGTTTCTCGCGATGGCAATAACTCCGTCGCGATTCTCGATGTCGGACAGATAATGTGTTAATAATAGTAATAAATAAGAACTATGTTTTGATCACACCACGTGTGTCGTCGATTGGGGTGCAGACCAGGCACGCTTTAGAAAAAAGGATGATCCCTAAATTCCATGAAAGTGCATTCTGCGCATAAGCGTTTCATAAAACAGAAACACGACGTGGTTCCGTAACGTTTGTCTTTTAATGCAATAAAAATCAGTATTTATTATTATGAATGATTATAGTTACACGTTAAATGTCCTGTGGGTCTCTTAAGCCGGGTCACACCGTCGTCTGTCAGTTTGTAGTTCACATGTGATTTACTGAACATACTGTAAATGTGAAATACAAAATTAATTTCAAAGGGAAGAAGTCGTATCCGTTCTTATATTATATCCGCATCGCATTAAAACGATAATAACGGTTCACAGCACTGGTACATGGAATCCTTTTGGTTTTCGCATATAACATCTATGAGATTCAGATATTTACAGGTGTGAGAAAAGCTTAGGTCGGTCATTTGTCCTGGAGAAGGTTTCGGGGTTTAGGGCCTTGAGCAAGGGCCCAACAGTGATATGATTACATTGCTGACCACGGGATTCGAACCAAACTCTCTGGACCGACAAAGGGAATGTCTGTGTAAATGGTAAATAAGTGTCATCATTAGTGAGATGCATAATACGATTATTTATATTATATAATATCTCACAATCCGTTCCTCCCCCTTTATTTAAACTGTACTACTGAATGTTTGTAGTTTTCAACAGTCTTATTTAACTAAAGATGAAGAATGACGCTCGAGGTTTTAAAGTTCACCAATTAAAGCATTAGTATATTTTCAGTGAAGCAAATATGTCACAGAAGGCAAATGCAAAATGTAATGGAAGTGTGATAATCACTTTTCATCAGGTCCAAGACATTTCGAGGAACAAAGATTTAAACAGTAAGTTGTCTTTATTGTTGTTGGCGTGTGCAAAAAGGAACAAGGAATAACAGCTCAGATTGTGGTGAACTGGTAATATCACTTTTCCTTTAGTTCTTTTTTTGACTCGCAGGCTACAATAGTCTTTGTTTGAATGAGGAGCTCTCGGTGTTGAATAAGAAGCTGACTTGTGTCACTCAGTAATGTTTCTCTCACCTCCATTTAGCACCTTGAGTCATGAGTATGAAACTCTGTGATGCTTTTCTGTTTCTTTGGTTTCAAAATATTTTCCACCGCTTGAGATGCAGTTACCTTGATGCTGTTAATCTCATACATTTTTAAAGAATTTCAATGTTCGCCACAAAGGCTGTTCTTACCATTCCCTTATTTTACATAAAGCGATTTGTATCATTATGCATTTTCGTATCGTAGATTTAGCTATGTGGTGTCAGTCGATAATAACCACAGAATTTTACTGAGGATCCATCCTCTACTGATGAAAATGCTGTTTGGATGTATTAAGTTCAACAAAATTAAACTATACTTTAACACTGTATTTGAAATTGTGGCCTGTGTTAGACATATCGATGTGCAATAATAATTTATTGTAAATATCTTTATTTTTTTAAAAGTGGGTCAGGCATGCTGTCCAGTCAAATAAAACTGTGACCCCTATCTTGATGGTACGGGACATTAACATGGTTGGCGATGCCTGAACACCTGCCCCTTTTGCACAAACCATGGCAGGTGCCCCTCATGCTAAATTCACCAAGGGGGGGCACCCCTCCCCCCACCCCTCAGAACCTGCACGGCAGTGATCTGGATGAATGACTGGTCGGGCTCTATCGTCTTCCATCCCCTGTGAGAGAATCTTATAGTAATCCAACTTTGTATAACTACTTTGTATGCTTGCAAGACTATAGCCTATGATAAGTTACTAGTTTGTGGTTTCCTCTGTGTAGTTTATGGTGGTGTTGGTTAGTGTATATATTAGTGATTAAATGTTATTCCTTCGAAAAGTGAGCGTGTTAAAGCCTCGGACCGACCTCTCTCAGGGCGTGAAATTCATCTAAAGCAGAATCTTTCTGAGGTCCCTCTGCATACATGTGCTGCGTATGTACTTTGCTGCACGCATTGTAATGCTCATAGCTGCCGGCCAACCCAGGCCATGATCCTTCTCAATGAGAAGTCAGTGCACATATGCTCTTTGACTTGCACTATATAGATTCCTTTGTGGTTTGCTTGTGTATCGTCAGTTTTATGTTTTTACATGGTGTATCACTTATCTTTTTAAATTTTATTGGATTGGTAGGGTGACGCCTGCACCAAGAGGAATTCCTTGTACACCTGGCAACTGACGAGTAATAAGGGTTCTGGTGTCTGAAGGCAAATGAATAAAGAATATTTAATATGAATATTTACTAAATTCTTGTTTCGCTGTATTGATTCAAAGGGATGGAAAATTTCAGGTAATTTTCCGGAAACTTTCCATGGGAAGTAGGGGGTGGGAAATTTCTGGAAACTTTTTAGAAATTTTCCTGAGGAAGTTAAGCTGTAAATATTGAACTCTGTGGAACTCCGTATGAGGTGTCAGATACAGCAAAGAAAGGAAACTATGAACAATGCAACAAGGAAAAAAATCTAATAAGCAGTAAGTTTTGATGCAGATGCTCATTTTGGAGTGTTTTTTTTACTCGCACATAATTACAAGCATTTGTTTACTCTGTATCAGTGCAGTCAAGATGTTTTTATTTCAACTGCATTTAAATTCCCTATTATAGGCTAACCTGCAATTTTGCAAGTTTCCAGTTTATCCCCGTCGATTCCCATGGAATGTTTCCAACTTTGAAAATTCCCATAACTTATGAGATGTATGTGGTGTGAAATACACAGGTCTGTGTTCAGTTTCAAATGCTGCACTTGACCAATGTCAGTACTGTCTATTTGTTGCTTATTGCAGAATGTGGAGATCAACCCAAAGAATGACTTGTCCTACACCATGTGGAAAGACATCCCTGTGCCATTCTTCATGTCGGTCTACGTCTTCAATATCCTCAACCCTGATGAGGTTCTGAATGGGGAGAAACCGTTGGTGCAGGAAAGAGGCCCATATGTCTACAGGTAAAGGTCACTACTCTTTAGCTTACAGTGAAGCTGCATTTGCCATAAAACCTCCTGTAGTTAGCGATGAGATTATGCTTCTGTGAGTAACTTATGAATGATTTTTATCGTGTTTAGGTGAGCCGTTAATCTGCTCGGTCACATGACCCTCTGGGCACAGTTGGGTGGTTATTCCATTACCATCCATGGATAAAGGGAGGATTTGTCTTTGGAGGACTTGCTCTGCCATAATTGGTCATGCCCCTGGTGTTGGGGGTGGGATATCCCTTATTTTGTTGATTAAGCACTATTTTGAAGCATGCGGTTTCCTGTTTTGGAGATGAGACGCATGACTTTGGAATAGACTTCCTCCAGCATTCATTACTGCTCACCTCCAGACATCAGCAGATTCGCGTGAACAGTAACATTGTGGGGTTGTAGGACATCAAGTCCATTCTGTTACATGATGATTAAATTTATTTTTTTTTGATCTGACTGTCAACTACTTTGTATGCTTGCTAGCTGCCACCCCCCCCCCAGTCCTGTCATGCTTTCACCCAAAATCCCTTGCTAATTTTCCGCCTTTTCGGACATCACAGCCCCTCCTCTTTTTCAGGGAATACCGTCAGAAGGATAACATAACATTCCATGCCAACCAGACCGTGTCGTACCGGGAGTATCGGCAGTACCACTTTGTGCGGAACATGTCGGTGGGCAGTGAGTCTGATGTGGTCACCACTCCCAACATGCTGGTGCTGGTATGGCCTATGGCACCTCTGCCTTTTACTGGGTTAGCAACATGCTAAAGGTGTCAGTGACAACTGCAATGATATTGTTAGTTAACGTTTAATAACCATGCACCCTTAATTTGAATAATTATTTAGCTACCAGCATTTTATAATACTGAAAACCCTACTCAGGGTTTATTGATGTTGCTCATTATCTTTCTATACCAAACATGCCTGCACTGAACAACAGAGAAGAGTTTTATATTTCCAATATCTGTCTTACAAATAATGCAGTACTTTTCCATTATGACTCTACATTTCTCTTTATTTAGCAGATACAGTAGCTAGAAGTGAATTCATGTAAATCCTCCTCTTAGTCGTCACATGCTGATTGGTCAGCACTTCTGCAGCAGACCTATCGTCGCGATTGCTTCAGCAGAGCTTATCTCGTCTAGCTACTCTATATGCAAAGAAAATAAAATAAAGTCTCTGAACTTTGCATGCATATTGTCGTTTACCCTCACAAGTGTGAAATGTTTAATGTCAGCATGGACCACTTCTTGCTAATACAGTATCACTGTTTTTTTTTCTTTTTTTTCACAATTTGCACTTAATCCTAAACACGTGGTGTTTATGGCAGCTTGTATTACTTTGTAAAAGCATTTTAATATTAGAGATTTTGTCCATTTCCACATGGTACTTAAATTTACATTCCATAGGTGATTTGCGTACAAATTGAGGTACAGATCTTTAGGGACCAGGGATGCACTTGGGTAGATTAGAATATTACCCGACACAATTACTTGTAACGACGTGTAGGCTGCTAATTACTAAATGTATGTAGAGTACTTTATAGGCTATAGGTAGAGCTACAATGGTGTAGGTATGTAGTACACAGCTACTAATGGTTTCAATGCTCCCCCCTTCCCATAACCTGATAAGCCTGCCTTTGGTCGTGGCTAAGAATGGAAAGAGCCTTTTTAGGAAAGCGGTTTGCTCTATGCATTCACTTCCTGTCAGGCAGTCTGCTCTGTATGTCACAGACTGCCCTTTGAATCCCTTATCCCCTAGGGCGCAGGGACTGCATTCACTTCCTGTCAGGCAGTCTGCTCCATATGTTACAGACTGCCCATATCATCCCTTTCCCTCCAGGGCGCAGCAGTGATGATGGAGGACTTGTCACAGGAGTTACGCCTTTTACTCAGCTCCGTCTTAAGTGCGTTCAAGGAGGAGGCCTTTCTCACTAAGCCAGTGGGTGAGCTGCTGTGGGGCTACGACAGTCAGCTGGCAAACTTCCTTAACAAGTTCTTCCCGGGCATGCTGCCTGCATCGGGCAAGTTCGGCCTGTTTGCTGAGGTCCGTCATGCTTCTCCGCCAGCTGCGATCTGCACGCTGACAGGGCCGTTCGCCTTCTAGATGTTCTCAAATGATGATAATTTGTGCCTTTTGTCTTCCTGTCTTCTTTTCATATCCACAGTTTAACAATTCCAACACTGGACTTTTTACTGTGTTCACCGGCCAGGATGACATCAGAAAAGTCCACAAAGTTGATTGGTGGAATGGTCTCAAGGAGGTGAGCGAAAATACCCATAATAGCTAGTCTTATGATCACCTATTTGTTGTGCTAATCTCCGGGCCAGGAGAATTCTGCATTGTGGCGAACACAACATGGGGTCCATGAGTAGTTAAGCATTCCAGTAATATAACCTCTCTGCAGAATTTTCAAGGGTCGATTTCCATCTCTCTTCTGTGGTCCTAAAGCTTTTCTGTAAGCTCTGCCTGTTGCTGTGCAGGTTCCTTCGGCCTGCTTGTGGCCTTCGTTTTGGAAGGATAATGGAACCTGTGCATGACTTTTTCGAAAGTATGAAAAGATGACTTGGTGTGAAAGACGTTTGGTGTGAGTGAGATCCAGGTTTTCCTTTTGAGTGCAGTTGGATTTTGCCCCACAGCCGTCGGCCAGATTGGGTTCGGTGGGTTAATCCTGTCTGTGCTGCTTGTTAGCCCTCGTTAAAGGGTGATGAATATAAACGGCATAGATGGTTCACCGGAATATCTGATGCACTAGCTGAGCTACTGGAGGACCGAGCAGTGCAACATGATCAATGGGACTGCTGGTCAGATGTGGCCCCCATTCATGACCACGGACTCCACCCTGTCCTTCTACAGTCCCGATGCCTGCCGGTAACCCTAATTTAATTTAACACTGTTTAATTGATAAATGTTCTAATGCTTGAGAATCTGCAACATTACCCAGCCTTCCCTGTCTTTCCCCTTAGGAAGTGGATGTGTTATTCATTTAGAAGAATGCTTTGGCTGTTAGTAATATATCATAACTTCTACAAAAATATGGTTTGGAAGTTTGCTAGCTGAAGAGAGTTTGCCACAAATACTTAAAAGGCTTCTTAAAAATCAGTCCAAATATCAGGGGGATTACTCATCTGTGACTGAAATTAATTTGTGGAATAATCCTCTATATCACTGGGCACCGAGGGGAGACAGAAGTCTGCATCCGAGCTGAAACGCGGCCGGATCCGGAATCCGAGCTGAAACGTGGCCTTAGCATTGTGTTGCTGATGGAATTCGGCCCTCATGGAAAAATAGTTGAAGATCCCTATTCTATACTTTTTTTTTTTTTTTGTGCAGTTCTTTTTATTATACAGTTAATTATATGTCTTTCTGGTTTAAGGCAGTCTTTTTTATGGTATGGTGTTTTATCGTTAATTTTGAATGTCATGCTTTGTTTGACACTTGCACAATGCATGTCGGCAGATGTGAGAGCATTAGCGTTTGCCTTTTAGCATTGCGTGGGTAAAACATGCCGCATCATTACATAAACTGTGTTTGCTGATGTAACAGCCCTTTATCACTAGAGATAATGTGATGGTAAAATTAAATCCATCAGCTTATCTTGTAAAGGATTTGCTTTCTTAAGCACAGATGAGTCACAGGTTCGGTTTCCCTTTCTCGCGATATCTCCTTTGCTCCTCTTCTAGGCTCCTCTTATCACTCTGCCATGTTCTTCTTCCAGAACAGCCTGACAAACCCCTGGTTCACCTGCATTTTTGGCCACATAGAATCGGCACCTTTTGCTCATTGCATCTTGCCAGCTTTGGAGCTTTTTGGTCGAACCCGCTGCCACCCAACTCGGACTGTGGTTTTTGCACTTGTCAGGTCCATGGAGCTGGTTTACCAACGGCCAGGGGTGGTGCGTGGAATCCCCGTCTATCGCTTTGTGGCCCCCAGCACCCTCTTTGCCAATGGATCAGACTACGCCCCAAACCAGGGCTTCTGCCCCTGTAGGCAGTCCGGTATCCAGAACGTCAGCGCCTGCAGATTCAGTAAGTCGCCTTTTCTCACGTCGGCGTCCACCTGGGCTTTTGGACAGACCGGCACCCTTCATAAATCTGCTGGCAGATTTCTCAGATCTTATATTAAAGAGGAGCATAGACATAGACCTATTGTTTCGAACGAGGCTGCTTGTGCCACCATGATGGCCTTTGCCTTTCAGCTGGACTCACTGCTAAGGTTTCCCAGTCTGGTTGTTCTCGGTTGGGCAGCATCACCCAGTGTCCCTTGTATGGCGCCGTATCGTACGGGCACCTTCTCGCCCCAAACCCACACCTGACTGGCAGCTTCTGCTTCCTTCAGATGCCCCCGTGTTCATCTCCCACCCACACTTCTACAACGGGGACCCCGCCCTCCGCCACTTCGTTCGGGGGCTCGATCCTTCAGAAGACAAGCATGGCCTCTTTATTGACATTCATCCGGTGAGTGGTCCTCGGCCCTCCCTACTCGCCCTCTACTCGCTCCCTACTCGCCCTCTAAGTGTTGGTCATCCTCCGTGTTACAAACCCTGTGAGTTATCTGTTATTTAATGCAGCCCCTTCAACCTCAGGTCGGAGATGGGGCAGGGGGAGGTGAAAATACCTGCCGGTTGCTCCCCCATTTTTTACCAGATGCTTCCACAGTCTGTTCTTCTTCAGACAGGTTCAAGGAGACACGAGTTCCCTTCAGAATGGTAGTTTTTGTTTTTATATAATACTCCTTCAATTGGTGAATGTTGTTAAACTACTAAATGACCTTCCAAAGTTATCAATTCAACCCCAATATCTATCTACAGTGACACTCTACCATGATTGTTTGCAGGAAAACATTAACTTTGATGTGTGATTATGCAGTTTTGTTATCTGCTTATCTGGCAGTATATGCATGAAAGTGAGGGTCTCTCCCATCTTATCTGAACTGACTGAATAAATATCCTTGTTTCTGCCCCCCCCCCCATTCAGAGTAAACCCTGGTAGCCGTTTTGCGTATCGCCTTGGTGCTAAGGTGCCACCTGCTGCGCCCCCAGCTTTAGCCTGTGTCCGATGTTTCACAGCTCTTACCCGTGCAGTCAGCCTCTGAGATTTGATCCTCGCCAGCTGTGCCAAGGTCTCTGAAACCTGCAAGGCCGTTTTGATAAGCTAATTGGAAATGACTTTGAGGGCCACTTACTGGTTAAGATTATAATGATAGTGTGGGATTATCAGTGCTTTATGATGTCACTAAAAGGGTTATTACCTCATAAACTAGGTTTTATGCAAAATCCATGTGAGCAGTAACCCAGAAGCTACACCTTCCGCTCCCACTTATCAGCCTGGTCAGGTTTCTCTTGCTTACTCTGCAGTAATTGACATTTGCAGCATTGATTAATTATCAAAATATCATAATTATCAACTTTCAAAAATGAGGATTTTTCCTTTGCAGCCTGTGGCTGCCTTGTGTGGCCTGTGATTTAAGACTGTGACATTTAGCACTGGATGTTAACGCGATGAATGTCTCACAGTTATAGATGACTGTGATGAATGTTATCATTTGGCTGTTTTGTAATTATGTGCCCTGATGAAGCCATTTTCATTATGAAAATGGAACCCTTGGTTTGGAAAGGAAAATGTGATGTGCTTTTAAGGCATTTATCTGTGGTGATGGTGGCTCGCCATAGAACCCCGTTAAATTTGAAGTGATACAGACTGCAGAACAGTGGCCTGAAGTAAAAAAAAAATGTGGGAACACATTTGAGGACTTATTAAATTTAATAAAGTGTCTTATCCAGTGGGATCCTGATGTACAGCTGCTTAGCCTGGTGTCTCGAGGTCTGTGGTCTGGCCAGTTTACATGCCTGGGCCCTTGGGGTGGTCTATCTGCTATTTCATACGTGTCTAAGACCCACTGTCCTCCCCTATGTTTCTGGAAAAGCGGCATTGTGGGAACACAGCGGCATTGTGGGAATACAGCGGCATAAACTTTATGCCGCACTTTATACTCTCGTAAATACCAGAGTGATAATGTGCCAGACGGCAAGGTGAACTCTGGCCAGTGGTTACGCTGGTTTGATGGGCACTTGCCGTCATTTAGACGCCATGCACGTGTTTTTATGTAGCGTCTTTTAAGAGTGTACATAGTGGGAGTTTCTAAAAATCTAAAAGTCTTCATTAATCCCGTGCAAACGTACTCCCATCTGGAACAACCCTGACGTACTACTAAACAATAATATGATATATTTCCCAGATTGGAGTAGTAAAGGTATTAAATACTTGGAACATATATTTGA
>JABFEA020000119.1:30663681-30676838 GCA_019775915.2 Cyphomyrus plagiostoma | reverse complement strand
AAACCCCACGACGACACGGGGAGAACATGCAAACTCCACACACATGAAACCAGGCGGAGACCAGAACCCGGGTCCCAAAGGTGTGAGGCAACACTGCACCACCATGCCGCCCCCTACCTTTAAGATGTTCCTCAGAATACATTTCTGTACCTTAAAAGGTACAATTACAAGGGTACAAATTTTTACCCTTTTTTCTGGGAAAATACCAGCTACTGCAGGGTGAAAGGCTTCATAAACATGCTGGATTATTGTCTCTCTTATCGTGATTCTTATATCACTTTCGTTTTGGCAAAAAACAAGATATTAGTGCCAGCCAAGCCAGTGCTGATGCCACTGCGGTCAGGCAAAGAGCTGCTTCATTATCTTCTTGAAGAGGCAGCTGATACGACGTGCTTCAGGTGGGCAGCTAATGGAGGACTATGGCGTGATCAAAGAGTAGCTCCAGGCAGCCTTTTTGGGGGGGCGATATCATGCCCTGGCAGCTGGTGGGGGCAGCAGGAAGGCAGGGACACGCTTACGCACTCAGTGGTAGATGCAAACTTGTTTCTCTGTCACGCAGGTGCATTAGCACACACATGCACTTGGGGGGCCCACAAGAGGGAAGCAGCGGGGTCCCGAGTGGATAAACGAGAAACCGAAGTTTCTAAACAGCCAAAGCACCTTGTGCTGCCCAGCCCCAGAGAAAGCGACCTGGAAGGTCACTGACCTGCGAGATGTGATGGACTGAAAGCACGTGCTGAGTCGTCTCGGTGACGGTGGGGGCCATCAATACCGCTGGCAAGTTCACTCAGCTCTAAGTGAGGCATGCTGGGAATTCAGCTGAGCCCGGAATAACTTTCCATCATAAGCCCCCCAGAACTGCAGGCCGACGTTACTGTACAGCCCTGGAGAGAAGGGGATCTGCCATCTGTTCAGATTCCATCTCCTGCCATTTTGGTTTTTAATGACTGCCTGTAGACATCATGATATAGAGGGAGTCTTTACAGAGTGTTTTTACCCACCATACCTTGACATGTATGTGTCCCCAAACAATTCAGGCTTTGTTCTTCATCTAAAGTAGTTTCATCTACTTTAGTAAAGTGCCTGCTTTGGAAACTCATAGAAAACATATTGGGTGGTTACAGCGCCCCCCTCTGGAATGTGTTTGCCTGTTCTGGCTACGGGCCTGATGGCATGGCAGCCCCTTGAGCATCTTGGTGAATCTTCACTGCAAAGGGGACAAATGAGGATGGAGACAGAAAGAATCGGCCAAACCTCACAGCTATTGTTCTCAGTTTCTCAAAAGTTCCAAAAAATTATCACATGGTCCTTTTACAGACAAGCATATTAGCATTGGACTCAAGAGGAATTATATAAGTGTGACAAAAACACATTAAGCCATACAAACCAAAAAAGAAGAAGAACTGCAGAAACGTCTGTCAACCCGGCCCCACCTGAACCCGGCCCCACCTGAACCCAGCCCCACCTGAACCCGGTCCCAACTGAACCCGGTCCCAACTGAACCCGGCCCCACCTGAACCCGGCCCCACCTGAACCCAGCCCCACCTGAACCCAGCCCCACCTGAACCCGGTCCCAACTGAACCCGGCCCGCTGGCAAGTCGCCTCCAGCCTTCTCGGCCCCATGGTCCATCTCTGCGTGCCCCTGCATCCCACCTGTCACTCTGCCGCTATTTATACTTTGACCCCCTGCTCTGCCAAGAAGACAAAAACACCAGTCGATCTATTGTCACTTTGACGATCAAACGGTCCGTGGCGACAGGTGCTGCAGTTCCTGCCACTTCTGCCTGCCTGCCCCCCTCCCCTCGCAGTTTATGGGCAGCAAACTATTGTTGTTTGAAGGCGTTGCCAGGACGCGGGCCCTAAACACAACTGGCATTTTCAGAAACAGCGCCGCCCCCTTGCCTGCTGGTCTGAGATAGCCTTCGACTTAACAGAGCGCCATGAGCCACTGCCCCCCCGGGCCCATCTGTCCACCCCCCCTTGTCCCTATTTACCTAACGCTTGGATTTGACATGATTCTGCTTCCCCAGTATTGATTACCACCTCCAAGAATGAGTAATGTCCATTAGCAGAAACATTAATTAAACTGCAGGCACCCCCCCCATAGACTTTTACAATCTGTGCGTCAAAGCTAATGCATTGTCAGTGCAATGTGGGAATCCCTACAGAGCTGAAGCTAATTACATTATCTGTGATTAAACTCTCACTGGGTGCTGTCTGGAACCCCCCCCCAGTCATGGTCAGCCTGGGGGGACATAGAAGTGTCAGAAGATCAATTTGGCTGCATTGAGTTGAAAACTTTTCTGATGGACCTTGAAGAAGACAAAGTGCATTCGACTCAGACGCACAGCAACGTTGTTCTCGGGTTGAGTAGATGGTCATTACAGAGGTGGGGAAAGGTCTGGTGCCAAGGACCCTTCAAAGTCTGGCTCTTTTTGCTTCCAAAGGTTAGGAGGCAGAGGAAGATGTTTTGGGGATGCCACTGCCTTTGGGTGTGCATGTATCTTCTGGTCCATGTTGAGTTTGCTTGCTTGCAGAACTTCCCTGTGAACATGCCTGCTATCAAAGGAGGACCAGCTGGGGTCACTGACGGAAGTACCGGTCTCTCCACAGCAGGACACACCCACGGCGCCACATCAGGCCAGATTGCTGGCTGAACTGAAGCCGTAGGACTCGGAGGGGACCTTGGAGATGCAGAGCGAGGAGGAGCCGTTGGAGGATGGGCAGCAGGGATCGGCGTCCCCTGGCGGCCCCGGCTCCAGCCCATCCCCCGCCTGCTGCAGCACAGTGGACACTGTGGCCTCCATGCGGCTCACCTTATACACACTAGTCTGGGTGTGCAGGTATCGTGTGGACTTGAGCTCCAAGCCCTCGTATGAGCCGTCAGACACAAAAGGACACCAGCAGAAGACCCTCTTGAACCCAGCGCGAAACCTATGGAAGAGGGAAGGTACAGTGTTGGGAGGCTAATATTAGATCTTATTTCTTTTTATTCTGATCATTACTCTCAAGGTGCAGGTGAATTCTGATCCAGGATGATTCTGTGAGGATAAGAGCACCCTCTGGGATCTGAGCCAGTTATGTTGAAGGTAATGAACAGCAGTAACAGACAGAGACACCCCCATCCCCCCAACTATGGGCACCCTACCGGTCATTGAGGAAGCAGTAGATGATGGGGTTGTACATGGTAGAGCTCATGGCCAGCCACATGACACCCAGGTAGACCTGCTGGATGAAGAGCTCCTCGAACAGGTGAGGGAAGAACTCATGCAGCAGGAAGTAGATGTGGTAGGGCAGCCAGCAGGTGGCGAAGGTGCACACCACTATAATCATCATCTTCACCACCTTGAGAAGACAGACACAGTGTTGGGGGCAGCACAGGGCACAAGGCAGGGGCTCAGGCTGGACATGGGGCCAACCCTTCACAGGGCAGAAATACACCGTCAGAAATTTAGGGGCAGCAATCAGCCTTCACATCCTCGGACCTCAGGAGAAAGCTGGGGGAGACCCATATGACAAAGGGGGAACATGCAAGCTGCACACAGAACAGACATGGGACTCGAACCCCCCAACCTTAGAGGACCATGGCAACAACGCCACCTACTGAGCCACTCTGGATAGATAAAGAAAGAAATTAAAACCTTCTCTTTATTACTGGGAGACTGGATGTAAATGATCGAAAACTAAATGATTAAATGAATAATGAGAACAGTTACAAGATGCAGATCTTTGAAGAATATTATTATAAATTGGTTTATTAAGCAGAACTGTCAGCTTGTGTTGTTTTTTTTTGGGGGGGGGTGGGGCTCAGAAAACAGTGTAAATTTCTACTGAGTTCTGGATAAATAAAACATTCTGAGTTAAGGCTTGTTTAGAATTCAGTCAATAGCAATTGAGGATGAAGAATTAAGATCCCAGATGGAAGAAAAGCCAGTGTTCATGGTAATCCCTCACGGCTGTTTGGGAACAACTACTCAGTTCTGTGCAGGGAGCATCTAGCACTGTCTGTCCCTCTCCACCACAGAGGGGGAGCCTCCTTGGTGCAGGGTTGGTCTGGTCCACACACCTTGCGCTTGGCTGTCAGCTGCTCCTGGTACCGGTCAGAGGAATCGCCCGGGATCTCACTGGCCCACAACGTGAGACCCACCGCCAGGTAAGCACAGCCCATCACCAGCAGGGGCAAGAAGTAGATAAGCACTGCCACACACACATAGTACCTGGAAAAGAGGAGGGGTGGAGCAACAGGAAAGGGGGCTCAGTATATGTGGAAGGGGGCGGTGTCCAAGAGGAAGGGCCAAGACAAGGGTGGAGGTGGAAATAGGAAAACACAGGAGGTTTTTAAACATTATAACTATTATTATTTCTTAAATGACACTTTCATGGTAAGTGAATGATGAAAATATCCACTCATATAGTTTGATATTTCACTAAGGCAACAATGTGTAGCAGACTGATCAGTATCAGCCCTCAGTATAATGGGTGCGTTCAACTTCATGCAGCTGCTTACAGCGCTGGCTTAAAGCCATGCATTCTGGTCCTGACGTGTTAGACATGGTTAGATTTTTTTGTCTGACTTCAGCCGGCGCAGCAAAACGTCACCACGAGTCACCATGACACATGGTACAAAAACCTCGCGAGGTTTAAGACTAGATTTAAGAGAGATGATGCAGCACCTTTCAGCCGGCTGCACAAAATGGAGCCGCCTCAGTGATGACACAACTTTGCCCTTATTGGCTGAAGATTTTAGTCACACGCGTGACATTCCGATGCGTAATCTGCTATTTCTCCCGAAAATCACAAAGTAATTTAAATAAATGACATAAATGCTCTAATAGTACATGTCAGCTAGTGTATTTGCTAGTTACTGTAATGTTGCGCTGCTTTATTTATTTAAACATCTAGTCTGTGAAGAAGGCATTCAGGTAAAAATTGCATTGTACTCTGTACATGACAATAAAAACTTAGAATCCTTGAAATGCATGTATTTGATCTTTTTCCTGGCATCTATCTTTTTACACAGAGCACACAATAGTTATACACAATAGTTTTATTCACTGCTAACAGCTTGTATCAGGAGTTGGCTGTTGTAAAAGAAGTAATGTGCATGCAGGTGATATTTGTACAGATTTATCTACACCCTCCTGGCTTTGCTGCCATTGCAGTCCGGTCTCGCAGACTACGAGGAGTAGAAGTTTTCCGACTTGGCTTCAGTCAGTTTATACTCCCACCCTGCAGCCGCAACCAGATCTCACTCTATGACATGTCAGCTGCAGACAGACCTGAGCCCAAGTCGAAGGCAGCCAATGAGTACTGAGCCTAGCAGGGGGTGGGACTTGCTGCAGGTCTACAGGGCCTGGCGAGGGGGTGGGACTGGCTGCAGGTCTACAGGGCCTGGCAGGGGGTGGGACTGGCTGCAGGTCTACTGGGCAGTCCTGCTGGGGCAAAGTGTGGGGCTCAGCTGTTAAGGTAAACACTGTAATAACACACATCATGTCCCGACTCCAAAGGGGCTCTGTCATGTCATGGTCCTATCAAAAGTCATGTTAAAGATGTTGTTCTGTGAGATGTTTATCTACCATGTGAATAAGCAGATCCTTGGCTTCCTTTTGGACTGGGAGAGTTACCCCCGCCCTCACACGCACATACACACCCATCCAGCTAGTCTGCCACTGCCTGCTTACTAAAGGAGCTCTGGCTTTATCTGGAGACGTTGATCTTCCCTCAGTCTCATCCACCTGTTAAGTCTCCTGGGTTCTCTCACCTTGGAAAGCAGAGTAACAGTGACGGCTTCCTGGGACACCACGGCTAGGTCTGTTCTGGCTGAGTGAATGAAAATGTGAAGGAAGAAAGGGAACAGTGGTACAGTCAGCTGCCCCCGTCGCCTCCGGCTTTTGTCTGGGTTCCAAGGCTTAGAGGTAGGCAGTCCATTTTAGTCTATTATGTGACTGTCTCATGTGACAGGAGCATCCAGTGCTGTGTGTTTATCTGCTATTTCTCCCATAATGCCATTTTCCTACAGCAGGAAAACCATACATTTAAGCATCCAGTGATGTGTGTTTATCTGCTATTTCTCCCATAATGCCATTTTCCTACAGCAGGAAAACCATACATTTAAGCATCCAGTGATGTGTGTTTATCTGCTATTTCTCCCATAATGCCATTTTCCTACAGCAGGAAAACCATACATTTAAGCATCCACTGATGTGTGTTTATCTGCTATTTCCCCCATAATGCCATTTTCCTACAGCACGCAAACCATACATTTAAAACACAACAGCTCCAAAGTTGCACTCTGAGAGTCTCAGAGTTCCAGACAACCAGAGTAATAGTGTGTAGCTGTGAAGAGAGAGAGGGAGATTTGTGGGGGGGGAAATCTGGAAAAAAAACTCTGAATACGGGGGTCTGGCTAATGTTAAGGGTCCGTGAAATGGAAATGGGGTGGTTGTAATCTATGTAATCTATGTCTGGTGCTTCAGTCCATTACCCCAGTACAGCACTAACAGGTTACCCACCCCCCCAACAGTTCTGGCAGGGGCTGTGAAGCAGCCAATGATCCCAGTCTGCCCACCAGAGACGGAAAAGTTAGTCAGTACATCCTGAAGAAAGCCGTACAAAGACAGGAAGCCAAAGACTAGCGCTGAAGAACAAATCGGATCATTTATGTAGGTGTGACTGTTACGGTCCTATAATGCAGAATCCAAAATGCCCTATAGCAATTATTTACAGGCATGTTATAACTCCTCAAACAAAGGAGCAGAAATCCAGCTAAGGTGCCACAGGTTCTGCCGTTCTCGTCCCCATCTCACACCGCACGTCCTGTTCTCGTCCCGTTCTCACACCGCACGTCCCGTTCCTGCCCCGTTCTGAAGTACTGAATACATTCAGATGTTGCAGAATGTCGCAGAATATTTCAGAGATGGCGTCCTCCACTGATGGTCACACTGATCTTTGAAAGCAGATCAGCGTACAAGAAGGTTCCTCAAACTATGTCATACCTTCCAGACATTGTCTTGGAGTGTATATTATTCTAAAAAGCGATGCAATTCCGATGTTTATCGAATCTTACACAACATGCACTCAAAAGGACAAGCATTTGCGGCAGCCCCTATATCTGCATGCAGACCTTTCCTGAGAATGAAACATCTCAGATCTCTAACCAGATCCAAACTCACTGATACCCTTGCATCACCCATTACGACTGGCAGTGACACACATGGTACCTGACATTGATCATTGTGTCAGTCAAAATCAAGCCCAGGGCTGACACTGAAACAACGCTAGATAAGTTCATGTTAATGGTGGTTAATAATTGTTAATTTCAATAATGCTAAATTTAGTCTTGTATTTCATTGAAAATAATATGTTTGTATACAATTGTTACTATATCACAATTAACAAGCAGTAACATGCAGAACTTGTATACATATAATCAAAAACAGTTGCAATGGTTACAATGAATTTTTCGGTTTTTCACCCACAGTCCAGCCCCCTGAGAGTCAGCATGGCAGTGAACTGGACCCCCAGCCTACATCTTTTTGATAATGATGATAGTGATATTTTATTTCTGTATATGGTTCCCTCTTCCCAGTCTCATCTTGCTGTCCTCTGGGACACACACAGATACGATTGGGAGAGCTTGGGGTCCGAGCAAAGGGTCGGTCAGTTATCCAGCATCCTGGAGCAGCTTTCAGGATGATGCCTCGCTTACTCAAGGGCCCGTCAGCCATACATATAGAGCAGCAGTCTTCTAGTCACCTAACCAACAGTGGCGTCATCTCTACAGAAATCCTGTGCTTGGGGAGTGTGTCTTTCTATCATACGCTTTTCACAACCACAATGACCTGTCTTCTATAACTGTAGCTTGTGGTTAACTAGTTAATGAGTTTCAGGATCAGTTAACTTGATTGGTCTCTTAATTAATCCCTTATATTCATTATACTTTTTTTTGTCAAACAGGTGTCTGAAGCAGCATTTTCTCTGTTACCATGGTTTCAGGTTCCCAAACCAAATCTCCAAGGGGGTGATTACAAAGTGATCAAGGCAGCTCCTGTCACCCCCCAATCGATAGCAGACACATTACCGTGACATTAAGCTGTTTAACAGGCAGAAATAATGAGTAAGTAAGTTTCTCTACCGCTGGTCATGCATCTGGGCAGAAGAAATGAGGAAATGGGGGAAAGGCTCCCCTAGTATCCCCACTTCACATTTATCTGACTGACACTGAAGTGTGTGATGAAGAGCAAAGGCGTGTTGAATACTAACACTGTCAGGACACCCGTAGACGGGCACCCTTTACACACTGTGGTTACTAGACCAGTCTGCAACCTCACAGATTTCATACAAAATCTTAGCTTTTTGACGAGATGAGGGTAGAGAATGCACCTGGTTTTTATTTAATGAACCTGGGTTTGGAATGCTCACACTCCTTTTAAGGTGTTCAGATCGTGTTTGGTTCCTTATCAGCTTTGAAAAAAAGTCTCCCGTTCAGTCGCAATGTCTGGATATAAGCCATGTTAAAACTAAAAAGGCTTGAAAGCTGAATCAAAGGATACAATTCAAAAGAGCCCATTACCTGTTTGTTTGGTTTTTTCTGTTGTTTTTTCCCATTTCAACAAAGCTCGGTTTTATTTTTCAGGCTCATCTGCTTGAAGATTTGTTGTACAACCAGCTCTGATTTGAACTATTACTGGTTCTGTTTGGAGCGGATATCGTACAGACCTGTACATTTGTAGAAGCTGCACTGTTCTTCCTGTAGGGCTTTTTAGGCAAACCGTCCACTTCACTGCAGCCCTGTAATAAGCACTGGCTAACGACAATCTGCGGGTGAATTTTCATCCATTACGGCTGCATTTGAGAAAGCTGCTTTTGGTTTGATGTCCCAATGGTCTGGGATCGTTGAAAACATTATACCTGGGACATCATCTCTGTGGTGAGGGCTGGTGGACATATATGGATCTACAAATAATGCATATTACCTTTATATGCTATAGCTTCCACTGCTCATTTGCAGAAGTCCAAAGTGGTCACACTGCAGCCTCCTGGGAAGTTGGGGGGGGGGGGGGTTGCGAGAGTCCTCACGTTCCCCCACATACAGTTAACAGAGCTACTGTCCTTAAATTTGCCAGAGTTTGTGACTGTGTGAATGAATGTGTGCCTTGCGATAGTCTGACATCTTGTCCAGAATGTCCCCCTGCCTGATGTGACTGACCCTGTGTTTGATTCATTTTATGGAGGATCGAGGGAAATTTGATAGATAGATAGATAGATAGATAGAGAGAGAGGGAGAGAGAGAGAGAGAGAGAGTTTAAATTCATTGCCAGCACTCACATCTTCTTGAAGTCCCAGAGCGTGTACGCGGGCCAGTCGATGTAGCAGACCACGCGGCCGGGCAGCTGGGCCGTGCTGGAGTGATAGTACTGGGGAAAGGCCAGGAGAAGCGCCAGGAGCCAGATCACTGCCACCACTAGCTTGGTTTCCGTGGCTGAGAGCCTCTGCTGAAGAGGGTGGATGATTGCGGTGTACCTGAGGGGGGGGGCACAATGTCGGAAGTATTATAATATTTCTGCATGCAAATCGTCCTCAGAAATGCACAGCAGCTCACACATACAAGTAGAGAACAAGGTCATAGGTGTACAGACTGAGCAGAGAAGAGGAGGGTGACACACGGTGAGATAAACCGGGCAGAATAAGGAAATAATGAATATAATGATTATTATAATGAATGCGGCTGACAGGCAGATTGTCTCTGCAGTTATTGTGGCTGCATGGAATTTTATTTTTTGTGAGGCCACTGTTTGGTCTGAGGGCAAAAATATCCATCAGATATAGGAGGAAAAAGCACTTCTGGTTTTTCTTATCCGCCCCCCCCCCCCATATAAAAGATAAGAGAAAAGGCATGTTTACAGGACTGGGCGTGTTTGTTTCCTGTGGCTCCTCTTCTAGCGCCATTTACTGGTTTCTCGGGGACATGGGTAGATGGTGAGGGGGGGGGCGTTTAATTCAGTAGGAAAGGGCTCCGTTGGGGGGGCAGGAGATGGGCCAGCAGGTGGCACTAAACTTCCTTGCCGCTATCGGGCGACTCGGGCAGCAGCGCCACGCTGGGATCCGGATGCTTCTACGCTACCAGTTTGACCAAACAGGACAGGACAGCTGGTTCCCACTTTGATGGCTGACTTAAATCACAATCCACCCCCCCCAGGTAAGTACCAGTTTCCAGTTTCTCACTTGAATTGAGTCTTGATTTTAATTACATGGCTACATGAAATGGCTAAAGAACTGCAAGGGGATGCTTCAGAGCAAAGAATGCTGGGATTAGTAGTCTATAGATATAAGGCATAGTTATATGTTCTATATATACAGCCACAGAAATAATTAAGAGACCGTTATATATTTTTAAGCATCTGCATTTTAAAATCCTGGTTTAATGCTGGTTTAATGTTTAATCCCAGGTTCTGCTGCCTGACAGCTACATTAAGCAGCAGTTTACTTCCAGGTTCAAAATTTCTAAAACAGCAGCACATAAGAACAAGGTGAAGGAGACAAGGAGACACTGGGAACGACCAGAAACCAGTCAAGTAAAGCGACTTTAAAATGGTAGAGATGACTATTAGCTTATCTGACAGTTTCTCATGAATTGTAGGATGACATCAAGTGACCTTCAAAAGGCATTAAGTGCAGGTGTGAAGTGCACTGCTAGGACAGTTCATATCGGGCTCCTGGAAGCAGGACTGAGGTCCCACAAAGCAAGGAAGAAGCCCTTCATTAAGGAGAAACAGAGAAGAACCAGGCTGTAGTGAAACAAAAAATTGTGCTATGGCCTTTTAATTTTTTCCTGTGACTGTACATTACGGTGGGTGACTTTGACCACAAAAAGTGACCTATTCATGGACAGAGGTGCTGAAATGTTCCCTGCTGGAGCCGGAAACTCGCCGTCTGTGGCTGGAGCACATTATCCATGGCTGTGCGGCACGAGTGCGTCGTTACATCCTAGGAGCCACAGCAAATGAAACATCTTTAGACAGGGTATCAGGGAGCTCTTCAGCCGTCAGCTGAGGAACACTACAGAATTCGCCTCAGCGCCCGTAACTCTGTATCCACCGGATGTAAACACAGGCAGAGTGACGCGGAGAGTGTGTACTGATGGGTGAGTCACCAGGGAACACAGGCACACAGATATTCATCTGTTACATACATGTAGGATCAATGACCCATGTTGTAGAAGAAAAATCCAGAGAGTCACTGGGAATGAACATACCTGGGCACTTACACTATAGTAAGCAACACAGATCACTAGACCTGACACAATGTTCAGTCACAATGGACAATTCTTCTCAGAACAAGATGTCCTAGCATGCGACTCAGTTTTGTAGCTACGGCTTCAGAAACTCAGCACTGGTCCTGGTCCTCATTCCATCCGTCTTCGCTTTGACCTTATCAGCTTTTCTAAGTTTCTTTCCCGTCTCGGGAATCGTCGTCCTCGTACCTCAGCTCTGTCAATGTGACGGTATTAACCATTTACACTCCGACACCCGCTCATAAGAAGATGGCGGAACATGGCGGAGGTGCTCATCTCACCACACAGACGGAGAACGAGCCAACAAAAAAACACATTCGTGCTCCACACACCCCTTCTTTCCGTCTTCATCTTTCCGTCTTCATCTTTTCTGTTTCCGGTGTCCTGCTCTCCCTTTTACATGATTGTTACTGTATCACAGCAGGTGTCTTTATCCTTAGAAACTTGCACCCATTTGTACATCTGGATGGTTTGAAGCAGAAGGTCCCTCCTGGGAACAGAAAACATTCTTCTGCTAATTGCTGCCCAGTGAATTGTCACCCTTATGAATTTCTGATTGCTGATTGGCAGTTTCTTAGCTGAGACATTTAACGCTATTGATCTTTCTGGGTCTAATGGAGTACAAGTCACATTTAGGTGGCGCGCGGGGGGGGGAAGCTTGGGTGCAAGAAGTACAAATCCAGACCAACTGTGACAGTGAACAAAATCTTGGTCTGGATCTGAACCTTCCACCTCAGGTGGCACTTTTCCAGTGCACAGATCCACAGGCCAGTGCTGACCCTGACCTACAGAGAGCTTCAGGAAAATGAATGTGAGTCATACACTTCACAGCATGTATTAGCAGAATTAAGCTTCACAGTCTATTCAGGGTGGGATTTCTACATGCTGCTTTTACCACTCGACTGCTTCCTGTTGGGTTATACGGGCACTGAATTACAGCTAGTATGTTACGCTGTGCTGCCTGGAAATCCCTGTGTATATATTATTGACTAGCTGATTGATTCCTTCATTCAAGGTTATTTTGAAACACGCTTAAGTTTATAGCTAAGACAGCTGACAGATATGTATAGTTAGTGTGTATATATATATATATATATATATATATATATATATAAAATTTATATAACTAATATGTCAGTTATGGCTGTTACATATAGTTTCTAGAAAAATCAATTTCTAATCTGTTTCATAGGCATGGGGGTTGTTTTATGATAACTGTTTAAAAATTAAGTGGGCGGACATCACGTGACCTCTGATGTGACCCTGTGAACATGCGGTCGATTGCTGTTGAACAGGGAGGCCATCTTCTCATGCCTCTTTGTGTCTCCCTCTAGTTCAGCAAAAACAGCTGTGCCCAGCCCCTCATGGGTACACTCTGGGCACACGTGGTGCCCGGTGCTGGTCCGCGCCGGGTGCGAAGGTGAGACGCAGAGAGCGAGATGGGAGCGGCTGGCAGAGACCAGGCAGGAGCTGCACGGCTGTAGAGCAGCGCTGCAGCATGCAGCTCCTCTGCAGTGCACTGCAACATGGGGCAGGTGTCGCATTTCTGCATTTCTCCAGAACAGAACGTGTAACCATGCATCTTCCATAATCACTTATCGCAGAAGTTCTGGAATCTAACCTAGGAAGCGTAAGCCAAGAGATGGGGAACGCCCAAAATCGCAAGGGGCACAGACCCAATCAGACATCAAGGGGAATTTAGGGACAGCAGTCTTCCTAAGCCACATGGACTTTGGAGCGGTGGAGGCAACCAGAGCAGCAAGAGGAAATCTGTGTGGACTCAGGGAGACACACACACACAGACACGTTTGTATCCATATCTTTGTGAGTACCATCCATATTTTTTAGGGGAAAAACAGAAAT
>JABFEA020000119.1:30590429-30600454 GCA_019775915.2 Cyphomyrus plagiostoma | reverse complement strand
TGCGATGGGCTGGCCCCCCATCCAGGGTTGTTCCCTGCCTCGTGCCCTTTGCTTCCGGGATAGGCTCCGGACCCCCCCGCGACCCAGTAGGATAAGCGGTTTGGACAATGGATGGATGGATTCTGAACAATCTACAAGGCAGTCTACACAGACACACATTTCATTATCAAATATTTACTTATGCATGTATCCTTATGTATATGCAAATTACATTCCAAATATTCCTCAGTGTACCTTTGGCAAGGCATTGTGGGGACACTTAATTAGCACCATAGCTACAGCTGGCAGAAATTCTCAGGAATTCAGGCTGAGACAGTCTACATGTGGCTTGTTCATGTCCTTGCAAACACTTTGCGTTTCATCTACTGTGTGTCTGTCTTATATCAAGACGTACTTTACCTACTTTCCACTGTCCCCCTTAAACATCCTATGATCTAGTTTTTCTCAAAATCTTAACAGGAAGAAGAAAGGAAATGTGTGAAATTGATTTAATTAAACGGAAATCTGTAGATTGTACTACTTAAAATAATTACATAGTTTTTCCTCTTATATATCAAGATCTTTATGTTAATCTTCTGTGTATGCATGTGAAACATTTGCATAAGAGATATGTCAAATGTTGTAAGAATAACTAGAAATAAATTGTCTTTTAAAAAAATGTATGCTGCATTTCATTGCTATAGTGCTGAATATCTTATAGCAAAATACTGATCAAGGCATTAAATTTGTGATGTGGAATACTGTACATGTATTTTAAACAAAAATCAAACGCTGGTGAATTTCCAGTTATCCCTAAAGATTTAATGCATAATAAAATGTAAAGATAGCAATAATTGTACGGAGAGCTGCATTTAATTGATTCTCGATTAATTTCATACCACTTACAACCACAAGGTGGCAGTCCATTTTAACTCCACTTTTTTGATATCTTCAGTTCTTTCAAAACTTCAAAAATTTCAATTCAATTCTTTAAAACTTCTTTCGTGCCTGGGGTAGTAGAGGTAACGAACCATACAGAATAGTCTCAAGACTCAGAGAGAACAGTCTCAATAAAATATCACTATTTTTATTACAGCATGGGTAATAATCTAGCAAAACAATGGATGTGTTTATTTCAGTCAAGTTTTATTGTCATGAGCATAGTACACTGAATTTTTTTCCAGAGTGTTTTCTTTCATGGTATAATGCTACTAATTACCAGAAAATAACAACAATTAATAAGTTAATATTCCAATTTTAGACAGGAATTTATCATGTAAATGTACAAAAGACATATACAGGTTGATTCTGGGACTAAAGCATTAGAGTATATCGAAAGGGGCAGCGTGTGGCTGAGTAAGATAAGCGAATATATAAAAATATCAGTCTTTAGTGCTCAGGAGCAGGTGTGGATGCCATCTGGCTGCATGGATCACCGACTGCCTCACTAACAGACCCCAGTATGTGAAACTCTGCCACTGCGTGTCTGATGTGGCAGTCTGCAGCACGGCTACTCCGCAAGGTACAGTGCTCTCCCCTTTCCTTTTCACGCCATTCACGTCGGACTTCACACACAACATGGACAGCTGTCACCTCCAGAAGTTCTCTGATGATACAGCCATCGTTGGATATATATCGAAGGGTAATGATCTGGAATATAGGGGGGTCATCGCCAGCTTTGTTGAATGGTGTGGAAGGAATCACCTCCTGATAAACGCTAGTAAGACAAAGGAGATGGTAACTGACTTCCGCCACAAGGTGACTCCATCTGCACCAGTGAACATTCTGGGAGTGCAGGTAGAGGTTGTATCTGTACAAATATCTGGGTGTTCACATAAACAACAAACTGGACTGGTCACAAAACACAAAGAGCAAAGCTGTCTCCACCTGCTGAAGCATCCGCTGTAATCTTCTGGGTGGTCTGCTGGGGGTGCAGGAGCTCATGAAGGGACAGGAAGAGACTGAACAAAGTGGTCAGGAGCCCTGGCTCTGTCCTGGGCTGCTCTTTGGACTCCACTCTGGAGGCGGCTGAGAGGAGGATGCTGGAAAATGTACATCCATTATGGTCAGTCCCTCTTACCCCCTGCATGACACAGTGAGGAAATTACAAAGCTCCTTCAGCAACAGACTACGGCATCCAACATGCAAAAAGAAACATTTCCGCAGGTCTTTCATTCCATCTGCCATCAGACTTTATAACACCTGAGTCACCTAAAGTTCATAAATTATATCACTATTCTGTATATTGTGCAATATCCGCTGCATAGGTGTACAATTATACTTGCATCAGTCAGTTCAATCTGTATGTATGTGTGTGTATGCTCAGCATAAATAAATACACCCCACTACATTTGTCAGAAAACCTTTAGTTTCCTTTCAGAATCAACATTTTCTATGAGATATTATACTACAAAATACTCCCACAAATGTGGGCGATTGATTGCAAACAAGATTTGTTAAATTGCACACAAAAAAAGGGAT
The DNA here is from genome assembly GCA_019775915.2 of Cyphomyrus plagiostoma. Classification (NCBI taxonomy): domain Eukaryota; kingdom Metazoa; phylum Chordata; class Actinopteri; order Osteoglossiformes; family Mormyridae; genus Cyphomyrus; species Cyphomyrus plagiostoma. The sequence continues at coordinate 30,597,994 of JABFEA020000119.1, read as the reverse complement.
TTTCCTAACAAATTCATTCAAGCCCATGTTGCAAAAATGAGTATTGTACTCCCCAATTATAGTCTTAGGAGAAAAGTCACACTTAAGACTACAAAATTCTAATTAACAGGCATTCAACCACAGGTGAGTCTAATGATTCATTGAAGAGGTGTCCAGCAGACAGGTGACTATAAAGGGGCATTACTTAACAAAGAAAAGCCCTTCCTATTTCATGCTGTCAGCAATGGCTCCACCTGGAAGAGAAATGTCACAAAATTTGAAAAAGGAAATAATTTCTTTACACAAAAAAGGTGAGGGGTGCAAGAAGATCAGCAAAGCTTTACATATCAGTCAAAATACTGTAGCAAAAGTGATCCAAAAATTTAAGAAAGATGGAAGTGCAACCATCTTACAGAGACATCCAGGCCGTCCATGGAAGTTAACATCTCCACAGGAGCGTCTGCTGATGAGAAGGTCTGAAGAAAATCACCATGCAAGTTCACTGCAGTTAGCTAAAGCAGTAGAAAGCCAAACTGGAGTGACCGTTTCCCGTGACACCATACGGCACTCACTGCAGAGGAATGGCATGCATGGGTATCGTCCACGAAGGAAGCCTCTCCTAAAGCCCATGCACAAAAAAGCACGCCTAGAATTTGCTAGGGCCCATGCTGAAATAGATGGACTACTGGGACTCTATACTTTGAAGTGATGAGACAAAGATCACTGTTTTCGGAACTAATGGTTTCAAAACTGTATGGCGTCGTAAAGATGAGGATTTCAAAGAAAAATGCATGGTGCCTACAGTGAAACATGGTGGTGGCAGTGTCCTTATGTTGGGCTGCATGAGTGCTGCTGGTGTTGGGGAGCTGCATTTCATTGATGGTATCATGAACTCAACAATGTCCTGCTCTATACTGAAGGAGAAGATGCTGCCATCACCCCATGCACTTGGTTGTCATGCACTTTTCCAGCACAACAATGATCCAACATCTAAAGCTACTGTTGCATTGATCATCTTGAAGAAGAACAGGGTGAAGGTGATTGAATGGCCAAGTATGTCTCCTGATTTGAACGCAATCGAAGAGCTGTGGGGAATTCTGAAGCGACAAGTTGAGCATCACTCTCCATCCAGCATCAAGGCTCTAAAAGAGGTTATTCTTGAAGAATGGAAAAAGATACATGTTGCAATAAGTCGCCAACTTGCACGCCTAGAAGACTTGGTGCTGTCCTTAAAAATCATGGTGGTCATACAAAATACTAGATGTAGTAGTTTTTGTTGCAGGGTGTATTAATTTTTGCTTCAACCAATTTGAGTAAAACTGAAGATTTTGTGATCTAAGTTATATTCTTAACCTTAATTTCATGTTATGGAGTTAAACGAGTGTTCAATAAAACTCAGCCTTGTGAAAATTTTGGAAATTGTTCTTTTGTTCATGGAGCTACTGATTAAATTCGTACTTTTAAAGGGGGTGTACTCATTTATGCTGAGCACTGTATGTATGTGTATTTTGGGTCTCTGCAGTATGTGTAATTGTGTGCACTAATTTTATTATTTATTATATTGTTACAGTATTTTTTTGGTCTGTTTCTTTTCTATTGCTTTTTATTTACTGGCTGTTGCAACACGTAAATTTCCCCAGTGTGGGATCAATAAACTCTCATCTAATCGAATCTAATGTAGGATAATCCAGATCAAGTAAAGTTTCAAAGTCTAAAATTATATTGTGATAGATTAGAGATTTACCATAAACACTAATCAATCGAGCGTTGAAAATGTGATCAATGTCTTCTTCTGAAGTCCAAACAGATAAGAGCTATAAATTGCAGGAAGGAGGAGTACAGTGTAATTACTTCTTTTTCATAAAGTTACAACACTCTCAGTACTGGACAGTTTGATGCTTCCTAACGACGTTGTGGGGTCTTTCCATAGGGTTCCTATGGTGTTTCTGCCGATGAAAGGGACGCGCTTTGCCGGGTGGCAGTTACTTTTGAGCACGGACCCTACGCATTACAGGGGGCTCGGCCCGAAAACTCGGATTCGATCACAGCCACACCGACGGCCGGAATACGTCAGAATGGCCTATGGCATCTGATTGGTCGATTCGGACGGAGGGCGGACCTGCGCTCGAACGCTTCCGCTTTTCACGCGCAGCTTTCCTTAGCTTCTTGGGTGACTGGCGACCGCGGACACGAACACGGCCGGTCCAGAGATGTGCGATTTTGACAGGACACTGTCGTCTTACTCTCTGACACAGCTAAATGAGTTGCTCGAGGACAATGAGAAGCTCTATAAAATTGTCACGGAGCTGGAGGAGGTAGGCGAGAGCCTGGCTTTCTAAGAAAGTCACCGTCTGCCACATCCTAGTTGCCACGAGCTAGTTAACGAACCATTCCAGCACGGTACTGGATTGGCAAAACTGTTAAGGCCTCGGCTTTTAATCCGTAAACTCCATATTTAAAAGTTATTTACTTAATAAGTAGCTTGTCAATAACCACATCACGTGAGACGGTTTAATTCAGTGGCCACATATATTATTTATCTAATTATCTTAAAAACAACTTGCCTTGTTTAGGTAAATTGCAAAATATTTCTGCAAACTGCCGTTGTGAAAGTATATTGGGTGTCGTCTTTCAGCTGCTCTGTTTAACTTTTAACTGTTAGGTGACTAGGGGAAAAACTATTAACCGGTGAACTATTTTGAACGGCGAATTTAACTAGTTAATCTATTAATGTGTTTTACACGATAAGGTAGTTATTACGCCGTTTACTTGCACTAAGAAGTAAGATCTCCGCATGTTCATGACATATCAAGTATTAATTAAAGAAAAAAAGTAATGGGACTGGAAGGGTAGGAAAAATGGCAGAATACCGACAACCCTAACTTTAGACTGGGTGGGGAGGGTCGTTAGTAAATAAATAAATCGTATTTTGCCGAGATTTTTAAATTGCTTAGTTCCACATCTTTCATTTAAATGCACGACAGGAGCCGTCTGCGGTGTATTGTGTGATTTTTACTATTGTCATTTATTGATATTTAGGCTCCGTTTATAGCGTCGTACCGAAGGTAAACAAGTTTTTTTTGTTTTGTTCCACGTCCCGATTACTATGCGGACTGACCCATAATGCAGCGTCTGTGTAGCTGGTTGAAAGGCGTGTGTGTGTTATGACGTTAACTAAATTTACAGGATTAAGTCGATGATCCTGCATTTTTTAATCACACCCGGCCCGGCACACACAAATTACAGATCGTAACTGTACGATTGTAGAATTAAAAAGTAGCAGTGTTACACAGCATTTATTGTGGTCAATCGCATATGAAATATATATGTAATTTGTTTTGCTGCAGTTCCTTCAAAGCAGCCCCCATTTTACAAGTCTGTTGTCTTTGCCTGTTTTTTTTTTTTTAAAAAAAGATTGTTGGCCAGTGTAGATTTTGTTGAAATTTCATTATGCATGACAAAAGTGCTTTTACTTAATTTGAAAACCAAAACTTTATTTAAAAACGGATTGTTACACAGTGTTAATTAAAGTGGTATTTTATTAATGTATATGGCTCAGTTTCTCATAGAGATTAAATGGATATTTTATATACGTTGTAATCGATTCAGTGTTAAAGCTTTAATTCTGAATCGTGAAAATGGTGTGTCAACGGTAATAATGCTTATGAACAACAACTTTAGGCTGCTTTGTTAAACTTGGGCTGGGCACTTGTGACATGCCTACTCTGTAAAACACTGAACTTTTAGTGGAACTTCCCTCTACGCATGAGCCTTAAATAGTTTACGGAGCCTGGAAGGGCGTGGGAGTGTTTTGCATGTTTTGCTTCACTTCTGTCCGGTAAAGCGATCTGCATTTGCCTTTCCACTGCATCCTTAGCCATAGAGACATGTGGAGTTGTGTTGAGCTTTGACAACACGTCTAAAGTTCTGTATCCCTCCCTCACCTTCTGATTAACTGTATTGATCCTTGGGGGAAATCCTGGTGCATACAGCAGCAAGAACACAGTGCACAAAGGAATATGTGTGTACTGCCAAAGAGACAAGGTACAGAGCAGTACGCATAGTGCAAGCAAAGTAAATGTACTGTAAAAAAATAATAATAATAAATTTCATAAATAAATGTAATGTTCTGACAAACAGAATGTGGTACTAAAACTTAATAATTTTTTTCTCTTCATTGATAGTGATGACTTTAAATGCATGATTATCAGTTCTGTTTAATGGTGTGGAAGCATTCAAGAATGCTGATGCTCATACCATGTCAGAAGGCCACAAGGCTCTGATTTATCTATCATTACACAGGTTTGCTAAGTAGGTTCTGTCCCCTGCTGGATGTGTTTAGGGCGGGTTAACTATTGTGATTGTGCTACCATGTCCTTCTCTGTCTGTTTTCTGTTTGGTGTATCCATTTTGTTTTGGACACAATAGGCATTAATGCTAATGTAGATGTATATGGATTTGTTTAGTTTTTTACTAGGGAGAGTGGAAATCTTTTGTTATTTTGGTGCTGAAAAAATAACATGTTAAATTCAGGTAAGTAATGTATACTGCAGATAATTCTGCTCCCCTGCCTTGTGACCTCTGCTCATTGGTGGGTGGGTGGATGGATGGGAATATCAATGAGGAAATGGAAGGATGCATATGCTTGGAAGTGTTTTTTTTTTTTTTTTTTTAATTTTATTTGATATGAAGCTAATTCAGCTGTTCGGTGCTGAATATGGACATGTTACCGTAAAATAAACATTCCATCAGTGATCTGCGGTTTACCGCGGGTGGAAAGAGACGTTTAAGAATCCCAGAATCATTTCAAATAATATGATCACCATAAAACTGTAATTTTTCAGAATTTAAAAATTCCAGAAATGCAGGAATTCTTAGTTGGGGCAGTTATTTAGAATTATTACTGTTATAATGTTCTTTTTTTTTTTTTTGAGTACACCAAGTGCAAGGAAACAGGTATTTTACGTGTGTAGTTGTAGTATCAGCAATATCAATGGTGTAAATCTAAGTATCAAGTTTCAGTTTTGAAAAAGGAAGTTTGCCTTTTATTCTGGTCACAGAATAAATAAAGTTAAAAACATGCCTTGAGGTCGAAATTGGCTTAAGTAATTGATTAACATCTCAGCTAATTATAATCCAAACTTTCTTTAATCTTAACAATGAGCTGCTACGCAGGAGGTGACCTAGGGTTCTGGACCTCTGATCTAGCAGAACGTCCTCTACTTGGCATATCCAGAGGTGAAAAGTGAGCTTTCTGCTGCTGTCGGGTCAGTGGTTCTATGTAGCTACTCTTCTTAGTGTAACAAGTATCCATTCCACCAAGGATTACCTGGAACATTTTGAGGGCCCGCGATGCTGTCTGTGTTCATGTGCACACCAGGAACCTACATGTCTCTTCCAGCCTTCAGTGTTATGATTTTTTTTCTTTGAGTTTCTCGTGAGGAACATGCCTGCCAGACCATTGGACCTGAAACACAATATGTCTTGGTTTGCCCAGTGCTGCATTCTTACTCTGCACTGTCAGTTAAGGTCCTCCCTCCTTGGCTATGAGGTTCTTGAATTCTAATCGTGCCTCGGGCTGTAGGATCATGTGCATGCGCCTGTCGTCCCAGCAGTGATGTAACCAGGCGTTGTGTTTCGGCGGACACACCGAGCTTGTGGTTTATAGGGACACTTGCAGTTCTACAGTGGGGCTTGTTTTAGGACTCCAAGGTCCTGCAGCTCCTGTGCGAGTGAAAATGTTTTCTTTGAGCGTAGCAAGCAGTGAGACATTTTACTTGAGAGCAGAAGCTATCTAGTAACTCTGTTGCTTAGTGAAACCTTTCATTTGTAAAGACAATACATTAATTATACAGCTCATTCCAGGAAAACAGGAAACAGAAACTGAAAAAAAGGAGTTATTTTTGAGACCCTAACAGCCTTGGCCTTCTACTCAACACTGGGTGGTAAAATTAAGAGTGATAAGCTGCTTCTTACAAATCATGTAACAGTGTTTGTGTTCTAAATGGGTCAAATTAAATAATTTTGATGATAACCTAACAGTGATGAAATTTGGATGATTGAAAGCTATAAGCCGGATTTCACTCCTCCTCAACCACATCCCAATACAATATTTTAATTATTCAGCCGAATTTTTATGAATGTGTCCCATTGCGTTTTGGTTGTCGTGTGGTTCTAGTGAGACTTCCTGACATATAGCATGTGGCTTACATGTTACCACAAGGGGATGATGATGTGAAGAATGTAGGAAGGGCACTGGCGGTAAGCGGGAGAGGCCATTCTCCTCTAGTCTCCTACAGCAGACATTAAACAGTCACAGTTTGGGGTTTGGTATTTTCAATGTCTGTGTATTGTTGTCATGCAACAGCCTTTCAGGAAGTTGCCATATTTGATATCAAGTGATTGATTTATACAGTTTTGTAAATGAATAGATTTGATTAGGTAACCATGTTGTGAACGTTGTTTTTAGGTATGTAATATACCTCTTTCAGTGTGAACAAGCAGGCTCTCTGAAATTTCAGAGGTAATTTTAAAAAAGTGCCTTGTGCACATCGCCCTAAAATGAATTTAGATCATTAATGTGACATTTCCCCCACCCTCCAGCCTTTGTTTCTGGTTATTTTGTTTTGCGATCATGTCGACCACAGATCGCCGCAATCGCCACGTGTCTTCGCCATCCCTGCACAGCGCTGAAGGTTTGCCCATGATGAGGAATGGGAGTAGCGTTAGCGGTTAGCATGTGCCTTCCCTCGCTTTGTCGTCGCCTTTCCTTCCCCTTTTCTTGGGGTATCTGAAGTGTTAAGGAATGCTGCCTCCATCTCTCAGCATGTAACAAGGCGTTTTCGTTGTGATTAAGCTGCTGTAAGATGCCTCCCCTTAGCATGTAAGAAGGTGTGCTTGGCTGCAGTTTGGCAGCCTTTTCAAGTTTCCTGGCGTCTTTTTGCTCCTTCTGTCCTGCATCGTTCTTGCTCGGAGGTTTGACCTCTTCCTGTGTGTACCCAGCGTTCCTGGTCGCCCTCCTATGTTGTTTCAGCCCTACTCTATATCCCAGACCCCCTAAACTGCCTGTGTCATATTGATTCACGTTAGTTGCCAGGGTCAGCTTTATTATTGATTTTCCCCTCTTCCTGCACACTTTGAGAAATACAAACTTTTCTGTCTAGTTTGTTATCAAATGGAAAAAAAATTAATATTTATTGCCCTTCTATCTTGAAGTGACTTGTACGTTGAGATTTTTATCCATCCATCCATTCTCTCCTGCTTATCCGGAGTCGGGTCGCGGTGGCAGCAGTCTCAGCAGGGAAACCCAGACTTCCCTCTCCCCGGTCACTTCCTCCAGCTCCTCTGGGGGAATCCCGAGGTGTTCCCAAGCCAGCCGAGAGACACAGTCCCTCCAGCGTGTCCTGGGTCTTCTCCGGGGCCTCCTCCCAGTGGGACATGCCCGGAACACCTCTCCAGGGAGGCGTCCAGGAGGCATCCTAATCAAAACCCCTCCTGGAGCCGACACCGTATCGTGGTGGAGGGGTTTGCGTGTTCCAATGATCCCAGGAGCTAAGTTGCCCGGGGCTTTATGCCCCTGGTAGGGT
>JABFEA020000119.1:30574950-30585644 GCA_019775915.2 Cyphomyrus plagiostoma | reverse complement strand
ATGGCCCCACCCCCAGGCATTATTTTGCATTAATTTTGGGAATGGTGTTTACATCCATTAATTCCTTACCCCCCCCCCCCCCCCACACACACACCTTCACAAGCCCTGTCTCCAGCTGCATTCAAGGTGCAATACACCAGCTTACAGGACTGTGTGCTCATGTTTCCCTCCGTAACTGTTAGCATGGACACCCACTTAATGCAACTTAACCTTTTGGCAGGGAAGTAGACTTTTGTTATTCATTTTAATCCAGTCAGGCAGGGTGACTGATCATCTGTTTCTTGATTTCAGAATTTTAGTGGTTACATCAAGTCCAGAGAGTAATTCTTTACAGAAATCGCATTCGTAGTAAGGATCTATGGCTTGTTCACTGTGTGCTGAAGATTTTTTATTATTTTTTTATGTTCTCTGCGTAGAATATTAAGCAAGCATTAATGTAGCCCTGCAGACTGGAGATTCAGCAAATATCAGGACTCATAGGCATGGTGTATATGCAAAAAATACTGACAGAACTACTGTTTTACAAAAATCCAACTAACTTTTTATTGTAAGCCTTATTTTGGTGGGTAGTCAAAACATCAGGTTTGTTGCAACCTGCAACCAAAGATGTGTTAATTCTCTCCTCGCTCTGTACTTATGTTGTGTTTATGTATATAGAGTAGGAATACTACATAGTGATCCTTCCAGATAAAAAATATCTTGGTTTTGTAGTTGTTGGGTCGAGTTTGGAATTAGTTATATTTATGAAAATTCACTCCATGTTCCTCAAACATAATGCGGAAAATTACATTAAATGTGTCCCTGACAAATGTTAAATTATCTGTCATCTGGCGCGACAAAATGGCGGCAGAGGTGTTGCCAGTCGTCCATTATTGACGCCTCCGTTTGTCTGGCTGCCGCCGATGACCTCCTGGCCTGTGTCAGTTATTTGCTAGCGCTACTCCACAATTGCAAGGTTTTGGAAAGATAATGTTCTATATATGTTGCAGTTTCGAAATCCTTCTGGAGATTATCATGGTATTTCTGGATCCCTCCCACTTGGCTACTCTGCCCAAGGCCCAGGTTGTACCTTATTAATTTGCAGTGGTTGACGCAATGCGCCCTGCTCTGAGCATGGGCAGCTGGCATCACCATGTGCAGGGAAGGACTTGTTCATATCACAATTCAAGTCTTGGAAGTTTCATTTGAGCTGCAATATTTTGTGTGTGTGTGTGTATAAGGTATTTGGACTTGTATCAAATTGTAAGAAAATTGCACTTTGTTAACATGTTGAACCCTTTTTTTTTTTTTAACTGTTACTTTTCAGTTCAGTCATAGGTGAAAACTCATTTTGCATAGATCACGTGACAGGAGGTGCAAGATTTACTGGGTAAACATACTGCCATTTTCTCCTTGTTCAAGGTCAGACTGTTAGTCTGTTAGTGTTTCTGACCACAAACACTTTTGTTTCCACCCACCTGCTAGTTGCCACTTCATTGCCCCAGACCCAAACTCAGGGCAGTCATATGAGAACCTTTGTAAGCCTTAATAGACATTTTCTCCTTGCAAGCACACTGCTGACCATCAGCATGAATGCAGGTCTGCAGCTTCAAAGCCCCACTCACTTCCTACCATATTCTCTAGCTTTTGTTGGTTAGATGTTCTACAACAAGCAGATGTGTTTCTTCTGTTCAGCTGTTTTTTTCCCTTTGTTCTATGCTGAAGTGGCATGGATGATGAATTTAACTGGAGAAACAGTGGTAGATCAAAAAATCTAGGAAATAACATTTTGCCATTTAATACAATGATACATTAATAACTGCCAAACTAAAACTGTAGTACCAGAAATATAGCGCTTTTGTGTTTTGATGTTAATTTTCTCATGTTACATACACAATTATTACTACTCTATTTTATTATATAAACCCTCCTGTATTGTAAACAAATTCTGACACTCCTGTAAAATATGTTGATCAGTAATTCTGTGTTGTATAACTAAGGAAAGATGTAGAAAACTCCTCCAGACGTGACCTCTATTTTTAAACCTTAATCAATAAAATAGTTTTTATACTTGATTTCTTATTCAGAATTTTATTTTCATTGATGTTTTCCCACGTTTAGGGCGGTTTTCATTCTAGGCTTAGTAAAGGCTCTCGTATCTGGCATTCAAGTGTGTTCAAGAAACCAGAACAAGTATAAAATAGCATGAATTAATAACACTATTCTTTCAAATAAATACACAAACAAAATGGAGGGGAGCGTTATACGATGTCTGTTCCTGTACTGCCACGTAAGCATGTACACTCTTCTGCTTCTTCATTACCCCACAATCTCTTGTGCTATACAGTGTCTCACATGTTAAAATGATACAATAATAATATATAAAATCATAACATATTTCTCATACTTACATCCTTTTAAGTGCGACATTCAACCATCTGATGTTGACGGATACAAGAATTCCTGTACACTTCTAATTACATATGAGGGAATATGTTATGTAATGTATAGTTCATTACACTGTGGTTGCTCTCATGGCCTTTTCACAGCTGCAAGACCATGTAACTCAGGCAGCTGCTCCTCAGTCTACCCTGGAGGCTATGATGACCTCACCCCTCAGTCTAAACACTGTTTGCAGTTATATTGCACTTAATGCAGTTGCCAAGGTTTAAGTATGTACTGTAACGTCAATCTTCCGGAGTTACAAAGCAAAAAAGATTGTGTCTAAAAAGCATAATTCGGTACTTAGGTGTGGTCTTGAGTGTGGTGTAAGGGTGACTCCTCTCATACAATACCCACTGCACCAAACACTTTTTGTTAACCGCAGATCTCTGAAGGCATTTATTTCAATGACAAACCACAGATAATAAAATGGCTTAAACTATCACAGGAAATTACATTTAAGAGCTGACAAGGTTTTCTTTAAACAAGAACTGAGACTGACAGTAAAATACTCGGCATTATTTCAGGGACACAAAGAGAAGGAATTGTTGCCAGTTATTCTCCTCCTTCCAAATCTTCAACTAAAGAATCCACTGCTGCCTCTTCAGAATCTTTCTCCAGGGCTGCCACTCACAGGCTTCAGAGAGTTCACCTTCATCCATGCCAATACACAAAAGCCCTCTTGGCATACACCCGGGCAGACTGGGGGCCCCGGGCCCTGCAGTGGCTGTGGTGCTGGTTAGCATGCAGACCGCAGACAGCTCTTAGCCCTTTGCACCTTGGCCCTTCTCCTCCAGGCACCATGCTGGGTGGCTGATAGTGGAAGCCAACCTGGAGTGATAAAATAATGGTTTTGCTTAAGTAATCACCTTAATAATTTTCATGCATGCATATTACAAATACTGTCAAAGCTTGTTTAACCATTTTAAATCAAAGTGTTTTTAGAGATTGCTTTAAAGGGCTTCAGCAATGGAATGCCAATTTAAATGCTTTTTTGCTTCATTATCATTTATTTTGTGTGTCTATTATACTGGTGTATCCTTACTGCAAGTAGCCCACTTAACACTAGAATTCAGATTCAGTTTTTTTTGTGTGTGTCACATATACACACACGATGTTTACTGCCACTCCTGCCCAGCAGCTCCCCACATCATTAAGTAAATGTTAGATTTACATACTGCTTACAGAACCAATGGGGAGCCCCCGCCTGGATGATGTCACCTGCCCCAGGTGGTGGAGAGGCAGGAGGGAATTCACCAGTTAGATACAGGGGGTGATTAGGTGGCCAGAATCGAAAGGTGCCTCAATCCCTCAGAGTAGGGAACAACCCCAACTCTTTCAAAGGGTGGCCAGCGACCCTTCATGACCTGAGTGAGCCAGGACCTCAGTTTAATGTTTTATTCAATGAGCCGACACCATTTTTACAGCAGTGTCCCCATCACTGCACTGGGATCCAGGATAGGCTCCCCCAGTTGGCTACCCAAACATCTCATCCAGCAGCAACCCAGCTTTCCTGGTTGGTCACCCATCCAAGTACTGGCCTGGTCCAAATCTGCTTAGCTTTAGATGAATTGCCAGGTCTGAACTACAAGTGATTTGACTGCTAAATAAGGGTGGAGATCCTTGCTCTAGGGCAGTCTTTCCCAACCCAGTGCCCTTCCTGAAGCTGGAAGGGACCAAACATGTGGATTGTCTGGCATAGAGCTAACACGCCGGCTGTCTGAGGGTTCACAAAGACCAGGTTAGGAAACACTTCCCTAGAGAAAGGATCTCCACCCTTATTTAGGAATCCTACCACCTGTAGTTCAGACCTGGTAATCCATTTAATGACAGGTATAAATTTACCTTGAAACCAGTTGGGCACCAGTCGACAAACTGGATGGTTCTCTTGGTCGTGATAGTGGCATTAGCTGCATTTACATCCTTGGATACCATGTCTCCATGGTACAGTACACTGCAGCCCATTTATTTGTTGTGATGAGGATCACATATCACCATCCGCTGTTCAGGCTTGACGCATGCATCGATAATTTCAGTCACTGACATTTGCCCGTGGTACGTATGCCTCTTCTGCCGAGATGACAGGTAGGGCACAAGGTTGGTGGGGAACGGAGTCAGGTCCACATTCAGGGCTCCGTTGAAACGTAGGGAGCAGTGATGGAGGCAGTCTGGCCGATGAGTCTGTGTAGGTGGGAGGCTCCGTGTTGAGATTCATAGACGGATTCGTTGTCGACCATGAAGGTCTGAATACTCTAAAGTACAGTGAGTAGCCATGATGGAGCTATAAGGCTCTACAGCAGCTACAGAAACCTGAATCCCAAACAAAGCGGTCGGAAGGCTTGCAGGTGGATGCACACACAAAAAGACAGGCAGTAATCTTATTGGTTCTAAGGGGCAGGCTGATTAGGTCCAATTTTACAGCAACATGGCTAACTGTAGTGCCAATTTAAAAGATATTTCACATCAAATTTCAGTTCGACTTAATTGTATTTGTATAGCACATTTTCACATTACATTGTCTCAAAGCCAGGAACACTAGATTCTTCTGTTCAATTCACTAAATGTGTTAATAAAGACATTTGATTAGTTAGACTTCATTAAATATCTTAATCAGAAAAAAATATAATACCTGTGGTGCAGGATAAACAGCAAGTTCCCGTTCGGACATCTTTCTTCTTTCCATAATCGACGGGAAGTTTCTCCATGAGCAGAGAGGCAGAGCCTGAAAGGCTGAATGGCCGCCTGCACAGCTAGGCAGGATGAACAGAGCTTAGAGCCCAGTACTCTGTCAGCCTGAAAGGTAAACAGAAGTCAAATGTATATATCAGAAACACAGAGGTAAATATTATCCAAACCTTGACAGTTCATAGGGAAAAGTTTGCATAATGACAAACTGCTTCTATAAAACAAACCGCCATCAAAGGGAATTTCTTAAAATACTTCACAAGTAATAAATAAGTACCAAGGGTTGCCAAAGCAAATTACTTCATAAACTAAAACAAAAACACTATATATATAAGTGATATATATATCACTTATAAGCTGCTCTGGGTGGAATGAACGATTGCAGGTTCGAATCCCTGACCAGCAAGGCACTGCCCTCAAGCACTGCTCCCCGGGCGCTGAATTAGCTGCCCCCTGCTATGTCACATATGGGTTAAATGCAAAAAACACATTTCGTTGTTGTGCACTGTGTGCTGTGGTGTGTCAAGAATGACAATTGATCACTAAATTCTAAGAACTGGCGGTATATGCGCATGCGAACCTAAAATCATATATACAGGAGGCTCATTTTTACACAAACAGGAAATTTCAATAATAGGTTGATCAGTTATCAGTTGTATGAACAGATTAGTTGGGGAAATACTTTAACATCATACATTTGGAATTCACGGATTATCATAGTAAAATTAAACGCCGTCTTTAAGACACTCCCAGCTATTAAGCAATAAAAACATTCTAAATAAAACTATGCAACCAAGATATTATAAAGTATAATTACTTACCTGATTTGGCAAACCCCCTGCTCGGATCATAGCAAGGGATATTTCATTGTGTTCAGTTCAGTGCATTTTATGATTGTATCTATACTTTACACTAACACCATCTAAAACGGATCCTTGAACACACCAAGAAACCACACCTTTTAATAACGCAGATTTGAAGCCATAAATCTCGACCAACATTGTTATCAGTCTGATCGCCAGCACTGCAGTATGTATGGGGCGCCGTTTGGCTCTGGTTTTAGTTACTTTTACTAATGTAATGCTCAAGCAGGTCCGATTGATTTGATCTCATGTGGGTCAAGGTCACTGGTGGATTAATGCATATAGGCTGCCCAAGGCTACATCCGGAGGCACCAGGCAAACATAGAGGTAAGGTGTTAACCGAATTTATTTCCATCGCATCGGAGACGGCGACCTCCTCATAGGCTCAAACGTTTAGTCCAATTACGAGCGCGACATCGCCACCTTGCGTCTTGAACGAGTAGTTCGTGGTTTTCGAGGGAAGGTGAACTGGTCAAAGAAAAACTTGATGGAAATAAAGGAATCGCGAAATCTAATATGCCCAATTATTTCAGCGCTACTGGAAGTCTCCCGACCCACGGACCACAGCTTGTGGGCTTTAAAGTCCACAAGGAGCGCTTTAGGGACGTGCTTCCCGGCTGCGTCCACCCTGCGGCAGATGGTCTTGTCGCTCGGCATGAGCCCGCCGGGTTGGATGTAGTACTTCAGGCAGTACAGTCACCAGCAGGCGTTGCCGATGTAGACCGACATGGATGGAGATGCACTGTCGCTGGAAAGGCGAGGATTGACAGATGCTTGCCACTTTATTTATTACGCTTAAATTTCTCCCAGTATCCGTGCAATTTAGGCTAGCTAGCCAAATTCACCCGGACAAAAACTAATGAGTAGAGACTATAGAGACAGCAAATGGTCTATTTAAGTATAAGTTATACTAATTACTTACCATTGTATTAACAGATATAGTTACAGACAGAGGTAGGATACACACGATTTTTCTTTTGCGGTGTAAGTGTCGCCTGTCAAACTAGCGGTTCTTATCCTTGTTATATTTATTCGGTGTTCTCTATTAGCCCCTATCACCGGCTTGTTGGGATCAGTCAGTACTAATGAATCTGATGTCGTTCGTTGTTCTGTTATGTAATTGGATCGGTAAAATATTTAGATATATATAATACTAGCAATCTACATTTTACAATGGGAGACTTTTCGTTTTATTTATTTATTTCTTGTTGTAGCGATGGAAATTTGCCTGTTTAAGTAATCATTAAGTTTGCTGGGTCTCCTCCACATTTCAGTCCTATTTTATACTCAGGGTTAATTATCCTACGTAATCTTATGATAGACTTTTTCAGGGACTGACTAATAAACAGGCTCACCTAAGCTGCAGCCTCCGGGCTCGTTCGTCTATTTTAATTGTTTTTAGAAGTTCTTTATTTTCTGGTATCCGTTTGTTATACGGAGTCTGTCTTCATCAAAAATGCACAGAGGAAAACATTAAAATGTTTGCTGTACATTCTATTGGAACTTTCCTTTCTCTGTAAAGTTATCTATGGTAAATGTGTCTTGAGAGCGCACTGTTATGGAAAGCCGTTTGAGCATTTATTCTGATATCCGTGACATCAAGCCCGCTTTGCTCTACTAGTGTAATTAATGTCTTATGGTTTCACTGTTGAGATGGGTCTATTCAATCGGCTCTTTCTGGTTTCTGCATATGACTAGCGTGAAATTGTAAACTTGCCGGGTTGTTAATTGTTCCCCTAGTCGATGTTATTGCTCTCATTTGGTACAGAGTCACATTGTCTTTGATTATCTTACAGTTATTATTATTATGTAATAATTTTACAGTTAATTGTATCATTTTGGGGAGTGGAACAAGAAGAGGGGCCTACGATTAGTGTAGCCTAGGGGTCTGTTATCCTGTTAATCGGCCACTGGACTTTTTGATATAGAGCAACAGGAGTGTTGTATCAATTGTTTACGCATTTTCTGGGGCTGACCTGCCTGTTGTGAAGGCGGCGGCCGCAATGTACACGCGGTCTAATTGGCCGTTTAAGGGGGGCGTTGCTTTGGGTGGCAGGTTCCGGTCGCTGAGAAGGGACTGCAGGTTTCGGCACCTGCCGGTTCGCGCCGCATCCAGTACGCGGTCCGGGTCTGCAGGGAGCAGAATGAGCGGCCGTGTCGGCGATCTGAGCCCGAAGCAATCCGAAGCCCTGCAGCAGGTGATCACCTTAGCTTCGCTTTGGTTTTAGTCGCTGCTCTGCTTTGTTGTCCTAACACATGTATCTATTTACCTCCGAGGTGGAAATCTTGTATGGGGTATTAAGGGATTACAAGAAGAGCATTGTTCTATGCAGTTGATGTTTTCTAACTTTTGACGTACGAATTATTCGTTAATTTTTTGCCCACAAATCGATAAATAGTTTGATATTTTGGCAATTAATGTTTTGAAAATAACATATCAGTTCCAGATTAAATAAATGATGATCATTTTTGTTGCTGGAACTATACCGAATATTTTAATATTCGATTTTTCTGCATTTTTAATTTTTCTATATAATATATTAATTTGCTTATCTTGACAGTAACTAAATTGTCTTATCTCCCAAATAGTGAAAGATAAAGTTGTCTAACCATTATTTCGACACGGGCATTGTCGGAAAATTGGTTATTTTCAAATAATGAAAAATATATATAACTTACAAGCTGACAGACCATCTCACGGAACTCTCCGTTGCAGCGGGAAGTTACAAATGGTCTTTCTGTAGACCCATGCCATTTTATCGTTTTTCGCATTGCAAACAGCCGTATCCCACTTGTGTGGAAAAAATGCCAGACCTCCGACTGTTTTTCATTCCATTCCCTCCCATCCGCCTTTTTTCTCCTTTAATCAATATGCTCTATGTATCGCCATTCCCAATCCTTAAGAATGCAGAATGAAAACTGAAATCTCTGTAATTTTCCAATTTGCCGAAGTGTTCATGTTTTTATTCGAAACATGAATTTATAGAAATGACCGAATAGGGTTAGGGTTGCAGCACCACTTTGAAGCTCCTGGATTTGCTTATCTTTAAAAGTATGTTTGCTGTTATTTACTTTAACAATCCATTGGGAACTAGAACAAATATTGTTTCTGATTAAATGTAACAATGTGTAACATATATTTTGAAATCATGCTTATTCAAAAATATATATGTATGTATATTACATTATAATGATGACAAATCATATAGCCTGTAAAGAAATCTATATTTTAACAAGAGAATATTTAATTAATTAAGTGGATGGCACTGTGGCCTGGTCAAAGTTCAAAATCCCACAAGAACAAATATTTCCAAATATTTGTCTTATAGGGGTTAGAGAGACAGAAAATCTTACAGGTTCATGTGAGTTTCTGTGTGTGTATTTTGGGCAGAGGGTCAATGTTAGACTTTTTTCAGTTGGAATTGATTAATTGTGCCCACATGTAGAGACGTGGTGGTGGTACTCATCTGCAGGACCATCGTTAAGGTGTTTTGTTCACAGTGCCACTTACACAAAAACTACATCATAGATCATGAAAAGACTAGCTGTCTCCTGTTTAAAAACCATCCAGGTACTGAAAACTGTGAGCATCTGGCATGGTATTAGTCTATAGTTATACGTCATAACTCCACTCCTTCTTAGCTCTCATGAACTATTTCTTTATGTTTTCTTCTCACTGTATTTGATGTTATTTTTACTTCTAGTTGCGAGAGAGAATCCAGGATATTTTGCCACAACTTCCAGCCCAACATGACCCCTTCCTGCTTCGCTGGCTCAGAGGTGACACAATATTACAAGCAGATTTGGAATCCCCCCATATTAAGATTTAATTAATCGCAATTCATTTCTTAGTTTCTTCTGAAAGCTTGTAATTGGAAAGAAGCTTTTGATTTACATACATTTCTTTCATTTTATGCTTTGAACAATTTGCACAAAAGCAACCTACGGCCGTTTGTAACTTGAAATGTTCGTAAGTCGTAAGGGTATACGCAAGTACAGAGATCTTGGATGCTGGGAGTTTGCACACTATGCTGCTGCCCAGCGGGAGTAGTGGCCGGAACTCGTACTAGGCAGAACTGGTGCGCAGAAAAAAAAAATTGATGTTGCCGACAGGAAACGGGAGCCCAAGTAACACAATTTGGACTTACAGTCCTCGTCATTCGTATGGCTGAAAGTTCACAAGTAGTGGAGCAGTTGTAATTCATTGTGTGAGTCTTTCCTAATGTCTGACTTTATTACGTCTGTAACAATTCTCAGTACCCCTACACAGAATTTAGAAACATCGGTAATACTTAACTTGATAGGTTACAAATACTTAGTAATAACTCATTTACTACTGAAGTACAAATCATGAACATATATAGTCGCTACTTGATAAAAGATACATAATGATTCATTAAACATCTATTTTACTTGTGTTATTCATGATTTATTCCTTCAGCAGTTCCTTCAGTAGATCATGAAGGTTTTCAGAATTAATATATCGCTATGACTGTTGATGCTTCGTGGGCTGAATGGCCTCCTTTCTTTTGTAAATTTCTTCCATTCTTATGTTCTTGTAGTAATAATAATAATAATAATAATTGATACATACTAACCCCCTCCTGGAGCCGACACCTTATCATGGTGGAGGGGTTTGCGTGTTCTGATGATCCCAGGAGCTAAGTTGCCCGGGGCTTTATGCCCCTGGTAGGGTCACCCAAGGCAAACAGGTCCTGGGTGAGG
>JABFEA020000119.1:30511989-30527998 GCA_019775915.2 Cyphomyrus plagiostoma | reverse complement strand
CCCCCCCCCCCCGCCCCCCCCCCCCCCCCCCCCCCCCCCCCCCCCCCGCCCCCCCCCCCCCCCCCCCCCCCCCCCCCGCCCCGCCCCCCCCCCCCCCCCCCCCCCCCCGCCCCCCCCCCCCAGCTGCATGGGCTGTGTCTCCTTTCATTCAACTGGACAATTTGTCAACAATATGGCATCACAGGATGTTTTACTGGCCACATGCAAAATATGATTGGTTCATAATTTAACCAGATTTTGTAAAAAGAACGAGTAAATGTTTGTAAATTAATTATGAACAGAGAATGGCCAGCTGTGTGTTTACTGTTTCATATCACAGCAGATAAAGCTTCAACAGCAACGGCTCCTTCTCATGCTTAATGTTGATTGAAATATTTCAACACCATGATTATAAGTACAGTTACAATAGTAATATTACTGTCTCTTCTTTCCAGTCTTTTTCTCTCCCTCATTTGAACTAAGACTGTTCTTTCTCTCTTTTTCCTTCCCTCCCTTTTTGCCTTCTTGCTCTCTGTCTGGTCACCTCAGAGTTTCCTGCCCACTTATCTTTCTTTGACAAAATTGAGAACTGCTGTTAGTGTACGTTGCATGAGGTAAACGCAAAGCCCGCCCGCTTCGCCAGCGACCACTCGTGCCCACCAAAACTGCGAAACCCCATCATTTCTGTCTCACCTCTGTTTTCTCCTGCTGTGTGGACCGCATACCCGAAGCACAAAGACGCACTGCAATGCAGTGTTGGCTTCCACCCCTGCTAATGTCCTCATTTAGATGCTAATTAACCTGTTTCACTTTTGAAGACTTCAGTTCGATGTGTCTGTGTGAGTGTTTACCACGCATGACCTGAAGTGGCCGCTGTTGTGACATTTCGCCGCTCTGCTCTGTCAGATCGATGCCAAGTCCTGTGGTGTTCACAGCTGTCATATTAGAACGCTCTATGGAAACAGTCCCGTTTCAGACATTTTCTCACAGGTTGTACTAGGCACAATAATCGTTAATGTCCCACTTGAAAATGCGCATTATATACATTTTTTATTTTTGTTTTTCTGTCACTATGTTTTGTGTTTTTCCTCCCTATTGCAAAATAATCTGTTGCCCTGACACATAGTGCCTCAGGTTAGAATGAGCAGGGGGACTCATAAAGGCCTGATTTTTCATTTGCTGGACCCCGCAGGTGGAAGCAAGAGCAAGGACATCACAGCAGAAGAGGAAAGTCACGGATAGCGCGACCAACCAAAACCTCCTCCTGCTCTCTCTAGTCCTGTAAATCTGCTTGTATGACCCTATATGAGGGGGTGATTTTAGAGATTTTAGAATTTAACAACATGTCCTTTAACAGTGGGGGAGCAATCGTTGGGGTTAGAACCCAAGCATTAGACACTTTGTCCTTCGTTAGGCCTGCGGTGGTCTGTGGGGGCCTGCGGTGGTCTGTGTGGCTACTCTGTCTGACTGCATCTTTCAGCACTGCATTACTGTGTCCATCATAGAGTATTATTTTAGCCTTTAACACCAAGAGGCAAGTGTGTGATGAAATGCTCTCGCTAGAGTCGATGTTTTTTGGGTGGTAAAACTGGATTTGCATGCACAGCAGTGCTTTGTTTGCATGAGTGTGAGATGCTGGGGTTACACCAACTTCTCTTTTTAACAGCTAGGGGTCAGCACTATTCCTGTGTGTACTGACGTGCGTGTGCGTGTTCCGGCTCTTTCTACAGTGTAATGAGTCTCTCTAGCCACAGTTATTCTATCAGATTGATCTGTAGTTTGAGATGCACGAAAAAAATAGTGCTCAATGGGCAGTTTGCACAACCTTTTCTGTGTGGATGTACGGTACCTTTGCTTTCAGGTTCTAATAACCACCACACTTTTATTTCTGGTTATTAATTGGAAAGTTCACAGAGCAATAGACTGGAAGTATTAATACTCATTAATTAATACTCATTCTCATATTGGAAAGCCACGGGTACATACTATTGTGAGCTTTGTGCAAGTAAAGCGTTTGTTTTTGGATGATTTTAAGGGGATGTTTTATATCATGAGCTTTGTGAATGCCCCACTGACCCTATCTAATCTATCCCAGTGTCCTTGCTTCATATCCTGTATAACTTACACTTTTCCCTTCTTTGCCCAAACCCCCCACTTGCCACATCAAACTCATCACCTCTCTTCACAGAAACAGGTGGTGCTGTCTGAGGTTTCATATCAGTACATTAGTACAGCAACATGTGCCAACACATGCTGCAGAGTGCATTGCCTTTCAGTTTGGCCAATGAGACGTTGCCATTGTGTGTGTGTGTGTGTGTGTGAGAGAGAGAGAGAGAGAGGGGGCTTTAAATGCACATTCCAGCTTTCTTCATGGGATTCTCTCTCCAGTGTTTCTTGTCCGTGTCAGAGGTGAGAGAAAGAACACTAGTCTTAAATGACATCAGAAACATATTTCACTGATTCACCATGGATGTTTATGTATAATAATATGTATAACATTTATCAGTATAAATGTTGTATATAAAATGTATAAATAGAGTTTTTGTTTCAATATCCAAACTGCAAGGGCACAGTTAAGAGACATGTTAGTACCTGTAGGGTATGCTGTACAAGCCAGGTGGGTCCAGGCCAAAGCTACATCCTGTTTTTTTTTTTATTTTTAAATAGTGTTTTGAATTACTTTGCCTATAATGAACAAGTATTACAAAATTAACTTTGTGATTCCAAGTAAATACTTTTTTTTTTTTTTTGCTGTTGAAATGTTCGCTCTGCTGTAGAAATTCATTCATATTGTATCTAAGGAATGAATGTATGTTTTAAAGGAATAGTCAAAATGCTGGTTTTTGAGAAGGTAGAATTTGCTGTATATTAATATATAAAAAACATATATAATAGAAATGAAAATTGAAAATACTAATAGTTACAGAAGTGTTTTCAGGTGTAATGATATGTTACCAGGGGGAAAAATCATTATTTTTTACCAACTACTACTCTTGTTCTTAGAGTAACTTTTTGTTGTACAATTTCTCATTTTTCTAGAATTTCACAGGTTCTGTGTGCATAATACAATTGCAATGGATTACTTCAAGGTCAAAATGTCTCATAGGAAATAAATGGAAACCCATATCAATTTTCGGTTGCTATCTGTCTTCGTCTCTCTCTCTCTCTGTCTGTCTGTCCATCCATTATTATTTTATATAATCTTTGCCTGACAAAATTTTCAGCTGGAAACTTGCATCTCCTTGCCAGGTAAAGGAACATTTCTACAATCCAATTTCCAAAAAGAGTTGGAACGTTGTGTAAAATGTAAATAAAACAATGCAGTGATTTGCAAATCATATAAACCCATATTTGGTTGAAACAGGCATGGCAGCTCCTGCATGGACTCAGCAACACTTCTGAAAGCCGTGGTCCTTGAACTCTTCCACAAATGCAGGATCAAACTCTACCATGTGAAGGAGAAACCAGATCTAAACATGATCCAGAAAGACCACCAACTTCTCTGGGCCTGAGGCAAGATGGAAAACTGTCCTGTGGTCTGAGAAAAATTTTAATTGTTTTTGGAAATCAGACACACGGTCCTCTGAGCTGAATAGTAGTGGGATCATCCAGCGTGTTGGTAGTCAGCTTATGCAGTCAATTTTTTCACAGAATATTGAGTGAATGTAGGATTACTTCCTTTCCTCTTATGTTTGGTGATTTAAAACTGCTGTCTTGGGTTAGTCCCCCATCTTGGGTTGTTCCCTGCCTTAAGAACATTAAGAACTGTACCCGTGTTTGTGCCCGCCTCAGGCACGTAATCGTGGTGAAGAGACTGATTAGGTAAATTTAACGTTAGAAAATTAAAGACAGCAATCCCCTTTTTTATGGTGGGATATAATCACTTAATGTTTCCATATAACTTTAATGTT
Organism: Cyphomyrus plagiostoma; assembly: GCA_019775915.2. Classification (NCBI taxonomy): domain Eukaryota; kingdom Metazoa; phylum Chordata; class Actinopteri; order Osteoglossiformes; family Mormyridae; genus Cyphomyrus; species Cyphomyrus plagiostoma. The sequence continues at coordinate 30,524,108 of JABFEA020000119.1, read as the reverse complement.
ACTAGTAAATACAGTCAGCGGGATGGTAGCTAGCTGGCGTGTTATCAGAACGTCTTCTGATAACGTCTTCACCATCTGCTAAATAAAGGAACACCTTTATTCAATATTTAGTGTAGTGACTGTTTTTGACTAACACAAGCCTCCCCAAACCTTGAGGAGGGGGGGGGACACGGCTCCTAGCCATATTCATTTAATCGTGCATTCATACATGTAACATCTTGGAATGACAGGGCGACTTTGAGGGAATTGACACCCTGAGTTGGTATGTTGAGCCAGCAGATGGCGCAGTGCGTGATACAAATGCGAAACTCTCCGTTCACCCATTACACTGAATGTAGTGGTACATTGGCAGTGGGCTGAAATTCACCCATCTTCCATACTGTTTATGAAGTATAGAATCTCGGTGAATTTCGAGCCTTTCACAAAAGGTACTTTGTGAACACAGATTCACAAATATACTTCTGTGATAATCATATTGTGGCATACGTTTGGGTCGTTCTAATACAGAAGACGGCAATTCTTTTAAAATGAAAGTTGCAATTTCACTGACAGCGTATTGCAGGGATGCCCATCTGTGCTCCTGAAGAGCTACAATCCTGCAGGTTCAGCCCTAACGTAACACAGATAACGCATATGTTGTAGCTAAGCCGGCTCTAATACTGAGATGTCACCAAAGGGCCTGATTATCTGTATCAGGTGCGTTAAATTCGGGCTGTAGCTGGGCTCTGCAGGATGGCCAGAGCTGGGCCACCCTGGGCTACTGCCAGCGATCAAACTAGGTGCAGCACAGACGGACACTTCAGTTTGTTGGCTGTTCGTTTTGTAACCTTTCATTGAAATTACAATATGCAGGAAACGCTTTGTCAACTAATATTAGGGGTGAACAATACCACTGATTTTCTTTTGAAGGTGATTAAACCCATTTTCAATATTGATATTGCTGATACTAATCTTAATATTTGGTACCAGCCGAACCCTGTCAGTAACACTGGGGAGGGGTTGCTGTGGTCTAATCTGATCCTTACATTCCCCCAGCCACTAGTGTTAACGTTACAATCAATTCTAAAAGTGAAACACGAAAGTGTGAATAATTCAGTATCAATCCACACACTCTTAAACATTATTATCAAAGTAGATTTGCGTCCGAAGTATTCATTAATAAAAAAATAATTACAATTCTGAAATATTTGTAAATATGTATTTGTATTTGATATTTGTAAATCTGTCAGTTGGCCTATAGGCAAACATTTTGCAGTTGTACTTCTGCAGTGACATTTACCACAATAGATTCATGCATTCATTTCGCACTACAGGTTTACAGATTCTCTCATTGTAAGAAAGCAGCTCAGACAGTTTGTTGCTGCTAATGTGCAATCAATTGCGTGTCAGGTGACACTGAAGGCTACGCCCACGATGACACAGTTCGTAGGTCAGGTGGGCCCCCCCCAGACATCTGGTGAAGGCAGAGAGCGTGGACGGTCACAACATGCACTGACACATTAATACGCAAGCAGAGTAGATTACAAATGGCATGTACAGCAACACCAGCAGCCATAGTTACAGTGTGTTATGTCTTCAGTGTAGCATACCCACAAGCTAAGTAACAGCTCCTGGTGACGATGCAAGCTGCCGCATTTTGAATATGCTGGTAAGGTGTTTATTTTGCAGTGTGAGCTGCCAGATAACACAGCGTCACAGTAGTCTAACCTACACTATACAAAGGCATGTATCCATTTCTCTGTGTCTTGAATAGTAAGAAATCATCGCAGTTCGGTGATGTTGCGTAGCTGTAGGAACCATACCTTTGATACTGCATCCACATGTGATTTAAATGAGAGGCTTGTATTTAAGATGACACCCAGGTTACAGGCTGAGCTGCTGAGAGAAAAGTTCAGCCCTTTGAAACGGAGTGCGGGGAATATAAAGTTCCTATCTGCAGACCTGCCTCCAAACAACAGAACCTTGATTTTCTAAGCGTTCATTGATTAAAAGGTTTTTTGGCATCCAGGTCTGGACTTGGTTAAAGCAATTAACAATAGATATGGTATCGTTAGGTGTAATCGAAATGTGTATTTGGGTGTTGTCGGCATCGGGGTGAATCGCTGTGGTACCCCATATTTGACCGGTGACACTGACAGTGGGGAATAATTATCTGACACTTGAACATATTGATAGTGATTAGTCCAATACTATTTAATCCACTTCAACACTGTTCTACACAACCTGATCTCAAATTTAAACATCTGACATAGGACACATCAACCGTGTTAAAAGCAACGCTAAGGACCAGAACCATTAGCACAGTCAGCATCAGCTGCCATTGTTATGTCATTTACGACTTTCGTTAAGACAGTTTCAGTACTGTGTCCAGGCAGAAACCCACCTGGAAACGACCCAGTATGTTGTGTCTCTCCAAGTATGAGTGAAGTTGAAACAACTTTTTACAAAAATGGTACATTAGAGACAGACCTGTAACTGCTGAGCTCCTGTGGATCCAAACTTGTTCTCTTCATTAGTGGCCTGATTACTGTTACTTTAAGTTGGTCAGGGATATCACCTAATGACAGGGATGCATTAATTACTGCAAAGATTCTTTAAGATGCTTAGTGGGGACTGGGTCCAGTGGAGAAGTGGGTGGTTTGATCTTAATTATAATAGTTTTTAGCTCTTGTTCTTTAATTGATTAAGTGTTTTTGTGTTCTGTTTGCATTGTAATTAATTGTGAGCCATTCAGGCACGTTTTAAGCCTAATATTTGTAATTTTATCATTAAAGAAGTTCATAAAATGTACACTACTCAACTTACTCGGTAACAGAGGGTCAGCCTTATCTGTTAGATGAGCTATTGTTTTGAAAAGTTAGTGAAGGTTATTTCTATAACGATCAATAACGTCAGAATAATAGGCTGAACGTGTCCTACAGAGGGTGTGCTTGTCCTTTGCAGGCTGTGCATCCAGCCAGCCTGAACACTTCTAAGCCCGTGGCATATGCATGTTATATTTACAAGAACACACATAACATGGTAAACACAGAACAAAACTGATACGTATTACCAACCCTGAATATGGATTTGTGTTTCATAAAACTACAAGATTATCACATTTAAGAATGTGACCAATATCGACTAACCGGCCTATGTTCAAACAATTATAGTTAATTTAGAAATGCCTGAATGGCATTTTTTTAGAAAAGCATTCAGTAGTTTGGCGATATTTTATTTTAAACAATAGAGTAATAAAGTTAGATACAGTATTTGTAATAAAATGCTGGCATTTAATAAAACAACATTGCCCTATGATAAAGCATTTGGAAACTACACATCCCATGGAGCTGACAGAGGAATGTAAGGTACAGGTTTAGCCCTCATCAACCAGCTACGCTAGTCAGCTCTCCAAGTTACTGTACATCGCTAGCAGGTTTCTGTTAATATTTCAGTTAAATAAATTTTAACTAAAGTGATTTTGAGACCTGAGCTGAGATATAACTTTAGTACCAATGGTCATTTTCATCCTAACATGGATTTTAACATAGAGGATGTTCTGTGCGTGTGTGTGTGTGTGTGTGTGTGTGTGTGTATGTGTGTTTAGGGGGAATCAACCGTGGGGTCAAAGTTGGGTACATCGCGTCTCTGCCATCCCCCTGCCCGTTTGCACCAGTCGTGACCTGTATTGTATCAGGGCATTTTCCAATTAGAACTAACGGCCATAAGCCTTTCCATGGCGCATACCCCGTGGCCGCTGAGAGGCATTCTGACGTGTAAATTCTCACGGCCACAGAACCAATATAGTCCGGAACGGGCCCAATGCCCTATGTAGGTGTCACAGGTACCGTTGTCTATGGTCTCACGACACCACTCACTGGGAATGCCCCCGATTGGGGGACCCGTTCCCACGAAGCTAAAGCAGAGGTACTCCGCTTTACCTGGATGAGGAATGAACAGTCCTGCTTTAGTCCTAATATCTATGGGTGGAAAAAGGGATGCCAAGGTGGAACAGTTTGCCGGCGTGGCCTCTCTGCTTAACGCTAACATATAGGCATAGCCCCACACATCTGAGGGATGCAATGGGGCTGGTTCGGTGTAGAGCTGGGGTGTGGCAGAACACAGCCCTCCATCTGTTGTTCCCTGGCGTTTTGTGCAATCCAGGCCAGCCAGAGGTTGCCATCCTTATACCCTGTGACTAGTTCTAAAATGTCTAGGGGATTCAGCCTGGTGTAATCGACCTGGATTTTCCAGTATACCCTTCCCTAGAGAAGGTAAGCTTCTTGCGGACCTTGGGCCATAAGCCTCGCAAGGCCCGGTATACTTGGCCACCCAGTCCCAGCTTTTACATGGCTGGATTACACTCCAGCTGCCACGACATCCTACGTTATGCAGAGCGGTATAACAAAGCCATAGGTCATAACCCCAGTACGATGTGTTCTGGGATTGACAATCTGTCACATAAGTCAAGTCGCATAAGTCAAACAGGAAAGTGGTGGGGGTACCTCTTGTGTACTGGAGTCGCAGAGGCGCTTCTCCCTGGAGACCCACACACTCGGCAGCTCTCGTTTGGGCAGTGGAGAGCATCACTATCATAACCATAAGTATCAACATTCTAAGCATTTTAAACATCAAACATATCACACTTGTTTCCCCCAAACCCCCCCTTTTCACATCGATCTTCATCCTGGTCCTGGTGTTGTCTGGCGATGAATAAGGTGTTGAGGCCTTCAATCGGCAGGGGTAGACTACCAGGGGTAGACTTCCCTGCTGATCTGCTCAGGTCAAGGAATTATTCTGCCCTTCTGTGGAGACCTGAGCTGCATCTAGTTCAGTCGAACTGACGCTCTGGGTTCCTTCCCTCAGGTTTTCCTGGATCTCGGCTGTGGTTCTACCTGGGCCCTCCACAGCTACGCACTGGCTCCAGGGAAACCACGTTTCACCTTTGCCTCTCAGCTGAACGGCGTGCGACGTTCGCTCAGTGACTTGGAAGGGGCCGGTCCTCCTGGACTCTGACCACCTTCTGGGGTCCTGGAAACTGCCTGCCTGTCTGGAGCTCAAAGGGGGTGAACCCCGTCCCCCGGTTGATGGAGCAGCTCATGGACATCAGTGCCATCGGTAATGCATCAACCCAATTCATTTTGGTCTGTGCACAGATTTTTTGCCAATTTTTGTTTTATGATCTGGTTCATTCGCTCCACTTTTCCCTGGGACTGTTGATGATACACGGTCCGGAATGCATGCTTCATTCCAAGCACTTCCTCCACCTTCTGCAGATCCTCATTTTTAAAGTGAGACCCGTTAATCTATGATGATTTCCTCTCATGGCCTTGTGCACGATGGGAACTGCCCTTTCTCTGCCTTAACCGTGGGACGCAAGTTGTACACGGTACTGGCTACACAGCTCTGTACACGTCCCTGCACCATGTCTTTCGTGAATAGATGCCACCAGCCTGCCAAGTTCTCCAGCATTTGTTTCACCCCTGCATGACCTACACCGTGGGCTTTCGTCAGGATTGTCTGGCGAAGGCCTGGGGGAAGGGCTGGCTTCCCCTCTTTACTCCACCACAGCCCCTCCTTCTGGTACCCCCCCTTTTCCTAACCACATTGTCTTCTCCTTAGAGGAGGCCAGGTCCTGCTCATGTTTAACTTTCACTAGGGTCAGTCAGTAATTTGGCTGAACTTCCTCCTCGACCGTGACCATGACTGGACACCACGTACCCTGTGACCCTTTTTGCTTCCTCATCTGCAACCTGATTCCCTTTTGTTACCGTTGTTCCTGAGCCTTCCCTTGCACTTGACTACTGCCACTTTTTTAGGAAGCATCAAGACTTCTACCAGCTCTCTCATTTCTGCCTTGTGCTTTATTGGCTTGTTTCCCGCGGTCAAGAATCCTGCCCTCAGCCACTGGCTGAGTTTCACGTGCACTGCGCCTACAGCGTATGCTGAGTATATGGTGACCTCTCTCCCTGCAGCCAATCGTAGTGCCTCTATCACTGCCATTACCTCAGCCCATAGGGTTGATAGAGCTCCTTCTAGTTTTTCTGCATTCAGGGTCACATAATCCTGACCCTGTCTAGCCACCACTGTATACCCTGCCTGCAAACCTCCTGTGTCCGTTCGAAAACAGCACCTATCTGTAAACCAGTCCTCTGTCCCTTTGATGTTTTCTGCTTCCAGGTCTGGTCTAACTTTCTCCACCTTCTGCACTTCGTACTCACACTGATGTGGTGTTCTCGCACCAGAGCCCTCAGGGGCTGTGTGAGCCCCGTGTAGTCTGGAATGTAGGTACGACTGTAGCCTGTGAGGGCCAGAAAGGATAACATGTGTCTTACCGGGGTTGGGCTTTGGGTAATGCGAGACAGCCGACCGAGGAGCTGAGGAGAGGCCTGTTCCCGCTCCTGACAGCACTCATCCTAGGAAGGTCCCCACTGCCCTTGCAACCTGCAATTTGTTCTTACTGAGGCTTTTTTTGACGGACAGCGTAGCACGGACTGGGTGGCCTGTAGGCCCACCTCTGCTGTTGGGGCCGCGATTAGGAGGTCATCTGTGTACTGGACGAGGGTGACACGGTCTGGGAGGGGGACACCCGCACAAGGCCTGCTTCAGGACCTACTTAAAGATACCTGGAGAAAGGGCAAAGCTTTCAGGCTGGCGGGTGTACCGCAGCTGACAGCCCCTGTAGGTGAAGGAGAATATCTCTCGACACTCCTCTGCTAGGGGCAAACAGAAAAAAGCATTAGCCAGATCAATGCGTGTGAACCATTTTTGTTGCGGGGTCAGATTGGTCAGGACAACGTTTGGATTCGGAACTGGAGCAGTGGGGGTCAGCAGGAGATTGTTTATGGCACGCAAGCCGTGGGCCATCCGATATTTGCCTGTGCCGGGTTTTTCTACGGGAAGGATGGGAGTGTTCCACTGAGATGTGGAGGGCTCTAACACCCCGGCCTTTAGGAGGCCTTCTATAGTCTCAGCTATCCCATCCTCCGCCGCCAGCTTGTGTGGGTACTGCCTGAGCCAGAGGGGGCCCTCCCCTTGTCGAGGTCAGAACTTCACTGGCGGGCAGGATATTAGGCCAACATCAGTGGCACTGATTAACCACAGGGAGTCTGGCAGAGATGCCAGGAGGGCCGCAGTCTTTGGGTGATCCATCTTTTCACGGCCATAATCTCTAGTGATCTGTTCGTGTTGCATGAGGGCTGTGTCCTGAGCTGTCAGGTGGATGCAATAGGTACTGCAGGAGGGTAAGACAGAGACCTGCGGGATCTGGGTCTGTAACCAGTCCCGAGCCTCCCTAGCCCGTTTCACCATCGAGCCCAAATCTCTGGCCTGGTGTTTAGGATGGAGGGCCAGAGAGATGTGTGAGACAGCTTCCTGTTCCATCATGTACCAGGGCAGCTGTTCTGGGGTAAGCAGGGTGGCTGAAGCTACCCTCTCGGGACCCACGTACAGATGTTCAGAAGCAACTTGCCACTGTCGGCCTTCTAGTTGCTCAGAAAATAATTCGTCATACCATACTGCTAGCCCTATCATAGAAAAGGGTCACATGAGGAGGGTCAGGCGGGGGCACATAGGGCTCTAGGGGCGAGATCCAAGGCCGCCATGTGGAGCAAGCCACCAGGATGCCAGTAGGGCTGGGCTCCAGTACGCCCCAGTAGATGTCAGCCAGGGCCTGACTCTGGACTGGCTACACCAACCACCATCTGGGCGTTGCACCGCAGGTGAGTGCCCTCCGGCAGGGTAACCACCAGTGCATCGACACTGCACAGGATTGAGGCCCCCAGTTTCACCAACATATCACGTCCCAGGAGGTTCAATGGAACCGAACAGGAAACCACAAACTGGTGTAGAAAAGTCTGTCTCCCCAGCCCAACCTTCAGCGGCACAGTCACTGGCAGCCGTTCTTCTTCCCCCGAAAAGCCCACAACAGTGGAGGGCCTCCCCTGCCACGCACATTAGCTGGGAGCTCTGCTGGGCATTCCCTTGCCCAGTGTATGGGCATCCCAAACCTATAACAGACACCCGGTGGCGGTTCCCCCCTGCGACATGCCTCTTCCCCTGCCCCGGCCCCTGTAACGCTGGCCTGAGCTGCCCCAGCCCCTTCCCCATTGTTGACCCCACCCTCCCTGTTGGTAGGTGGGGGGACCTTTCCACAGGGCAGGCTGGTATACGGGTGGTTCCTCTGGGAAAGCCCCCACCACCGTCTGCTTTCCCTGCCCTTTCTTTTTAGCTTCAGTAGCCCTCTGCCTCGCCTCGCCTCGCCTCGCCTCGCCCACCTGCAGCTTCAACAGCTGTGTCTGCAGTTCCTTAAGTTCACTCTCCTCCTTAGTTGTTTCCTCTTCCGCCCTCTGTGAGTGATGTACCACATGTACCACACATGTACCACATCCCATATGGAGAAGGGTTTATATCTCTCCTTGCCACCGCCCGGTCCCCGCAATAAGGGGGGCTGCTTTTTCCTGGGTCGCAGCCCCATCCCATACTTATTCCCAGCGTTGTTCGGTGATCCCCCTAAATATTCCTCACCACATCCCTCTACCTGGAGGGCCACCTCTGTGTCATCCTCCTCCTCAAGTGTCCCTAACAACTGACCCACCACCTCTCTTTTCTTTTGCCTCCGCCCACTGAGGGCTACCTCTTTCTCCAGGGTGGTGGGTGGACTCTTGGGGTACGAGCTACATCTGCCTTCCTGGAGGTGCTCTACCTCCTCCCTCAGTTGACCTCTCCATGGCTTGTACACACTCCCGGAATTCTGCCCTATCCTGTCGCCCTTGACTGGTGGCTTCCGAATCAGCATCTGAGGCCACATCAGGATCCTCCTCTACCTTCTCTGCCCATTCATAACCGGGGTCCTGTGACATTAATCACCGGGCACATGTGGGCCGGAGGCGCTGTTGGGTCCAGCCTCTGACCACTACATGCCGGGGGAGGGTCCCCACAGCCTAGCTGTGTTTCCTCCCCAGAAGAGGGTGATTAACGCTCCTCTCTTTCCTCGGAGTGGAGGTGGCCTGTCCCTTGCCAATATATGGCTAATCGCACCACACTCGCCTTTCCTTTTCATGCATATCCTCCTCTTTACTCCACTTCCCCTTCTGCATAAGATTAGCGCTCGCTCTCCAGTGTGCTGCTTCATCCATCTGCCTCACACATTCTCTCTCTTTCCTCCACAGCAACTGTCCCAGTGAGCACTTATCTTCTGACCCGACATCCAGCACTCCAGACTGCTTCACACATGTGTTTCCAGGCATTGAGTGCATCGGGTGCGGTCGGGCTGGCACGCTTTTGGGCGTTCAATTGCTGAGAACTCCCCTTCGGTTCTGACAAACTGTAAGACCACGAGCCGTGGCAACGGAGTTACGGGCAAGTTTAACCGAAAGAGGGCAAACGATAAGCAGCCAAGAATGGAAGAGCCCACAACCTTCACTCACACACACAAATCAACACTACTGCACACAAGCTATGAGACTCTTGGTCTCGGGACTCCAACCCGCCTCTTTAGGGAATTTAACCCAGGGACTCCAACCCGGCCCTTTGAGGACTTTATACCTCGGGCTTCCAACCCATTTTAAAGAGGGGGGCCTTATTCCCTCTTTCCAATTTAGCTCTTCGGGGGTTCTGAATTCCCCAGGATGCTAACCCAGCTTTCCTACCGCTCATAAGCAAATAGTGGGGTTGCCACACCAAGGACAGTGCAGGGGGCCTATCCCTCTGCGCCGTTAAGGTCCTATTCTTCACAATGCATACACACAATACCTAGACAAAAGACCGTACACACAATTCAATACCCTAATACACACAAACGCATGATCACAGTACGTGCAGATCCTCCTCCATCTTTTTTCACAGACGGGCCACTGGACACTTCCAACTGCTCAATTTTACATAGCCAATATGCAGATTTCAATATAACAGGCTCTGCTTACCTCTTCTAGTCGGCGCCCCTCACAGTTCTCTGTGTCCCAGTGGGCCGCGTCAACCTGAGCCAAATCCTGGGAATCTCCTGCTCATCCTGGACAAGCCCTCAAATTTTGTTGGAGTTGCTCTCCGCCAAGTCCGTTGATGAGAAGAGATTCACACTGGAGACGTTGGAGGAGTTGCAAGTCACAAGTTTATTCTCTACCATATTGCAATCAGGGAGCTACTATCTGACATACATTCAGCATGTGCATCAAGAAGCTCAACAGTACCTGTCTGCTCTGTCTTCTTATAGCCCATTTGGGCTTCTCCCCCTCTCTTGATGTTGTTCCAGCTATGTGACAGCAACATATTTTAACTTTGCTCTAGTTTGTCTGTTCGTAAGTGGTCCCCCCCCCCCCCTTCTCCTTCTGGTGGGCTAAAGAAAAGATAAGTAAGGACCGCTTACATTCTTTGCCTACTTCCTCCATCTGCCTACATCAGGTCACCCTGCCCTGCCAGGGTGCTGGTCAATTCCTGTTTTTATCAGTTTCAGTCTTATAGATTTGTTCCCACAGTGTGTGTGTGTGTGTGTTCAAAATATATCAGTTAGGTAACTCATTTAACATTAATTCTGGCATTTTGGTAGACTACTGTGTTTTAACTAAATTTTGGGGTCCGCTGGTAGTTAAAGAACATTAAAACAATAGGCAATAGTAGTACGAGTGCACACATCACGATCCATCCTCATCTGCAATGTCATATTCTGCCTTGGCCAGTAGATGTCACTGCTGGCCCTTCGGCGTCTCACTTTCGTGTTCTGTTTCCCGCGGCTCTTGTCAGTCACTGATAAATTCCTGATGTGTCAACCACTCACACCGGTCTATACCCGGTGACTCGCCGTCGTGCTCGTAGTGTTCTCTGGTCCATTCTTGCGTCAGCGAGTGTCTTTACTCCAGTGTTGCTCTGCCCCACCTGTCTTAGCTATCTCGGTTTACTCCTTGTGACAACACGTTGTAATTTCAGTGAGAAAATAAACGCTATGAATGTGCCCAATCATTTCATTTTTGTATGAAATGTGAGAACAAGACATAAACGATGTGATGTACTGTCATGCATATCATTATACTTACCAGCAAAAATTAAGCCGACAAAATTGAACTGGAAAGTATCAAGATGCCTTATCATACAATTGTGTCATATTTTTTTCTTTTCATATTTTTAAGTCTTTGGGACTGGAAGACAGCTGTTTGTAATCGGCTCCATCGATTCCCGGCTCTTGAATTCTGAGTCTAAACAGCCTATGTTTGTGTTTGTCGGTACTCCATTTGATGCAAATTAATCTGTTACTTTGACTTCTATAGCCGTTAATGTTAGTAAAATTACCTTGCTCGTCCAACAAATTATCTAATAAAATGCACTTACTAACTTATCAATTTCATGCTTTTTTTGAAACTGAGCTTCAAATCAGTTCTGCCTTGGTGTGTCATGCACAAAATTAACGAGACACAGCATGTTCTGAAAGTAATAAACATGTTTATACCTCACCAACTGTTGTATAGGACATAAAGTATTAATTATACAGCAGAGCTACCAAGCTACAAAGTTCAGGTTGATAAAGGTTTGAATGGGTGACATGAGTTTTGGGATTGGGGTGTATGGTTATGGAAAGTGGGTTGGATTGGTCTGGGTTAGGGCCCAAACTGAAATGCTTTCATGGAGCCTGGAATCTGTCAGCTCCACTGTGTAACATAGGCCAGCAGACTGTCCCCAGCTTAGGGCCACTTGCACATACGACAATTTTTTTTAAAGTTAATCTAAAAATTAATTCTGGACAACTGTGTACCTGACAGCACTACCCCAGCTAAAGTGCATGCTGCATGATAGCTGCAGCAGGATTGTACGGTAGGCCTATATTAGGGGTCACCAACTCCGGTCCTGGAGAGCTACTATCCAGTAAGTTTTCTATCCTACCAGGCTTCTGATGGGCCACGCCTGGCCCTGGTATTTACCTGAGAACAGGTGTGGCTCATCAGAGGCCAGGTACAGTAGGATAGAAAACTTACTGGATAGTAGCTCTCCAGGACTTGAGTTGATGACCCCTGGCCTATATGGTATAATTGACAAATGGTAATAAAATAATAAAAGAGAAACCACAGAATCGTGTATTGTCAGGATTGGTCATTGTGGGACTCGTGTGTCAGGATTGGTCATTGTGGGACTCGTGTGTCAGGATTGGTCATTGT